>OY776111.1:140065514-140665514 GCA_963675035.1 Allygus modestus
AGCACTGGTCCGTAGGCTCTTCTACTCCATCTTCGCTTAAGTCTATTTTTGTGTAAATACCTTTTGAGTTCTTGATTGTAATATGTTTGTGTGTATATTCTTATTGTGTTTCAATAAATGTTGTTGTTTCTCGTTAACTGTTGTTTTCACTTGTCTTTCTCTTTAGTATTTAAGAAAGAATATCGAATTTTTAACAATTTTGAAAGTTTTGTTTTGAAAACATGATAGTTTTACAAAATTCAGTTTGCATTAGAAGAGTCTTTTGAAAGTAAATGTCAGGGAAATGCAAGGGGTAGTAACAACACAGATGTATGCTGTAAACTAAACTGTTTGACTATATTTGCTTACGAATACTATTTACAAAATATACTTAATTATATTTAAAAAAATTAGCCTAGTTCTGTTTACACCGGGAACTCTTCGTCCATGTCCTCCTCCTCATCCACCTCCATAGGTCCGCCTTGCTGCTCCTCGAGATTATCTCGACTTCTTGCTGCGGGCAGTGGTGGGATGTCCTTATGCCCCCAAGGTAAGGTGTGGATACCATCAGCCAAGATGTAGCGTTTATCATCGGCCGGGCTCAAGGATAGCTTTTCTACTTGTACGGTGAAGACACGGTGCAGGTACGACTGGAAACGGGTGTTGACGGTGGTTTTCAACACCCCGTCAAACAGACATTCCCTGTAGTCGTCAGGGGTTAGGACGTTTTTAACAACCCCCTTGGCGACTCCCTTGGCTCGCTTGATCGCCTTGGATCCGTTGTCTTCGTCCTCAGCCTCCTTTCTCTCTTGCAGGCAGTGATCGGTTTTACAGATGACGTCTGAGGTGATGCCAATGTCTGATCACTAGCATTATTGTTCATAACCTCAATCTCCTGAATAAACGATTTGATATAGTCGTCCGCAGAAGCGTAAGCGTCCATGTTCACGTCCTTACCGTGTGACTTCAACCGTACTACGGACTGGTGGTGCGTCTGCTCACCCTTGAAGTAAACTGTATGCACTCGCTGTGACACATCTTGTTGCAATAGGTTAGATGTTTGATTTTTTCACCCAACATCAGTTCCAACGGTCTGCGGAATCTTATTTCATCTATTGCGATTTGAGTCCACGATAATTGTTGTACATCCTCACAGGGCTCGTAAGTGTACTGTGTATTTAGCTCCTCGTTAAATTTAACAGTCTGTTTTGTTTTCTTCATAGTTATATTCTTTTACATGATATTCAATATTTTTGTTTTCTTCATAAGTATGCTGTTTCGTATGATATTTTCTCTCAAACACATCTCTCGCTCTATCCAAAACTAACTTGATTGCGAGCCTTTCTCGGATGTTGTTACGTTTATAACGTATTTTGTTCATTGATATGGTGATTACTTTTCTTGCATCATCCGCACTGGTCATCTTTGGAGCACGTATCGACTGTTACTACCTGACAAGCGTTGAAGGTTCTGGAACGTGTCCACAAGCGCAGACCTATACATTGTCAATGATATGTTCAACTATATTCATGAAATTGTGCGAGGTTAGGATGTTGTTGTATCTGCAGTCAATGTGCATGCCGTAACTATTCATCACTTCTTTAGCCTTATTCACTATGTTTATGCCGTTGGGGACATTTTCTCTACAGTAGCACATTGTAAATCCTTCTTCCTTTGCTTTTTTCAAGGCTTGTTTGAAATTCCTCCTCTGTGTTCGAATGCACTTGTATTCACAAACTCCGTACTGCTCTAGAAGGGTTTCCCTAATCATTACACAAAATATATGCTTCAGATTTACATCTTCAGGCAACACTGCCACTTTAGGTGTCTGTTCGATTAGCGTTTGATTCATGGATTGGTTTTCCATACACAATATATCATTTGTAGTTTTAAACTCGGAGTTTGTTTGATCTAGCTTTCGGTTATTTGTTAGCGACTTCGTAAGTGATTGTAGCAGCCTTTGGTTCTCGTTTATAAGTCTGTACTGACCATTTTTTTTTTTTTCTAATGGATGGCAAAACTTCTTCAAAGATCCAATCTTGAAACTTCTCAGCAATGTGCATTTTAGATTTCATAAGTAACGAATATAATCCCGGCTCTTTAAGAAAGATTGAATGTTTCTCATTATAGGTTAGGGGGAGATTTTCGCTCCCCCATACTTCAGGAATTGTTTTGCGATATTTTTCTCTAACATGTACTCTGATTGCTTCTTTAGGGTTAGCGTAGCCCAATATTGTAGCTACATCCTTAGCTTTGAACCATGGATTATCGCTGCTGTCAAACAGTACAGACAAAGGCTGATCATTAAACACATAGGCGGTTAACTGGTTCATTTTATAGGTTAGATCAAAACGTCGGGTGAACACTCTGACAGAACGTCACACAGCAACACTATTACACAAACACACACTTCAAACTCCCGAACAAGAATGAGCCCGTGGGTGTTTGACAACTGGTGTTCGGTTGATTTAATTTTCTATTTTTATTTCTTTAAGGTACAGGGATCGAGGGAAGGGAGAGAAGGGAAATCTCCTCTTATTAGAAAGATTTTCTTCTAATCCCTAACATGAAAAGCTTTTGTGGCCTTGAAAAAGGCCGATTATGATGGTGGAATCAGGTGGAGGCTAAGGTGTTGGGAAATATTTATTTTTTAATGTTGAAAAACTTTGTTATTTCATCTGGGTGGAGTTCATCCGTTCGTTGATTCCACCACATTTCAACAAGCATCATGTACTTCTGCTCATGTTCAATGGCGTAGATGTGCTCCTCTTCAATAGGGTAGAAATTCATCTTGTAGTCCATGTCCCGCTGCCAATATTCCCATTCCAAGTCGTCCAGCGGACAATGGTTCCACATGCTGTTGATTCCCCGTTGTTTGGAGTACAGAGCGTCGTCAAGATCTTGGATGGTTGAATACACCTTTGGTTCATGAACGTGCTTGAACTTTTTGTCATTGCGCCATAGCCTCTTTTTATGGAAATGCTTCAAGGTGCAATCATCGTCGTCCTTTTGGTTGTAGAATTCATCACCTTCAAAGTAATCATCTTCTTCGTCAAATGGCCTCTTCTTATCATTGCTATTCATTGACGTTTCCGCTGCAACACATACATCTTCCAACTCGACGTCTGTGATGGCACAATCCCACTCGATGTTGTCCATGATCTCTTCGTAGCTGTTGTCGCTTCGGAACTCAAGGTGTATCACAGAGACGGCAATACTTCGCCCGCACAGTAAGAGCTCCAAAGACAAACTGACTAAACCCTTGAGGACGCGCTCATAAATAGCACTCCGGTCGGGAGGAGGCCTCGGCCGTGGAACTTTCCACCGCATCGCCCTCCAGAGGAGCATGGTAGTGTAAAGTAAGCGGTAAACAGTTCCCGGAACCGCTGATGAGTAAACAGGCTGGGACAGTCACGTAGGTCCTAGCACGCGCCTCGACACGTGACGCCGCGGAGCCTCACTTGCATGCTGATGTCGGTCGGGGGGGGGGCTCCTCACTTGCGCGCTGTCAGTCGGGGCTCCTCACTTGCGTGCTGCCAGCTGGGGGCTCCTCACTTGCTCCTCACCTACATGCTGATTCCGGGTGATGACGTCACCGGGGTCGGGGCTCCTCACTTGCGTGCTGATTTCGGTCCGGGGGGGGGGGATCCACACGCCAGGTGATGTCGCGAGGCAGGTATATCCTCTCGCGTGGAAGAAGCCTATGTTAGGTTTCTACCAGTTGGTCAATACAATAATAGCTTGTTTACGTCGTTGACTGATTTGAAGAGGGCTTTCCACTGAGAGGTGAAAGCTTCTGGAACATTCCACTTGTTTACAACGCAGAAATAGCTTGTGTATTAGCCAAACCCTCATTCTCTTGTCGACAACTAACAGAGAACCATGTCGGACATCACATATGTCATGTGCTGCCCCTACACTGTGGCTGTTGCATTTCAAAAAATAGAAGATGAAATGCAAAGTGGATTGATAATCCTCCGCCTTGGCTATATCGAGGAGGATGGAAGACTTCACTATTTCCCCCGGTGGTTTACCGCCAATTTGCCAGTGGAGCTGGACCTTGTAAAGCAGAGGGTGAATGGCTTTTTGGCAAATGGTGTTTCAGCTGTGGTAAGCTACCGGGGGATTCAGCTTGAATAAGCTGTTATATTCATGATTTTAATACATATTATTTTTTATAATATTAACTTAATAAACTAAAAAGAAAAATATATAAATTGATAAACTAAAAAGTTGAAAATAAGGTCGGGAGGAGGCCTCGTGCGACGCGCACTCGTCGGAGGAGTGAGGGGTCTAGAAGGTCGCTGATGAGTAAACAGCCCCGAGCGGTCACGTAGGCCCTAGCGCGCCTCGACACGCCGCTCGGGGGGGGGGGTTGCATCCTCACCGCGCCTTTGCTGGTTTTGAACCATCGTGAGGGGTCTAGAAGACCACTGATGAGTAAACAGCCAAGATCCCATGAGGAAAACGCGTTTAAAAATTAATAGCGGGCCCGTTTAAGGGTGGATTCTCAATTTTCTTTAAGGGATGGTTTACTTAGACCGCCGCCCGGCATGTGGTGAAATTTCGTCAAAATCGGTCGGTAAACAGCCGAGATCCCATAAGGAAAACACGTTTAAAAATTAATAGCGGGCCCGTTTATAGGCGGATTTTCAATTTTCTTTAAGGGATGGTTTACTTAGGAGGGCACCCGGCATGTGGTGAAGTTTCATCAAAATCGGTCGGTAAACAGCTGAGATCCCATAAGGAAAACGCGGTTATAAATTAATAGCGGCCTTGTTTGATGACGGATCTATGGGGTTCTTTCGTCATTCGCTTCCTCTGGGATAGGCCTACACTCTGGAAAAAGTCCCGTGGGAATCGGTAAGTAAATAGGCTAGTTATTAATTTTCAAAAGTTTTTTCCTCACCACGAAAAGTGCCGCAGACGACCGGGGGGGGGGATGACGTCATGGGGGGGGATGACGTCATGGGGGGGGGATGACGTCATGGGGGGGGTCCGAGCTTGGCTATGGGGAAGGTCGGGGGGGGATGATGTCATGGGGGGGAGGGGGGGGGATGATGTCATTGGGGGGGGGGGACGTCCTCGCGTCCACGCGTCCACACCGCGCCTTTGCTGGTTCTGAATCGGCTATTGCCCCCTACTGACCTCGTTTGATCTAATTCAAGATAGTTCATTTGCTAATTTGTATTTGATTTCACCTGTATAATTAGCTCCCGAAGTTTTTATAGAGTTTTCTTGAACACCCTTATAGTCTGGTTTCCCACATTGCCAGTAGACATTTACACTCTTTATTACAAAATTATTCCAAAAAGTGATTATTTTCGTAACATTAGCTCTGGTATGTCGAAATAACCTAGAAGTGTTGCTATCCTTAATTCAGACTTTCATGAATAAAACTGTGATTAAAATGATAATGCGATTTTATTAGTGAGCAAAGAGAAGTAAATACAAAAGCAATGACTTCCTTACTTCATGAATACAGCTGAACTGCATTACCTTCTGACCTCGTTGCATTCAGATTCATGTCGAGTATTAGAGGTATAATGTATATTATCATAACACATAACTTTATCTTGATTAATTTATATGTTTTACATTTGAATTGACTTAGATAAGTCACTTTGGAGGATTTTGTGAGGTTAAGCGCTGATTAACAATTGTAACCTTTTAATTTTTACTATATCTCGTGCTAAACTTTAGTCTTTACTTAAACCTTTAACCTGTGAGTCAGAGTTTTTATCAGCCGGCTGGCGCTTTAATGACTACTGTAAGTATGTAGTATAGCGTATAATGGAGAATAAAATTCATGTCATCTTAATAACATTTAATAAATAATATTCAATAAATATTTTGCTGAATATTTATTTAAGGTTATTTTTTACGTGGTTTTAATAACCAATCAAAAACAACACTGAATCTAAAATAGCTGTTAGCACCATTATAATATACGAAATATTAACTAACATCACACTACCAAGAAATATTATAAATTGATATTGTACAACATAAATGTTCCCAATTTTTTTAGTAATGGAATGTGATATAAATATAGCATATAATGTGCAATACTTGCACATATAATAAATACATGTGCACAATATACACCACACTCACTATTTTTTACATTGTACTGCTGAAGTTAAAATCTCCTAAATAGTTTCTTTCCATAACATAATGAATGGCCCCTGCAGGAAAACCAACTAATACATTCATACTATGTAAACACATTCATTTCTTAGAAGGGATAAAATACATTTTACGAACTATACGTAGAGTATAACATAAGTAAATAGTATTACTTATTATTTTAATTGTTTCCCCAGAGGAACCTTTGTCGTATGTTAAGACTTCATTATGAGTTCATTAATTGTTTTCTAAGAGTTCCTGGAAACGTAGAATAGAAATAAAGAACATTTTATTTGTAACTTACAACTGTGCGATGAGGAAATGGAATCGCTTGACAAAGCAAAGTTGTAATAAGAGAAACTTCCGGAGAAAGTGATTTATTTACTTGAAAAGTTGGATTACTGAAGATTAAATCCGAACAAATCCTCTTCGCCGCAGATCTTTGTAATGTAGGCGATCTTTCATTGTCTGCTCTGGCTCTCAGTTGATGTGTATAATAGAGGGTTTCTGGCTAGTCACTTAATGCTTTTAAGCATAATCATATGCTTTTCAGTTGTGGGTCTCGCAAAACATTGTCTTAATGCATTTAAAAGTAACATGTACAACATAAATTAATATAACATAAATCGTGTTATAATTGTGTACAACATAAATTGTGTTATCTAAATTTTTGGAGTAATTTCAAATCAACAAACCTTTCCAGTCTTAAATCTTAAGTGAGCAATGTACAACTTAAATAATCAAATTACCAGAATTTGAATAATCAGTTACCATACTTATAAGTATTACCAGAGTTAATTATTAATCGAGACATCACACACCATGGCAATTTTTTTAAACCTCACACGTCTACAACTAACACCGTGCAACTACACCAACGAGAGAATATCTCTAAAGGTTGAAGGTTATTCTAACCATTGAACATTGGTCCACAGTAGAGCCAATATTTACACAGGCCCGCTGTTGTATTGCTTCCTGTGGCCACTCTTTTATATGCGTCAGGCAACGATTGTGGTCATAGAAAGATTGGCAGTGTATTAAACACAAAGAGCCACTTTACTTTTTTCCTTTCTATTATTCGACATTGCCATTCTTTTGAATATAGTGCAGATTTGGAATAAATTTTATCCAGTGACGACATTCTTTGTTGTTTTTTTTCTTAGTTAGTTATTTAAATGTTTTTTCTTAGCACATCCTGTATGAATACGTAATTAAACAGCATTTTACTATTGGTTTTATACATTAAATGTGTAACTCATCAGCGGATAAATGATGATGGGTATGTTTATTACATATTAACTTTAACTCGATAACACATTTTAAGGATCCATGATCAATATCAAGTCTAAAAGATAGATTCGTACACCACGAGACTGCAGTGATTTTAAGCTACTACAAATAGCTATAATAGTAAAGGTTCAATGTAATACTTATTCGTATTGTATACATATTTAGCACTAAAATATATTTCATTGTGGTAAATAACCTGTAAATTAATTATTAAGTTCCTCTACTTTATTTGACAAAATATACATTATATTGGTCAAGTTTAAAATGAATAGATATTTCATGAATATTGTTACTTGACCTCAAGTGACAATACTTTTAGAAATGTAAATATTTCCATGAATACTGGGCCTCTTCCTTTAATAAGCAAAATATTAAACAAATAAATTACAAAAAGCCTTGCAAGTTTTTTATTTTACTTTTAAACTAGCCTACTGGCTAATGGTTGCTGTATTAGGATTGAAAGAAAGCATCTTGATAGCTTGTTGATGTGCTGTTGATGTACTGTTTCTGCAAAGTAATTCATAGTTCTTCATGTGTATTAAATTCTTCACGGAAACTTTTCTTAATAATATTTATTGTAAATTTTGCCTATCCATGGCACATTTTATCCTAGAGGTATCGACCTACGTTTCAAACCATTTCATTAAGTAGTATATTACAGTGCGTTTACTGCAAGTAAAAAAATATTAACTTACTTAAAAAAATACTAATTTCATAACGAACAAAATTTACTTAAGTCTTCTATGTTAAACAGTGGGATCGGTCATGTCGGACCGGTTGGTGTGCAGATTATTTCTATGACTGACAAGCGGACAACTTTCTGCTGTGTTCTGCTTCAGTTGCAAAGCCTGGTTATTGCCACTGTTCCAGGTAAAGCTCTGTTCTGTTTATTGTGTGTCACTTGTTCCAATGGATATAAAACGTGTTGTGTTCTAAACTGCAATATACTTTCGCAAATAGAATCCTATATTCATTGCAATACATAATTTTCTAAAGATTAATATAAATGTCCGTTTCAAGCATATTCTCAAATTTAAATTACTAGATGACCCTTGCGAGCCTTACAGATTCAAATTGTGATTCAATGTTTTCACTATCAGAATAATTCGTGGTTACACCATCCGCATCCTGTATCCACCTCTACTCTTCAGCATCCCATTCATAATCGTTTTGCAATGCATACACAACCAATTAAGTGTACATTTATTATACCACCGTTTTGAGGTAGTTTAACTTGTCACTGTAAGAAGTAAAACTTGGCACCAGTACGAGGAAAAATAAGTAAGTAAGAATCATTCAATAAAATTAATTTGTTATAAAGTAGTAAATAATTGTTGTATCACAATCCATCAGTAGTAGAGGGTATAAGCTTTAAAATGGTTGTCTATTTAGGCAATTTGGTCACGTATGAAGAAATAACATTTGACCACAAAAACATACAATTTATAAACAAAATACATGCTGATTTATTTTTACACATTAAGAGAAAACGCACTTTATAACTCCAACCACTAACAATATTTAAAACAGTATTTTTTTGTTTTTAAATCGACCAAAATAACCTGTGATATCTTAAAGTTACTTTCTTGGAATTTACAAGATACGCATATCCAAAAAGATCGGTATTTTACATTTTTCTGTTCTTCCTGCTCTTAAAACTTAGAAGATCCTTGTTTTAACAATATAATTGATTTGAAAACATATAGTTGTTAAATGAAGTTTTAATCAATCTATGAAAAATATATGTTTAGTAACTAATTTTAATACGAAGAAACTTGTTTAAAGACACGGCTTTTTTAGTTTAATATTTTTATATTTAAGGTTATAACAAATTGTAATAACAACTAACAACAAATTTTACGAAATGATAGCTTTCTTAATATAAAATTAAGGAATGATTCAATTGATAGCGATACGACACGATTTCAATACCATATAAGATGTCTTAATGTACAAGTTTATTTGAGGTTTTATTTTCAAAATTTTTATTAAAATATATCTCTTCATGATAAATAAATTCACAAAAACAAGCTACTTGTTTTATTGAAACGTATCTAAATAAATATAACTAGTTGCTATGTTTTATACATAAAACAAATATGAATAAATTAATCTTTACCGTGCCACCTCCTGATCTAGAGCACTAGTTGGCTACCAAACTGTTATTCAATAAACTTAAACCCAGTTACCACCGCAAAATAAATGCTGCATTTATAATTTGAAAGGATTATCTGAAAATCACTCAAACGAACTAGTATCGCATCTGACAGCAGAGGGATTGTGTGGGACTAACACTTTACAAATATGCTTTTAACTGCACAACTAGGTTTAACTGCCACCCCTGTGATAAATGAGGGTGTTAATTGGAACTGGGCTCGGTTTGTACAACCCCAGTCAGAACAGATGGATTAATAGTTGGCTGGATGACATTTTTTTGCACAACCAGCACCAGGATATTAAATTTCAGTAACAGCCCCACTAATAGCAGGGTTCATGTGGCAATCGTTCAATTGATTAAATCGGCTAATTGTAAGCTTTACACATTCAATATAATAAAAAATATGATGCCTGGTCGTTGAATCGATTAATGTTATCATTAATTCTTTAGATCGATCGCATGCAATTATTTGGAGTCGAGTACTCATGTTCATGTAGTCTCTTCTGAGTTAATAATTAAAAGCCATAACTATACAAGGATTACATCACTAATATGATAGTGTTGTGTCTTTAAACGTATTGTATTAAATGAATGTATATTATTAGTTGTACATGAAATGTACCAGTAGTTTTAATGGAATTGCAAAACAACATTTCATTACAAAACCGTAGTGTTACGCCCTAAATGGTATTGGGTAAATTACGTAAATAAGAAATAATAATGGCGATAAAATGCAAGTCTTATATAGAATACCTAAACCTACAATCTAATCAAACATTGCCTGATAACAGAAAAAAACACTCAACTGAATGGAATAATTGAGTTCATATATAAAAAAAACGAATGATCAACTAAATGGAAAACTACAAAAAACTTGAAACTGTCAGAAACTATAAGAAACGAATACCCCCTTCGCAGCAAACCTGCATATTCAGCGAATTTCCGATGGAGATATAAATGTCTTAATACTACATAAAAATATATTCACAAATAAGCGGTACACACTATTTTAATTATTCTCCATAAGAATAACATTGGAGCTGAGTACGCAGGTTTGCTGCAACAAGGTACACAAAAAATGGGTTTTTATGTTAATATCAATATAACTAAACTAAGTGAAGTCATATACTAGTTATGTTACATATGTTAGTTATGTAACAACAACAACAACATATACTAGTTTGTATTCAATTATGTTCATAATTAAGGAAGACATAGCATTTAATTATCCTCCGTAAGGATAACATAGGGGCTGAGTACGCAAGTTTGCTGCTACGGGATTCTTTGACAAAAGATTTTTTTGAGCAAATATCATAGACCACAACCATATGAAGCCGTATACCAAGTTTTGTCAGTATACGTTCATAAATAAGCGAGATATAAATTTGTTCTTATCCTCCATAAGAATAACATTAGATAACGTATTGTGTTTAGCACTTTCAATATCTCGGTAACCAATTGGCGTAAAGGAATTATCAAAATACCAAATTGTGTGGTTTTTTAAGCTTAATCTAATGGTCAAAACTAAAATTTGAATTTTTCAAAAATTATATGTATAAAATTCCAAAAACCCATTTTTGGAATACAAACCCCCCCAAAAATACCCCTTCGGATACAGCGATCTGGCTAGTTTTCGAACTTAAAGCCATAAAAGTTGGTTTACACGTTTATACAAAATTTCATCAAAATCGGATCATTTTTACAAGAGTTATCGAGCTCACGGACACACACACATATATAGATACAGTTTCGAACGAATGGTGTTTTTGGGGTCTGGGGACCTCAAAACGGAAAGTTATAATGATCCCGGCCCTAGGTTTTACCATGCCGAGTACGGTAATAGCTTCTTCCCTATAGGGGAAATTCGCTAAAAGGAGGTGACCTTCTCACACAAATAAAACATTCAAGACCAAGCAAGGCCAATAGCTTACACGTGACTTGTATTTTTAGGGTTACACAATTTATTAAGAGTCCATATCAATGTGAAAAGTGTGAACATCTTCAAAACATATACAAATTGTCAGGTGATACAGTGCAGCCAGCTCAATGTATCAGTGAGTTGACATGTCTTGGTTATCAAGATTGTCAAGCTTTGTTGGCAACCGGGTCAGGTTTTGCACTAGGTTATTCAGTAGAAAAAAGGTTAAATCCTTAACTAACATTATGTACGTAGTGGCAATTTTCCTTGTTAAATGGGATTTGTTATGATAAATTACGATATACCCATTCAAAATAAGCTATAGAACTATTAGAACTGTAATCTATAATAGAAGTTGAAATTTAGCATCCAAAATCTCATGAAAATACACAAATACATAATACACGGTATAGGCGTTGTTCTAAATGATTATTTAAGGTATATATGAGATGTTATCTTCTCGTGTATAACAACTTGTTTCGTTAAAATCAACAAGTAAAATCTTATGTCGCGTAATACAACGACCACTCTATAAAACACCAACACCATAGTATTAACTGATTCATTTTGGAAAGTTAGGCGGCCATACACAAGAATTAATAAATGTGCCAGTGGTAAATATTCATCAAATTATTAGTATTCAGCTGTAATACAAACATTGCCGACACAGCAAACAATGTTTGATAAACAAATGCCGAGACGGACAAACAAGAGCTCAGCGTCAGCTGGGAAAACAAGCACGTGATAGCATAATCATGAGCATTCAAAGTGTAATTACATGAATATAACAACTTTAATGAGAATTGTTCTATATTTCATTACAGTAAATGTGTCATAACCAGTTGGTTTATCATAGTGGAAACATGTTTACATACGGCAACTATGAACTGCGAGTAACAAATAGTACTCATATATATATATATATATATATATATATATATATATATATAGTTTATATAAATCAAAAGTGGAATTTATAAACAGAAGAGTAAAACGCATATGTTTCCCTACCGTATGTTTTACGTCTTTCCGACTGTTTTTGATAGCAGGCGTGTCCCTCCATTATTTATCAACATACGTCACACCCCCTCAAACTATATATATATATATATATATATATATATATATATATATATATATATAGTGGTAACAAAAACAAACCACTGGGCGATTTATATAATGTTTTTTTAATTCACAGGATCAAATGAGTAACCTAATTATTTAGCGATTGAGTAACAACCCTTCAATACATAGTTTGAGGGGGTGTGACGTATGTTGATAAATAATGGAGGGACACGCCTGCTATCAAAAACAGTCGGAAAGACGTAAAACATACGGTAGGGAAACATATGCGTTTTACTCTTCTGTTTATAAATTCCACTTTTGATTTATATAAACTTTAAAAAGACAACTAGTTTAAGACTAAATCATACATCTATACTCACACTACATATGTATGCACTTTTTAAAGTTTATTACATAATTAAATTCCAAAATTGTGTATTTTGTAAAGATATAAAAGGCTTTTACTGTATAATAACAAATAGGATTTGATTAATGATTGCACTACCAGTGCTAGATCGATAACTCAGCAAAATAGAAAAATTGTAAACGTTCGAAAGTGGCTCCAGATCCCATTGGTCATTGGGCTATTAATTTGTTTTATTAATAAGTATAACTATACTGGTCTAATTGGTCGATCTTATTCCATAACAAGGCCTCAAAACTCATCTTAAAGTCGTATATACTCGCCTTAAATTACGCCTTAATTGATTCGGTATCTTCGACTGTGATTTAGTAAATGTGACAGATTATTTTATACTATAACCTTTCATTCTATAAGTGTTCTGAGTAATTTCGTGATGATGTTGGGGACTAGGAACTTTTCAGGTCTAAATATCTTTGAAATTGTGTTGGGTCCTCATAATGGGATGGTATAACAAATGCGTCACATAAATGAACAGATTTACCTTGGTATTGGAACCCCTTAGAGTACGCTTAACGTGTTTTTTAATGAAATATAAAATAACACCTATATATATGTTTACTTAAGGAAATAAATATTACTGATATATTTTTAAGGTAACATTTTACAGTAATAAAATACTAGGACTTAGTAGATTACACGCTCTGTCAAGTAATCGGAAGGCTGAGATACTCCGAGATCCCTCCTTCCTCTCACATTGATGGCTCAGGAAATGAGTTTGAAATGGCTGACCGGTACTCTTGCACTAAAACACTACCGGACGCTAAAATACTGTATAAGTTATCACCGGTAAAAATGTATAGAATAACAAGCTAGGAAGATCTCACCTATTTACTTTTAGGTAAAAACATATATTGTCTCAAAAGATTATAAACAAATTGGGTGTTTATAGTGGTAAGGGTGTTAAAAGTAGTAATTTTTATAGTGTGAAAAATTAAAAAATACAAACATACTGCTTGAAATATAAACCTAACACACACTCAAGGTGTTATAAACTTCGAGAGAAGTTACGGAATAAATGGACATCGATTTTTATACTTCTCACATGTTTGGATCTCAATGTGTTTTCGGAAATGTATCAGGGTAAACAAGATTTCCTCTTATGTCACTGACAGAATAAATCACACGCACAAAATGTAACTCAACGCAATATGTATATTAATATTTTTAATGATAATTATTAACCTTCAGAAATAACATCAATGTCTTAATAAGGCTTACCCAATTTAATATAACGTTTATGGTTACTTAATTTGTTTAAAATACGTTAAACCATATTTTCCAGCCAATATGCATTTATCATAGCGGTGTGTAGAAATTCTAAGGATCTTTAGTTTACATTTCACCCCAACCAACCACATAAATATAAAGTAACGTTGCCTTGAAAAAACTAAAACAAATTACAAATAATTTATTGGTCTCATGCCAATGACTTCAAAATTAAATGTTTATCTGAAAATGTTAAATGTTACTAGTTATATACCATGATGTATGTAACTACATAAACAGGTAAATTTATTAATTCAGGTTACAGGCACGGGTATTCAGGTGCATAGACAGGTTAAATTAATTTTTCGCTAACAATATATACATATATACTCTTATTATGATATTGTCCTTCTTAGTATGGCAACCGTTAATGTTTTAAAAATCTGCTGAGTTTGCTTTATTGTTTAGGTTTAATAACTGAGGACCTCTGTAATGTTTTTTACTCGCTTTGCTCGCTAGGGAAACATTTCAAGCCCTGTTCCAGCTAAAAAACGATTAAAATTTCAAATCATTTAGCGTAGAACAAAACTAAAATTACAACATTTGGGATGCATTTATAAGTGGAATCCAGTCAAATATAATACGTCAAAGATTACTGGAAAGTAAGTCACTTTCTTTAAAGGCTGCAATTAATCAAGCTTGTAATTTCTTAATGGCTCAAATAAAGCTGAATCATTAGAAAACCCATCTTTTCATCCAAGGAATCATCTTGTTGCTAACTGTTAATAATAAGAACTGTGTTAGTTGGAAAAAGGAAATTGAAGGAAGGCTTCCAGCAATAAACCAAACTCAAAAATTCTAATTTTGTGGGTTAACAGACAACCTCGAGAATTTTTCTTAGCAAAAATTGTTTCTTTGTATTAATCTCATGACCGGCACGTTTTTTGTCTGACTTACTTAATAGTCTATAAACAGCTATCCAGTCCCTCAAGTGGACTATTTAATAAACAATTGCAGCTAGTGATGCGCGATTGCGAGAGGTTAAAACAATCGAAATGTTCCTTCTCGAGAGGTTCCGCTTATCGATTGTTTCGATTGCTTAGCGAGAGGTTTGTACAATCGAGATGTTTTCTCTCGATTGTTGCATTCGTTAAGCAAAATCGTCTGCTGCCGCCGCGCGGCGAGAGGATAAACCCGTTATAGATGTGGATCGCATTTTTATCAGGCACTAAAAACATATTTTGCAAATAAGCCACCCGTACTTAGTTGTTTTTAGATATTCCTTTATCATTTCAACCCACGTCAGCATAAACATCTATTCACTAAGTATTTTCAGGCCTCACAAATGTACATAAAAAAGTACAAATTAAATGGATTAATTTTGAATAATAGTTTCAATTTATTAAACAGCCGCTGTGTTCTTTTGGCTCAATTTTTAATTTTTGTCTCATATTTGTTTTTATGTATCTTTATTATTAAGGATAGATATAACTCTATTTAGGAGAAAATTACCAAAAAATTGTTTAATGTTGTAAAATATAGGCTCTTTACTGGCTTTATTGGGAGATCAATTTCAATAGGCAATGTTTTCCTTACATCCTATGTCGTGTGTAAACAAATTAATTTAATTATTATTAAGTTTAAATAAATTAAAGATTCGTTCAAAAATTTGTTTTTATTTGATTTTAATCGTGTGTTATAATGTTAGCAACGTCTTATATTTTATTTCTAAATAATAAATCTAAAAACATCTTTCATTTACAATTTTCTAAATAATAAACAAATGTTGAAATGAAAGTATATTGTATAAAGCGTGGGAAAGGAGCAGAATTATACTGCTGCCCAAAACGTTCACAAATTCTTTGAGCATTAAAAGTATAAGTATGCTTGTCTATATTTAATAATGATCAACATTTGTTTCTACTCTCCATTAATAATTTAACGTATTAGATGTTATTTATTTAATTTTTTAATTTTCACGTATTTGAATGCATCGTTTATTAAATAACTCCCAAATGTAGCAATTTGTTAAAACCTCTCGGTAGAGATGTCGATTGTTCCATACACAAATATAACAGAAAATAGAATGCAAAAATCTCCTTAAAAATAATTCTATTGATCGGCGACATATTTAGTTAACAAAACATCTCGCTAACAATTTCGATTGCCCAGTACGAGAATAGCTGCCACAACTAAACGAAACATTTCGCGAACAACATCTCGGTAAGAACATCTCGGCAAGGACCTCTCGCTGCCGCGTCTAAACGAAACATTTCGCTATCAACATCTCGGCACGGAGCTCTCGGTGCCGCGTCTAAACGAAACGTCTCGGTAAGAACATCTCGGTAAGAACATCTCGGTAAGGACCTCTCGTTAAGGGAACCACAATCGAAACGTCTCGAGAGGTTCAAACAATCGAAACGTTTCGATTGTAACATCTCGCAATCGCGCATCACTAATTGCAGCTGGTTGAAGTTTGCTTTTAAAAGCCATAGCGAAATTTAAATATGCAATTATTTCCTTATCCTTTGGTGGTCTGGTTTGTGTCAATGACAATACTGTGGAAGATATTTTAACCGAAATTTGGACCGGAAGTGCGGTATTCAAGATGGTGGCCAAAACTCTTATAATGGTGGTCCCATTAATCCCTTATTTTTTGGCTTAAAATAATGATTGAAACGTCTGCATAGGGATTTTTTTGGATGCCAAGCACATTGCAACTCTCAAAACTTACTATAGGTTTGGAGGGCATGTTTTTCAAGATGGCGCCCAAGATGGACTGGTATACACCTGAGCTTGCAAATATCAAGAACTTTATTCTAGTCATCAGTGACCTGTCCAAGAACTACCTACTGCCAGAACTGCGGAGGCTGAGAAGAGAATATCGGACCAAGGTGAGGGAAGCCAAGCAATAAGCTGTGGCTGTCACTATTAGTTAGTCATCAAACCCCTGTAAAGCTGCATGGGACTACATAATAAAGTGTAAGACCACTATCTCTTCCCCAGACAGAGATTTCTCCACTGCAGACGAGTTTAATTCATA
Organism: Allygus modestus; assembly: GCA_963675035.1. Classification (NCBI taxonomy): domain Eukaryota; kingdom Metazoa; phylum Arthropoda; class Insecta; order Hemiptera; family Cicadellidae; genus Allygus; species Allygus modestus. The sequence goes on from OY776111.1 coordinate 140,082,727, forward strand.
CTTTTTGGATTCTGTAAATGATTTGGTCCTAAGTTGTGAACCCGACCATCCTAACAATGATGATCCTGCTCCTGATTGTCTGGGCTCAGTTCCTTTTATTCCTTTCAACTTTTCCTGGCATCCTGTGGATTCTGAGAGTGTGGTTAGTGTTGTAAGTAGCTTTAAAACCTCGAAGAGTAAAGATTTTGTTGATAAGTCTGTTGATTTGTTGAAGAAATTTGTCCATCTGGTTGCTCCAATGATGGCCAATATTGTGAATTCTTCACTGAAAGAAGGTGTCTTTCCAGAGGCCTTGAAAATAAACAGGACTGTGCCTGTCTACAAGAAAGGCTCAAAATATAGTGTTTCAAGTTATAGGCCTATCTCACTTATTCCAATGTTGCTAAAATCTATGAGGCCGTTATGCTGGAGCAATTGTATGTATACTTTGACTTTGAGGAGTATCATCTTCTCGTCCTTGCCCAATATGGTTTCCGGAGGGGGATGTCCACGGTCCAGGCTGTGGACTCTCTTGTACAAGTAATAATGGATTCTTTTGAAGTCAACCAAATCTACATCTTTCATGTTGTGTGATCTATCACGCGCCTTTGATTGTGCGTCTTACAATCTCTTGTTGTCTAAATTTGAAAGGCATGGGGTGAGAGGTGATGCTCTCTCGTCCCACAAGGCCCCATACTCGGCCCTTTCATTTTCATTGTATCAATAAATGGCCTATATTACAGAGTTGCCGTTAATTCTCTTTTATACGCCAATGACACAACCCTATTTTTGAGTCACTCAGATTGTTATGTTAATGTAGCTGTCCAGAAATTGTTGGAAACTGCATCGTTCTGGTTCCGCAAGAATAAGTTTTCCCTGAACGATGCCAAAACTCAATCTATCGCTTTCAGCTTATCTAGGAATATGGAGGGAATGTACCTGTTAAGCTGCTGGGCTTTACATTATACCCGCAACTAAATTGGACCAATCATATCGAGTTTTTATGTATTAAACTCAGCAGAGTGATTTATCTGCTCCGAAGTCTAAAGGCAGGTATGCCCTATGAATTTGTTCGCCTTGCTTATTTCGCGTTTTTCCAATCCCACATCAAGGATGGCACTAGGCTATGGAGCCACTCGCCTACCACAAGAGAGTTATGCTTTTACAAAAAAAAGCTGTTAGGATCCTGTGTGGAGCTTCGCAGCTTGAACATTGCACACCATTGCTGATTCAGCATGGTATAATGTCTGTGTATAATGTGTTTATATATATCAACGTGTGTTAGAAATTAAGAAGCAGGAGGCAAATCTTCCTCTGAATAGCAATGTTCATGGCTATGGAATAAGAGCCAATCTCGATGTACATAGATATAGGTTAGATTAGATAAATCACTCAATTTCTGTCCTCTTGCAGGCATTAAATTCGTCAATGCCATACCTCTACCTGCCAGGCAAAAATATGCTCAAGACTTTGCAAGAACTATGAAAGCTTGGTTGTTGGCCAATCCGTTCTATAATACAGTATTCAAGAGTACTGGAGTGCGGATTTTAACAAACTAACCTCCCTAGCCTAACCACTGACGAGAGTTATGTGTGTAGCATTTTGAAATTTTATAATATTTTTTTATTTTTCACTCTTTGCGTTATTGTGCATTTTGTACTGTATGGCTTGCATAGACTTATAGATGCATGGTGACTGCAGACTTATGAACTTGTTTTGTGAGGCCAGAGGAGAAACTTGAGATGTTAGTTAGTTTAGTTTTAGTGACCTGGCCTATTGTGCAAACTGAATGGCTCAATAAAATCTTGAATCTTGTAGATGGCCGCCAAAACTCTGTTGCCGTACACCTCCCTTGTTCACTGGCGTAAAATAATTATTTAAACGTCTAGAACGGGATTTTATCGGATGCCAAACCCTTTGCAACGCTCAAAATTTACGTACTTTAAGTTTGGAGGGCATAGGTTTCAAGATAGCCGCTAAAACATTTTTACTCGAAAAAAAAACAAGGAATATGAGAAAACGACCATTTCAGAGTTCAAACATTGTTTATTGCAATATTGCAAAGAAGACAATAAAACAATAATTAATGTGTTTTTGTGGGATCCCCTCAATCTGGTAACGTTTCGAACTAGTAATGTTACTAAACTGAACGGTGTGAGGATCGTTCCAGCTGGTATAACGACCAAGCGATATAATGCTAACCGCGCCCTTCGTATCAGCCGCTGTGATGCTATTGGTTGATCTTTTTGAGATACATAAATACATTCTAAGGCGGGACAAGCATACACGACAGGAAACAGGTATACCAACCAAAATAAATTTTCAGATCTCGTGGACTAGGAGATATTTCCTTTCTTTCGCTGTGCTACCCATAATTCACACTTTAGAGCTGGTAATTTTCCCAAAGTGATTGATCAGCAGCAAACAGATGTCGGAATCTCTTGCCATGACAAAGATATTTTCAGCATCGGAGTGGACAGCATGTAGTACAACGGTGTGACGGCCTCTTCATGTGTCGCAGCTAGGGAACTGACGTCAGTTTCGGGATTAGTTGATCTCACATCCTCTTCATGTGTGAGACCTCCGGATACAACAATTTCAAGGGCCCCAAAGTTATGTTGTAAAATTTATTCAGAAATTAAGCGGCTGAGGTCGGCCTTATTCCCACCAGTGCAACTACATTTTTAGCGAATTTCTCCTATAGGGAAGAAGCTATTACCGTAGGTCTCATGGTAAGACTTAAGCCCGAGACCATGATAACTTTTCATTTTGAGGTCCCCAGATGCCAAAAACACCATTCGTTCAAATTTTTATATATGTACATATATATATATATATATATATATATATATTTATATATTAGTTGTAAGCATAATTTTAAAAACAGAGTACCCTTTTTGGATTTTTCTCTTTGTTGAAATTGCTATTCGACATAGGAACGTTGATTAATCGATAAGTCATTGAATGAAAAACTGCTAACTTATGTTGCAACTACAACAGAAACAATAATACCTTCAGATTCAAACCACCTGTGGCAACATAAGTTAGCAGTTTTTCGTTCAATGACTTATCGATTAATCAACGTTCCTATGTCGAATAGCAATTTCAACAAAGAGAAAAATCTTATAAAACGCTTGGCAATAAAGAATGGCTACAAGCCGACTATAGTTGAAAGAATGATAAGAAAGAAGATCAAAAAGAAAAATGAAAGAAGAGAAACGTCAACGGAAGAAAACCAAAAAGAATATATATGTATTCCTTATAATACAATCATAAATAAATCTACAAGAAGAACATTTTATAATTCAAATATTAAGACCAGCTATAGAACAAAAAATAATGCTTATAAAATCATGAACAACAGAATACTAAATAAAAGAAACAACCAAGTAAGAGATTTAAACAAATCAGGTGTCTATCAGATTAAATGCAGCGACTGTGAAAACTACTACATCGGGCAAACCAGTCGAAGTTTTAATACGAGATTTAAAGAACACATCCAAGCCCTAAAATCCGGAAACAGAACGACAATGAAATCAAACTTCGCTGAACATTTAATTGAAACAAGACACAGCTACAAAAGTATCAATGACAACTTAACAATATTAGAATACGAGAAAGAAAGAGATAAATTATATGTAAAAGAAGACTTTCATATATATATGAATTACGAAAATAACCCGAATAATTTGCTGAACACCATGAACATACATCAAAGAAATCCGATCTTCGACAAAATTTGTCATATAAAAAAAGGATAAAAGAAATAATTTCATATTATATACCTCAAGACAATAACAAAATATTATATTCAAGAAAGTCACCCATATTCTAAGTTTAATTTTAACATATGATTCTTAATTTGTTTACCATTTAATAATTTGAACAATTTGAACTATGTGAGGTTACAAAAATAATGTAAGACATGACTATGACCTAAAGGTTTGAATCTAGTCGTCTAATAAAACATATTATGTTAAAACCAAAAAGGGTACTCTGTTTTTAAAATTATGCTTACAACTAACATATTAGTAGCCCTAATCACTCAGTTATTTTTAATATATATATATATATGTGTGTGTGTCCGTAAGCACGATAACTCTCGTAAAAAAGGTCCGATCTTAATGAAATTTGGTACAAATGTGTAAAGTACCATTTATTTGAACGAGTTCGAAAATCAGATGAATCGCACCATCCGAAGGGGGGTTTTGTACCCCCAAAAATGTGTTTTTTGGGGTTTTTACATGTAATTTTAATTTAAATCAAATTTTAATTTATACCATTGAATCCAGCTTAAAAAAACAAACAATTTGGTATTTTTATCATTGCTCTACGTCAATTGGTTACCGAGATATTGAAAGTGCTAAACACAGTACGTTGTCTAATGTTATTCTTATGGAGAAAAAGAAAAATTGTATATCTGGCTTATTTATGAACATAAACTGGCGAAATTTGGTATATGGCTTGATCTGGTTGTGGTTTATTGTTGTTTGCATAAAAAAAATGTTTGCCTATTGTTCCTGTAGCAGCAAACCTAGGTACTCGGTCCCCATGTTATTCTTATGGAAAATACTTAAAATGTTATATATCGCTTATTTATGAATGTATATGGAGGAAACTTGGTATGTGACTTCACTAAGTTGAGTTCTATTGATATTTGCATAAAAACCCATTATTTTGTATGCCTTGTTGCAGCAAACCTGCGTACTCATCCCCAATGTTATTCTTATGGAGAATAATTAATATTTTAAATATCGCTTGTTTGTGAATACATTTCTTATGAATCCTGTTAAGTGTTTTAATGTGTTGTGTTATATATTCATTGGAAATTCGCTGAGTATGCAGGTTTGCTGCGACTGGGGTATTCCAATTTTTTGGCATCGGAACGGCGACATTTGTGATAAACCTTCTGACTGGAGCGGCTCCCCTGGTTCGTATGCAGCGGGTCCCACTTTTAATTGACTTCGGACGATATCGGTCAAAAAGGATGTCGGCCTTGCATACGGTCTTCCAAGGTAAAATATCCTGTCGATAAAGTTTGCAGCGACGTCCCAAAAAGTAGTTGAGTTTGCTGGTTTCCCAATGCTAATAACTTAAGCTTGGGCGTCTATAATGAGTTGTGAAGTGTCCCGATCAATGTCAATGGAATTTGAGCATTCCAAGACTTCAGTAACGAGTTTTAACATCAATGCCTTTTCAGACGATTTGAGAGTGCCATCCAATTCCACCAATGGTAAAGGTACCTAAGGAAGCTCGTGTTTCAAAATGGAGGACAAGTCAATTTGTCTGCCTGCTTCCTAAGATACAATCAGACGACGTAGAACATTCGTGTCAGCCTCTATAACCGTCTTCCGATATTTACTGGTGTTTTTTACTTTGAAGAGGTTTGAGAGGGTCAAAGCAGTGTTTTTCAGAATAGTGGCATGAACACTTTTTACAGGTTTTCCAGATGACTCTTGAAAAACAAGCCGCTCCATAACAAAGTTGATTACCAGATCTGAGCAACGCTTCTGTGCTTCAAGGAGCAATGCCTGAATCTCTTTGGTTGCCCGGTCTTTTGTGGCAACGTTGCAGACACTTGAGCTGAGAGCCGAAAAGTCCAACAACTTGAACGACTGCTTAACCTTGAGAAGTGCATCTTCATCGGAGTTATCTCTTTTTCTTCGACCTGGATTTTCCCCTCAACCGATTTCTGATAAACCTTGTATCTTTTTACATGGCGTAAGTTTGCCTAAGTGATTTCCCCTCTCCAGTGGAACTATAGAGCCCAGCGCTGAACCGTGGATACATCTATCAGTAAACTCAGGAACAAAGAAGATTTCTTGGTACTGCTGCGGCAGCCTCTTATTGGGAAACATGAAGCTCTGAGTGACCCGGCGAATATTGCAACTCCCGTCTAAGCAGCAGCGCGGCATGGATAAGAGTTCGAAAATCACCATTGAACAATTGTATTATGATCGGAACATCTTGATTGCTACAATCTTTATCGACAGTATATTTTACCTTGGAAGACTGTATGCCAGAGTTGACATCCTTTTTGACCGATATCGTCCGAAGTCAATTAAAAGTGGGACCCGCTGCAGACGAACCAGGGGACCCGCCGTCCCGATGCCAAAAGATTGGAGGAATTTTGTAACACTGGTGGGAATAAGGCCGACCTCGCCCACTTCATTTCTCAATAAATTTTACAACATAACTTTGGGGCCCTTGAAATTGTTGTATCCGGAGGTCTCACACATGAAGAGGATGTGAGATCAACTAATCCCGAAACTGACGTCAGTTCCCTAGCTGCGACACATGAAGAGGCCGACACACCGTTGTACTACATGCTGTCCACTCCGATGCTGACAATATCGTTGTCATGGCAAGAGATTCCGACATCTGTTTGCTGCTGATCAATCACTTTGGGAAAATTACCAGCTCTAAAGTGTGAATTATGGGTAGCACAGCAAAGAAAGGAAATATCTCCTTGTCCACGAGATCTGCAAATTTGTTTTGGTTGGCATACCTGTTTCCTGTCGTGTATGCTTGTCCCGCCCTAGAATATATTTATGTATCTCAAAAACGATCAACCAATAGCATCACAGCGTCTGATACGAAGGGCGCGGTTAGCATTATATCGCTTGGTCGTTACCAGCTGGAACGATCCTCACACCGTTCAGATTAGTAACATTACTAGTTTGAAACGTTGCAATATTGAGGGGGCCCACAAAAAACTAATTAATTATTGTTTTATTATCTTCTTTGCAATATTAAGTATTGCATTCTTTCTCATATTCCTTGCTTTCTAGGAACAAAGTTTTGATGGTCATCTTGGAACCTATGCCCTCCAAAATTAAAGTGAGTAAATTTTGAGCGTTGCAATGTGTTTGGCATCCGGTACAACCCCTTTGTAGTCGTTTAAATCATTATTTTACGCCAACGAACAAGGGAGATATACGGCAACAGAGTCTTGGCGGCCATCTTGGGCACCATTTTGGAACATATGTTCTACAAACTATAGGTAAATTTAAGTAAGTAAATAAATTAAGTAAGTAAGTAAATTTTGAGAGTTGAAATGAGTTTTGCATCCGAAAAAACCCGATGAAGACGTTTTAATCATTATTTAAACCAACAAATAAGGGATTAATGGGGCAACAGAGTTTTGGCCGCCATCTTGGATACCGCACTTCCGGTCCAAATTTAGCTTTGGCAACAGGCAGATTCGTATTCAGCAGGGTCTAAATATTTTAATACCCCCGTAGCAGCAAACCTGCGTACTCAGCGAATTTCCAATGCATATATATGTATCTTAATACCACATAAAGCCACATACCAAGTTTCATCAATATACATTCATAAACAAACGATTTATGACATTTTAATTATTCTCCATAAGAATAACATGGCGGCTGAGTATGCAGTTTTGCTGAAGCAAGGAACACAAACAATGGGGTTTTATACAAATATCAATATAACTCATGTAGGTAAAGCCACATACCAAATTTCATTAATTTATTTTCATAATGAAGGGAGATAACACGTTACTTATTCTCCATAAGAATAACATGGGGCTGAGTACGCAGGTTTGCTGCTACGGGAGCCTTTGGAAAAAAATTGTTTTTTTGAGCAAATATCAATGGTCCACAACCAGATGAAGCCGTATACCAAGTTTCGTCAGTATACGTTCATAAATAAGCGAGATATAAAATTTTTCTTTTCCTCCATAAGAATAACATTAGACAACGTACTGTGTTTAGCACTTTCAATATCTCGGTAACCAATTGACGTAGAGAAATGATCAAAATACCAAATTGTGTGTTTTTTTAAGCTGAATCCAATGGTAAAAACTAAAATTTGACTATTTCCAAAATGATATGTAAAAAATTTGAAAACCCCATTTTTGGGGTACAAAACCCCCCCAAAATACCCCTTTCGATGGAGCGATCTGGCTGGTTTTCGAACTTAAAGTCATAAATGCTGCTTTACAGGTTTATACCAAATTTCATCAAAATCGGATAATTTTTACGAGAGTTATCGTGCTCACGGACACATATATATATATATATATATATATAGATATATATATATATATACCCCCGTCGCAGCAAACCTGCATACTCAGCGAATTTCCAATGCATATATATGTATCTTAATACCACATAAAGCCACATACCAAGATTCATCAATATACATTCATAAACAAACGATTTATGACATTTTAATTATTCTACATAAGAATAACATGGCGGCTGAGTATGCAGGTTTGCTGAAGCAAGGAACACAAAAAATGGGGTTTTATACAAATATCAATATAACTCATGTAGGTAAAGCCACATACCAAATTTCATTAATTTATTTTCATTATTAAGGGAGATAACACGTTACTTATTCTCCATAAGAATAACATGGGGCTGAGTACGCAGGTTTGCTGCTACGGGAGCCTTTGGAAAAAAATTGTTTTTTTGAGCAAACATCAATGGTCCACAACCAAATGAAGCCGTATACCAAGTTTCGTCAGTATACGTTCATAAATAAGCGAGATATAAAATTTTTCTTTTCCTCCATAAGAATAACATTAGACAACGTACTGTGTTTAGCACTTTTAATATCTCGGTAACCAATTGACGCAAAGAAATGATCAAAATACCAAATTGTGTGTTTTTTTAAGCTGAATCCAATGGAAAAAACTAAAATTTGACTATTTCCAAAATTATATGTAAAAAATTCGAAAAACCCATTTTTGGGGTACAAAACCCCCCCAAAATACCCCTTTGGATGGAGCGATCTGGCTGGTTTTCGAACTTAAAGTCATAAATGTTGCTTTACACGTTTATACCAAATTTCATCAAAATCGGATAATTTTTACGAGAGTTATCGTGCTCACGGACACATATATATATATATATATATATAGATATATATATATATATATATACCCCCGTTGCAGCAAACCTGCATACTCAGCGAATTTCCAATGGAGATATAAATGTCTTAATACTACATAAAGCCACTTACCAAGTTTCATAAAAATATATTCACAAATAAGCGATATATACAATTTTAATTATTCTCCATAAGAATAACATTGGGGCTGAGTACGCAGGTTTGCTGCAACAAGGAACACAAAAAATGGGTTTTTATGGTAATATCAATATAACTCAACTAGGTGAAGTCGTATACCAGTTTTTATTCATTTATGTTCATAATTAAGGGAGACAGAGCATTTAATTATTATCCATAAGAATAACATGGGGGCTGAGTACGCAGGTTTGCTGCTACAGGATAATTATGCAAAAACAATTTTTTGGAGCAAATATCAATAGACCTCAATGAGATGAAGCTGTATACCAAGTTTCGTCAGTATACGTTCATAAATAAGCGAGATAAAAAATTTTGTTTTTCCTCCATAAGAATAACATTAGACAACGTACTGTGTTTAGCACTTTCAATATCTCGGTAACCAATTGACGTAGAGGAATGATCGAAATACCAAATTGTGTGTTTTTTTAAGCTGAATCGAATGGTCAAAACTAAAATTTGACTTTTTCAAAAATTATATGTAAAAAATTCAAAAAACCCATTTTTGGGGTACAAAACCCCCCCAAAATACCCCTTTGGATAGGTCGATCTGTCTGGTTTTCGAACTTAAAGTCATAAATGCTGCTTTACATGTTTATACCAAATTTTGTCAAAATCGGATCATTTTTACGAGAGTTATCGTGCTCACGGACACATATATATATATATATATAGATATATATATATATATATATATACAGTATCGAACGAATGGTGTTTTTGGGGTCTGGGGACCTCAAAACGAAAAGTTATCATGGTCCCGGGCCTAGGTCTTACCATGCCGACTACGGTAATAGCTTCTTCCCTATAGGGGAAATTCGCTAATATATATATATATATATACAGTTTCGAACGAATGGTGTTTTTGGGGTCTGGGGACCTCAAAACGAAAAGTTATCATGGTCCCGGGCCTAGGTCTTACCATGCCGCCTACGGTAATAGCTTCTTCCCTATAGGGGAAATTCGTTAAAAACGTTGTTTCCCCAATTGTTACATGAAATGGTTCTTGCACTTTATAGAGATGGATTTTCTAACTATGGGCCTGTTCTATTTAGGCCTGTTAATTTTTTCTAATCTTGTTTTGCCTAGTCTGAAATACGTTCAACACAGTTTTATAAGTCTCCAAAATAACTACTGTACAGTTAAGACATTTTCTTAAATTAATTATTTCTAGTAAAACTAGTTTGGGTGAAATACCTACATGATACAAAAGATTTATTTTTTTCATATGAACTTGGTCATGAATTTTTCTTATCAAGTAGATTATGTGAAAATATACTAAACTGAATGACTAAATGACAGATGTCGTCTAGATGTGCCAGTGCAGAAATTTTACAGGATTAAAATCACGATAGTTCCGTTCCAACAGTAAATGAAACTACAGTAAATCATATTTTGGCTCGAATTTAATTTGTGTGTGAGTTCCTTCGTCATCCATTACTTACGATACGTTCTCAGTTAATATGATCTTTTTATTGAAGTTTATCTCTTTATAGTAGGTTTATGCACTGAGCAAACAAGCACTGATCTATTACTGTAACTAATCATTTATTTTATAAATTAAATTGTGTTCTTATTTATTTAATATGTTCTTATTTATTTAATATGTTCTTATTTATTTAATAAATTGTCAGTAAATACCTAATAAATTATTCTTGAGTCCATCATATTAGGTGGTACAAAGTCTTGGCAACTCTTAGATTACTCATTAAAAAAAACAACACGTAGTAATTACTAAACTAAAACATTTGAGTGGTAGAATAAACATTCTGAAACAATTGAATTTCCACTATACAAAATATACATCAAGATGCAATGAAATACGTCTTACAACACATTCAAAACGTATTCACATATACTACTGTAAATATACATAGAGGATGAATTAATATGTTCCCTGATGCATATTAATCATTCAACTTCGCATGGTAGTGGGAACGTGCTGGGCAAAGGAAAGCCGGCTGTTCTGTTGGATGGAAACCCCTTGGCTGAGTGAAATTAAACAGGATAATTCACTTGGCTTGTAATTCACTGGAAATACTTGGTTTGATACTACATACAAACCTCCGTTTTGCGGATCATGTCAGTTATATTCGTATGATGGTCATATGTAAGCTAAAACTTTTATAAATAGCAAATGATTTAATGCTTCTGTTGGGAAAAATACCCATGGATATCGCACAATACCTAAACATTCCTAACTCCAACATGTACACTGGCCATCCTTTAAGGCGGACTTCAGCTACTTTGTAGTTTATGCAGGAGGAACAATGACTCAAGCGTCATGGATGATGGAGAAGCACTACTGTTGCAAAAAGCTACATAGACGATTCAATTACAAATAAAATACAAACTGAAAACCAGATCTTAAACCAGACAGCCAGCGTTATTAATGTAACTTTTCCTTCAAATGAGCGTTCTACAGTTGCCAAAACCAAGCAGTTTCAACCCCAGGAACTGTTTTCCAACACTATGAAGGCTGTACAATAACGTAAATAACTAAATCCTAAAGTAAATTATCAAAATGAGACAGTGATTACTCTATGTTCAACTTTTGTTTGTTACAATTGTGTGTTTCATGTTAATACAACTGTTTGTTTATATATTGTGTATTTATTTATTAGTACTGGGGGGGAGTTGGGGGGAAATGTTGTGTGTATTACGGGAGAAAAGTACATTGTATCCTTTGGGAAAATTTTCCCTCAGGGAGACAAAGTTGCACTTTACTCCCTTGATACACAAATAACTATTCCCGTGCCTTAAAAATGGGGTGCTGAGATTTGTCTTCAATTAATTAAAAATACATCAGTGAGTACAGGGAATCTGTAAAGGTATTCAACATTGTCTACTTCAAACCCTCTGTTAATCCACAAGATCCTCCTTTCAGGCAAACCTCTTTATTTGGAGAGGATGTTGATTTTTCGTAGCGAGGTGAGCCTACGGAGTACCAGGCAGGACTGTCTCTTGCAGTTTTTGCGGGTACACCTGAAACAGGATAAAAGGGATTTCTTTTTTTGGGGCCTGAAGGTACAACTGCCCCATGCCATCAAGGGCTGCAGATGTGCTTCTTTAAAAAAACTTTATTTGTTTAAGTTGATTTTAGCAAACTGTATTTTAAGATCATTGACGTTTCCTAGGATTAAATTTGACGAAATTTGTCTTGTAAACACTTGGAGAACACTGGATAATAAAGGTATTACCATCATTATGGAACAGCCAATCGAATTCCATCGGTGACACCGATCATTATCAGACCCTATATCGACTTATAAGTTATTTAATATAATTTTGTGCATAGTAATCCAAGAGTTAAATGAGTTTGAAGGACAACACAATTATTACATCCCGAAGCTACCTCAAAAATGTTAGTGTCGTAAAAGGCAATTACTCGAAGCTTAAATCTAAAATTTGATTAAGGTTAACGTCAGTCGGTGATAACAAATATTTGATCCTGTGAAAAGTGTACTAGCTTACAGCAGTAAACTAACAATACTTAAATTTGTAGACTTAAACAGTAACGGCAAACGCCAATTTGTCAAAAATAATCTTGGCGGCAGACCCCTAGAAGGTAAACCTCTCTGAGCCCTGGTTATCACGGACTCTTGATTTATTTCTTACCGTCTACCTAAAGGAAAACTATATAGATTATATAACGTTATTGCTAGCGTGCTTGACCTATTATTAATTACGATTAGAAACTACTAATTAGAATTAGGATGCTTAGTAGTTACAAGTAAGAAATTATATATTAGTGCCATAACTTTAACGATCATTATTGTCAAATTAAAACGTAGATTGTTGTTTATAGTTCATATTTGGAATAAACCATTCGTAAATGTTTTTTCTCACAAATACGTCAGTGAAACATGCATAATACACTTTTCTACTTTATCGCACATAGTCACATGTTGTTCTCGATGACTTAGCAATACATGAAGAATCATTTTGCATTCAGTTTGGTTGATATTAACGTAACAACATTTTCCTGCCAAAGGCAGTCGTCACATTATGAGCCATCTCATGTTCGACCTTCAACTTACGTACTATCGAACAATAAGTTTCACTTGGTAGAAAGGCATTACTAAGTGAAAAGCCAATTCTTACTGCATCTACGTAAAACAAATTATTACTTCGATCAGCACAAATTAGTAGGTTTTTATTCACTCCGATTGTCAATAACGGAGTGAATATTACAACTGTATCCAACTGAAAGTGAAATAATTATAATTACTGGATAAGGGGAAATATCTTAAACGGTTAGGCTTATACAGTATGTTTGAAAGAATCTCTAAATCTTTAAAATTACCTGAGAAGTGTTCATATTTCAGACTCATATTTCAGAACTGTAATACTTATTAAATATGGGCAAAGTCTAAATCAGGAGGAGGTTTATGATATTATCTGAAATATGATCTTTGTTATACAACCTTAACTCAATTTACAAATGTATTGAAATTAAATAATGAAAGTAATATTGCAAGGTCCGTTATTTTGAGAGTAAACCAAGTTTCAAAGTACTTATGTTGAACAAACATTTTTTATAAAACTTAAGATAGACTCATAATTTGTAATAAGGTGTAGATGCAAACAGCCACAAATAAGCATACTTTATATATATAAAATACTTTCGGAGTGAAAGCAGACAAAGCTGAGTTTTCAAACTATCTTAGCTATGTGATTGTAAATACTTCATGCGATTCGATCCATAAATGTGTACGGGATACAAAATGTATTACATTTATTTGTTATATTTTAGAAGCTTACTTTATAAAAGGCTGAATGTCACTTATTTGCTAGTTATTTTTATCAAATAAAAATAACATATTTGCTAGTTTTTACAGCACGAACGATGTATGTATGAACGCATGTACCTTTTGGAACCAATGAATATAATAATTGTTATCTCAGTTTGGCTTTGGTTTCGAAAAAGAACAATGGTCTTTCGTAAATAAAATGGGTCCAAATAATGGGTTTTTATAAATTAGCTTTCGAACAGAAAACTAAACTGAGAGAACAATTATAATATATGCTATTTGTAACACAAACTAACTTTGATGCCGCCAAAAAATTTGGTATGAGATGTTGAGCTCTGAATGTACAAAAATTGAATCCAAAAAAAGTCAACGGTGAACACTCGATTTGGAAAATACTTCAAATTTTTAACAATAGTTGGTTTTAAATCGTACTTAGAAAATCTCATTTCATAAGATTTTTGTGTTCTGAGAAATACAACAAAGAAATATAATTTTATATTTAGGATTGACTACAAATTTATAATTGTGACTCACTTTGAAATCATTAAGATTATTAAGGATATCGAACATTTAGCTTCGTGAATTGTTTTCGTTCTGTTACTTGAAATATTTTAAATAATTTTCATGTCAATGAAATATTCAAAAGTCTTAATTTTATTAGGCACTAACCACCTTCAGGTTATGCGGCGTTAGTCCATTTTGGCGACGATTTTGAAGAACAACACCTCTTGTCATACACTATAAAGGAAACACACAAAACACTACTACGAAATGGGCACAAACACAAGGAAACGCCACATATAAAATACCCTCCGTTTTCTTGTATAATACCCGACTTCTTATAAAATAACATTTTTGTCTCAAGGAACCCTAGATAACGGAAAACGTTTTTAAGGTTTTCCAAAACGTCGTCGGGTATTTTATATGTGGCATTTTGTTGTGTTTGTGCCCATTTCGTAGTAGTGTTTTTTAAGAGTATGATAAGAGGTTTTGTTCTTCAAAATCGTCGCCAACTAACGCAACTTGAAGGTGGGCAATTTGAAGTAAAATTAAGATTTTTGAATCATAAAAAACCCCACCTAAAACATGTTTTTCAAAGAACAATGAACTATTGCAAGATACGGTACTCGGATGGTGGAATAACTTCTTAAATAACCACTAGCACTTGGCCTAGGCTTGCAGATACACTTTTTAATGTGGTCTGACTACCGATGATTGAAATAAGTTGGTAGATATCTTCAAATGCGTACGACGATTCTATTCGCAAGTACATTAAATCAAGTAAATCTTAAATCTCTCATTTTTATTACAGGCACGTTTCCCTTGGTCATCGTGAGGATAACTTTACGAACTGACAAGCGTAAAATCAAACAATAAAGTTATAGTCGTGCACATCCTCGATTAGCAGTACAGAGTTTCCGAGTTGTTAGTAACTTGTGCGGTCTGAAAGTTACAAACGTCGGATCCCCGCCAACTCGCATCCATCACGGTGCAGTTCATCCACTCCCAGTAGCGGATTATCATCATTGGGTCAAACAAAACGTCGTTCATGATTCATAACGACCCATTACGATTTTATTTTATTCGGGTGAAATTAGAGACAAGACTAACACTATTGTTCATTCATAGACTCACTTATAGACTTACTTTAGTTTAACTTCAGGTGAATTGCAATTTAGATTGAAAAAACAAACTCCTGCTTTAGTAATAATGATGCATTCGGTTTTGAAACTTAATTATTATAATCAATGGATTATAAGTTAACTGAAGGGAACAAATTCCAATTTGTTTAACTTTGCAGAAAACTATGCAATGAACAAAAATAATACCCCCGTCGCAGCAAACCTGCATACTCAGCGAATTTCCAATGCATATATATGTATCTTAATACCACATAAAGCCACATACCAAGTTTCATCAATATACATTCATAAACAAACGATTTATGACATTTTAATTATTCTACATAAGAATAACATGACGGCTGAGTATGCAGGTTTGCTGAAGCAAGGAACACAAACAATGGGGTTTTATACAAATATCAATATAACTCATGTAGGTAAAGCCACATACCAAATTTCATTAATTTATTTTCATTGTTAAGGGAGATAACACGTTACTTATTCTCCATAAGAATAACATGGGGCTGAGTACGCAGGATTGCTGCTACGGGAGCCTTTGGAAAAAAATTTTTTTTTGAGCAAATATCAATGGTCCACAACCAAATGAAGCCGTATACCAAGTTTCGTCAGTATACGTTCATAAATAAGCGAGATATAAAATTTTTCTTTTCCTCCATAAGAATAACATTAGACAACGTACTGTGTTTAGCACTTTTAATATCTCGGTAACCAATTGACGCAGAGAAATGATCAAAATACCAAATTGTGTGTTTTTTTAAGCTGAATCCAATGGAAAAAACTAAAATTTGACTATTTCCAAAATTATATGTAAAAAATTCGAAAAACCCACTTTTGGGGTACAAAACCCCCCCAAACCTCCCCCTTTGGATGGAGCGATCTGGCTGGTTTTCGAACTTAAAGTCATAAATGTTGCTTTACACGTTTATACCAAATTTCATCAAAATCGGATAATTTTTACGAGAGTTATCGTGCTCACGGACACATATATATATATATACAGTTTCGAACGAATGGTGTTTTTGGGGTCTGGGGACCTCAAAACGAAAAGTTATCATGGTCCCGGGCCTAGGTCTTACCATGCCGACTACGGTAATAGCTTCTTCCCTATAGGGGAAATTCGCTAAAAAACTGCAAACAATCACCTCGCAAGCGCTTGGCGTGGCTAAACGATTCAAACCAATCAGGATCACCTGGTTTGGCAGGTGAAATTGAACTACTGCCACATAACTTGCTTTAATTCATGATGCAGTTTTGTTTGAATTCGTTCAGTCACATTTCTTTATCAACATTTTACGGGTTTAAAATATCCTTGATAATAGTGCATTATTTGAATCATAAGAATGAATAGTAATTGAAAGGTATCCTTATATATAATTCTGTAAGTGAACTCTTTAAGTCAAAATTGTGGGAGTTTGTTAAATCGCAGGATGATGGGAGACGGCTTAAATTAAAGGTCCTGATCCCAGGGACTCAGGAAAAATAGCAGTATTTCCATAATGTTACCAGCAACGATAAATAACGTAAAAAATCCGTAAAGAAAATCATGGGGATTTAAAAACACCTGCTTTGTTTACATGAAAACATGTGATTAAATGTGTACTTTGTTTACGAACTAACTTGTGTTCATACTTAGAGCAAGATTAGGGGCTATCACCCCTTCAAGCCACTAGTAACCATTATAATTGTACAAATTTCTATAAAGAAATGAATGTATTTAAACAATAATAATATTTTAAACATATGATTGTCATTGTAAACGGTTCCACAGAATAAAATATATATCAGATTCTTCCTCACTAAGAAAAAGATCAAGGACTATATCGTTGCGGAGGTTTTCTTTGTCTTGATATCTTCTGAGGTGGTTGAGTTTGGGTGGCAGGTTGATGATTAGGACTGTGGATAACAGGTGGCTGGTCCGGACGAGGACGAGGTAAGAGTATAAAGTCTGAGTTTTCGATTTTATCACTGAAGATAACTTTCTTTGGTTTATGATGGTTGCCTCGTCATTGGATTTGTTTAAAGTTGTATTGGCCTCTGGGACTTCTGTTAGTTTCAGCTAATTGATATGTTTCTTGGAAATGTACTCCGAGTCGAGTTAAACTTGGTGGTGTAAAGTTATTAAGTACTTTTAAGTACACTTTGTAAGTCGAGACAATATTTTTCCAAATGTCCACTGTTCTCCCACTTGCAAAAGTACTCTCTCCCATCTTTTAATTGGTTGGTGGGCGAAATGCGTATAGCTTTGTGCGGATCTTGTGGTTGAGAAACAACTCTGCAGGTGACTTCCCACCTAGTCCAGGAAAACTAGACAAATATTTTCAAAATAGCCAAAGAAAATCATGTAGTTCCAACTGTTTGGGGGATGTGTAGGGGTGGTACCCCTGAAAAACGTATCACAAAGTCCCGTCAATTTCCATTGCCACGGGGGGTGAAAGGGGGGTTTCCCCCCCTTAAAAGGCTATGATTTTCAGTTTTTCGCTTATAACTTGAAAACGGGTTGTCGTACAGAAGTTTTATAAGATGGCAAAAGGAAAGAAAGTAAAATTTACCATAAGGAAAACCCTATAAATATGATCCGATCTTAAATAGTTTTCGAGATTTATGACAGCAAAAATGGATCAACTTTAAACAAATTTGTTGCACCTCACGGTTTTTTGTCAAACTCGTTCTTATAGCTTCTCACCCATACAATTTACAGAAAGTCCGTCTGAAACAAATTTGTAAGACATTAAATATTCTTAAAAAACATATATTTTTTCCGAGTTATCTTTAACTGGCCCGGGGTGGGAGGAATTAAAATAAATAAGGCTAATCTCGAGATTGTGCTAAGTACTGCTCATTTCTATTTTTCATCCTTGATGATTCTACCATTGACTGTAGAATAGTCAATGCTACTACCTTTTGTATCACCGTATAATACTTATTTTTCACTCTGTAACCATGGAAACATTAAGTATATCTTAAATAATAATTTATAAAATGATCTTTCGTATTAGGGTAAAAAAAATTTTAAAAAATAAAGGTAAAAAATATGTATAAAGTATGTATATTTTCATCCTCTTCCAAGTCTTCTTCTGTTATTGGCGCATTGTTCACGCAGGCTCCGTAGCATCCACAGATGGATGGGGTTCAGAACTCCACTGTAGTCCCGTTCGGAACCCCATTCTGGATTGAGAGAGGTGTTTTCAAGCCAGTTTTAGTTTAGAAGTATACTCTAACAGAGTGTTGCTTGGCCTCACTTTTGGTCGGTGGCATTGAAGCCAGATTGGCTTTTACCTTGATGAAGGATTTTACAAAGTATTTATAACGGTGGTTGTCCAATTTACGTTAAGTATTCTTCAGTTATTGGCGCAGGGTTCACGCAGGCTCCGAAGCATCCACAGATGGATGAGTAGTGAATACCTGCCTTTCAGCAGTCGTATCTTCTACCACAGCCAGTAGCAGAACGGCAAAAGATTAATTTTAGTACACTTTCAGGAGCTATTGGATCTGTTGTTTTTAGGGATTCACTCTCGTTTGCAACCCCACCGTTCTGGATTGAGAGAGGTGTATTGAAACCATTGTTGCGTTTGGAAGTATACGCTAAAAAGGTATTGCTTGTCCGCCCTTTCGATGGTTAATGGTATAGAAGCCAGATTGGCTTTTACCTTGATGGAGGATTTTACAAACGAGTTGTATCGGTGGTTGTAGAAAAAAACGTTCACTGGGGGAGGGGGGCTGGTACACAGCCCTCCTGTGTGAGGGCTGTTAGTAGAACGAGCAGGTCAACAACATCTTCTCCAATAACAACTACAAGAAGTAACCTTGTATAGCGCACATCTTGCAATACTTCCAACGGCATCTCCTGTGGCAGTACTGACATCTATACCTCTTCTTTTCGATGTCTCGCCTAACAACTCAACCATTAAGGACAAGATAATCTCTACCAAAGAATTACAGGAGCTACCCATAAGACAGTCTACCTTCTTTATCTACAGTTTCAAAAGGATGTGACACAACTTGTTCCACATTTAACAACAGTATATCCTCCATTTTGAAGTGTTTCCAAGGCACTTCCAAAGCCAAAGGAAAGTAAAGTCATAGCTGACATTTTCTCCTATCCAACTTAAACACCTGAAGTAATAACCTAAGCTGGTGAGCAGATGTTTCTTGCCACGTACCAGCCCCTCGAGTAAACGTAAATTGGACAACCACCGATATAAGTCGTTTGTAAAATACTTCATCAAGGTAAAGCCAATCTGGCTTCAATGCCACCGACCAAAATTGAGGAAAATAAACACTCTTTTAGAGTATACTAGTACTTCTAAACGAAAACACCTCTCTCAATCCAGAATGGGGTTGCAAACGAGACTACAGTGGAGTCCTAAACCCCATCCATCTGTGAATGCCACTGAGCCTGCGTGAACAATGCGCCTATAACAGAAGAAGACTTGGAAGAGGATGAAAATATCATGGAATTGTAAGATAAGATTCTACTTTGAAATTATTTGTATAATGAATTAGTTACTTACTATGTTCTACATTTTGGAAATAAAACCATGCTCTAAATATAATAAATTCAAGGAGACTTCATACATATTTTTTGCCTTTATTTTGTTAAATATTTTGTATCCTAATTCTAAAGAACATAACACAAATTATATTTAAGATATTCTTAATGTTTCAATGGTTACAGAGAGAAAAATACGTTTTATACGGTGATAAAAATGGTAGTAGCTTTGTTTATTCTACATTCAATGGTAGTAGTCATTAAGGATGAAAAATAGAAATGAGCAGTATTTAGTACAATCTCAAGATTAGCCTTATTTATTTAAATTTCTCTCACTCTGGCCAGTTAAAGATAACTCGGAAAATATGCTTATTTGAAGGATATTTAATGCTCTACAACTTTGTCCCTGACAGACTTTCTGTAAATTGTATGGGTGAGAAGCTATATGAACGAGTTTGACAAAACCCGTGAGGTGCAACAAATTTGTTTAAAGTTGATCCTTTTTTGTTGGATATAAATCGACAACTATTGAAAATAGGATCACACTTATAGGGGTTTTCTAATAGTAAATGTTATTTACTTTCATCTTGCCACCTTAGCAAATTTCTGTGCGACTAACCGTTTTCAAGTTATAAGCGAAAAAACTGAAAATCATAGCCCGTTAAGGGGGGGAAACCCCCCCTAAAGTAATAGAGATGATGATGACTGGTCCTCTACACTCTTTTTAAAGCTGACTTGATAGTTTGTACACAGCGTTCCGCCAATCCATTTATGGCTGGATGTCCATGAGCTGAAAATTTCTGAATTATGCCAGTATGTGAAAGTATGGATGTTGTGCGTAACTGAAGTTCCATCACGTGATAACTACTGGACCGGTTGAGCTGAAATTTTGTAGAGAGGAACTTGATAGTCCTGAAGAGCATATAGGCATATTAAAGTTATGAAAATCCTGTAGGGCTATGCCCCACGGGGGTTCAAAGTTCCAATGGATTCCTTATGGACATTCATTTTTGTTTGAGCTGATGAAAATACAAACAGCTGATCTTGATTCGTAGCAGTTCCACAGGCTAACCACAGAATGCAGCACACAAAACTCTCATAGTTTTTATAAATAATTCACGAGGCGAAGCCTGGGGGTAACAGCTAGTGTTATATAAATACAATCAATATCAAACACAATTTTATTTATTTAGATAAAAGTTAACAGTATTATAGTCTTAATATTAAGTGCAACCATAGTTTTGTTATTTACGTAAATTTTCAGCAAACAGGTGCACCTACAATATAAATAGACGGAATCAGGAAATTGAGACAAGTTCTCTCTCTTTAAGCCCAATTTTAATTAATAAATTACTCTATATTTAGAAAATATAGAATATGAAGTGCAGTGTAGCATGTAAAAATAATTTTCTAATAAACCTTTTCAGAAATATCCCCTAAGATCCAATTTTTGAGGTACTACAGAATCATTTGCTACACACAGAGTTTTTAAGAAGGGAAATGCCCCCTCATTCCCCCAGGGTTGGATGGCATAATATTTCGAATATCCTCTATTGGTCAATGCTAACTTGGCTTACATTCCAAGTTTTATAGAAATTCATCATTAAATAATAGAGAAATTATAATTGCTAACTTGACCTACATTCCGAGTTGTATTAAAATTTATCAGTAAATAAGAGAGAAATTATAATTCTTAATTCCCCATAAGAATAACATTGGACAACGTATTGCTTTTACCGCTAACTGCAAATTTCAATTTTACCCCGCAACCGTTAGTCGTTAAGTATTAATTTAGAATACTGATTTATTTTTATTTCTTATAATTTTTTAATAATGACAAGCAAGTACATTCGATTTAATGTTTATGGTTTTATGAAAAATAAAAATATTTAATTTTGGGAGCTTTTAATCCCTCTAACCTTTTAATTCGAATTTTCCAAGACATACGGGTAGTGTTATTTTATTGGAAACCTAAATCACTTACACCACCAAACTGACATTAAAAACGTTTGAGACGTTTCTGGGACAAGGATAGACAAAGGTTGTGGTTTTATTTTGATGTATCATCTATATTTCTAACAAATGCATGTTCAATCGGTCCAGTAAACTAATAACGGTCAGTGTTGTTTGAATTGAAATGTTAAAGGCTAACGGATCAAAGGGCATAAGGGACGAAAAGTGTAGGCCCATTTTTGCTTATGGTACATTCCAATTGCCTACTGTCTTTCTACCAATTATTTCTTCAATCGGTCTAGTAAGTATATGATTAACATGGACATTTTAAAAATCATTAATAGGGCCGAGCCTCATTGAAACGGAATAAGCCCATAACTGATTTTTGGGATGGACCTATCTTCTTCCAAATATCTGCTAAAATAACTCATGTAGTTTGTGCATGATGAGCTTAAAAACACATGACAAATTCAGCATTAAAATCACAAAGACTGAGCTAGACAAACTCAGTCAAACTAGAGCTTTAAATACCATATTGCTAGGGCTTATGTGTTCCCTACCCAATTTTTAGTTGCCGTGCCCCGTTATTTTATAAAGTTTAGTATACCGTTGTGGATTAGTTAGTAAAGCACATGTTTCCTCCATTCTGTAGTAAAAGATAAATTAGAACTAATGTGGGGCATTCTACAGTGAAAGGTTGAGTAACCTGTACCTATAAGATCTTCTTTGGAGCAGTGACAGCAATGGGCATAACCCTAATGTCGTATGTAATGATTTGCAGATGCCTAAAGGTCTTCTGCCCCACACGAAAATTACCAAAATGTTTTATTTCGTTCGGTTCAGTATTTTTTTGTGAAACGCGGAACAAACCTGGTTCATAAACAAGCAGACAGATAAACAAAATTTAAATATCTCCGCTGCATACAAAATTTCACTATTCAAAGCTATGTAGAAACAAAACTTATTTTATTTATATGGGTAAATAGTTTCCTTACTTGTAACATCTGGTATTGCTAATAAGCTGTCCATAATATGTTATCAGCTGCAATTCAAATACAATTATTCCCCTTGTTAATCTTATGGGCAGAAACGGACTTTGAGGTAGCACGTGCCCTTGAGAATAAAAATATCTAAAATTAAAAACCTTATAGCAAAACTACGAACTGAGCAGAATTTGTTGACACTTCAAACACTGAAATTTGTCAAGAAATAAGGGAGTAGTTGCGTTTACAAAAAACGGCTTCACGTATTACATATAAGGATATTTAATTTTTAAATTTTCTCTTTTTTAATATTCCTTATCGATGACGAATTTTAAAACACTCTTAGCCGTTCAGAAAAACTTAATTTTATAACAACCTAATTAATAGAAGTTCTTGCAACAGAAGTATAAGTTCATAAAGATCACCCCGCAGAGAAGTAAAATTGGATGTTACAGCCAGAGTGAGGCACCGGCGCATTCACGGCATTGCTAAAGTGACTTCGAAACCATGAACAACATGGCGTAGGTTCAAATGTAATGTAATGTTCAAATTGACAGGTAATTTTTATCAGTACTGTCTCGCACAGGTGTTTAGTCTATGGCACTGTCTATCTTGTCCTGAAGTGGATCACCACTTGCTTTGCTTGATACGTTCCTTGCACAGGTGTTTAATCTATGACACTGTCTATCTTGTCCTGTAGTGGATCACCACTTGCTTTGCTTGATACGTTCCTCGCACAGGAGTTTAATCTATGGCACTGTCTATCTTGTCCTGTAGTGGATCACCACTTTCTTTCTTGATACGTTCCTCGCACAGGAGTTTAATCTGTGGAATTGTCTATCTTGTCCTGTAGTGGATCACCACTTGCTTTGCTTGATACGTTCCTCGCACAGGAGTTTAATCTATGGCACTGTCTATCTTGTCCTGTAGTGGATCACCACTTGCTTTGCTTGATACGTTCCTCGCACAGGTGTTTAATCTATGGCACTGTCTATCTTGTCCTGTAGTGGATCACCACTTGCTTTGCTTGATACGTTCCTCGCACAGGAGTTTAATCTATGGCACTGTCTATCTTGTCCTGTAGTGGATCACCACTTGCTTTGCTTGATACGTTCCTCGCACAGGAGTTTAATCTATGGCACTGTCTATCTTGTCCTGTAGTGGATCACCACTTTCTTTCTTGATACGTTCCTCGCACAGGAGTTTAATCTGTGGAATTGTCTATCTTGTCCTGTAGTGGATCACCACTTGCTTTGCTTGATACGTTCCTCGCACAGGTGTTTAATCTATGAAACTGTCTATCTTGTCCTATAGTGGATCACCACTTGCTTTGCTTGATACGTTCCTCGCACAGGTGTTTAATCTATGGCACTGTCTATCTTGTCCTGTAGTGGATCACCACTTGCTTTGCTTGATACGTTCCTCGCACAGGAGTTTAATCTATGGCACTGTCTATCTTGTCCTGTAGTGGATCACCACTTTCTTTGCTTGATACATTCCTCGCACAGGAGTTTAATCTATGGCACTGTCTATCTTGTCATGTAGTGGATGACCACTTGCTTTGCTTGATACGTTCCTCGCACAGGTGTTTAACCTATGGCACTGTCTATCATGTCCTGTAGTGGATCACCACTTGCTTTGCTTGATGCGTTCCTCGCATAAGTGTTTAATTTACGGCACTGTCTATTTTGTCCTGTAGTTGATCACCACTTGCTTTGCTTGATACGTTCCTCGCACAGGTGTTTAATCTATGAAACTGTCTATCTTGTCCTATAGTGGATCACCACTTGCTTTGCTTGATACGTTCCTCGCACAGGTGTTTAATCTATGGCACTGTCTATCTTGTCCTGTAGTGGATCACCACTTGCTTTGCTTGATACGTTCCTCGCACAGGAGTTTAATCTATGGCACTGTCTATCTTGTCCTGTAGTGGATCACCACTTTCTTTGCTTGATACGTTCCTCGCACAGGAGTTTAATCTATGGCACTGTCTATCTTGTCCTGTAGTGGATCACCACTTGCTTTGCTTGATACGTTCCTCGCACAGGAGTTTAATCTATGGCACTGTCTATCTTGTCCTGTAGTGGATCACCACTTTCTTTGCTTGATACGTTCCTCGCACAGGAGTTTAACCTATGGCACTGTCTATCTTGTCATGTAGTGGATGACCACTTGCTTTGCTTGATACGTTCCTCGCACAGGTGTTTAACCTATGGCACTGTCTATCTTGTCCTGTAGTGGATCACCACTTGCTTTGCTTGATGCGTTCCTCGCATAAGTGTTTAATTTACGGCACTGTCTATTTTGTCCTGTAGTTGATCACCACTTGCTTTGCTTGATACGTTCCTCGCACAGGTGTTTAATCTATGACACTGTTTATCTTGTCCTATAGTGTATCACCACTTGCTTTGCTTGATACGTTCCTCACACAGGTCCGATTCCCATGTGGTCGCGCAAAGTATAAGAACAAGGAGACCCCAAACCTCATTTATATTAAAACATGGTTTTTCTAGAAAAAAATAAACATTTTTAATATTGACAACCTGATGTGATTTATTACAAGTTTTAAGTTTCAGCGGACTAATTTGTTGAATCCAAGTGATAGCAAGAGGTAGTTAATGGAATTGCGTGCGTTGGCGTGGTTCGGTGTTGAAACTGCGTGTTCTTATCAAAACAGTTTGAAATATTTTCTAATAAATCTGCACTGTCACACTTATTAAATAGCGTGTTGTTGAATTCTTTAAGATAGAAAATTAAACATATGTATCATTTATTTACAAATTTATAAGACGAATATTTTAGCATTCAAAATTGAATAAAATATGAGCAAATATACCAGCAAATAATATTTTCTAACCTTGAAACCGTTTATTATAATTCAGACCTAAGTAGGTGAATTAGAAAATAAACGCACAAGTAAGGACTTTTTATTTGAAATTGTAAACCAAAATTTATTTAATAAATTATTAAAGTTCTGTGCTAATTTTATAGCAGATTATAATTATATAACGGAATAATTGTTTAATATTATAATTAGTAATAGAGCTGAAGAAAAACAACTACACTGTATAAATATCAATTTTAAGGCTTTAAATGTAATTGCAGAACTTTATTGAATGATGAGTGGTGGATATGTCAAAGTTATTCTCTGTCCTACGTATTCGGGTCATTCAGAAGGATAACATTTACATACTCCTAGCTATGTTGACTTTACACGAAATTCGAAATTTTATTTGTTCACCAAATATTTAAAGAAGTGCTTAAAGTTTAAATACTTTTCCTTTTTACATCTAGCCATTAATTTTTCAAGCGACATTAAACACACCCCGCAGTGTTGTTTTATACACACAATAAAACATATAATACTCATTATAACCCAAATATATTGGTGAAGGAATCACACAGTTTTATCCAATTGCTTGAAAATGGTTGTTATTTCCGTGCGATTTATTTTATAATATATCACCATAGACACAAACGTAACGCAATTCCTCATGCAACTAACGCATTGGGAACGTAAATGGGCGTTGCCTTTTTAAGTCTACAAAGTAGGTGTATCAAGAAATTCATCAGTTGTGGGGTTTGCCTATTTATATTCAAACAATCGACGTTATTTTTAACCTATTTGATTTCTCAATAATAACTTCCTACATCATCTAAACAAGCCCGATTAAAAACGCAAGCAGTTGGAGGTCCCACGTCATATAATATATGTTCAGGATCAGTTTTATCAGGCTTTTTAAGGTGAGTACTACCAACTGAGGTTAGTGAGAAGGTGAGCTTTCTGGTGGTTGTGGCTTCCATTGGAATGATTTTAATTACATCTACATCTACGTTTTACTAGCGCGAATTAGCTTGGAAATATCTTTTTTAAAGTTGTTATAATAAATAATAGAGAACCCGCGCTGCTTGAGTTTATGAGTAAAGGTTAAATAATGCATGTTTTTATTGTAAAATCTAAAAATACTTTTTGTTAGCAGTAATTCTTTCAAAATATATATAAATATTTAGTGAAAAGATTTATAATGGTTGCACTCTAAACACTAACCAGTTTTAATTATAAATAAAGTAAATGTTGTCCTTATCATTGAAATCCTTAGACCTAATATTTTCCCACTAGTGTTCAGCAGCAGAGTTTTTATTTATTTTAACAGATGTAATTTCTATGGCCAGTTTATCTGCTTAAAACAGTTGTAACGAAATAATCTATGACCATACTATGATGGTTGTTTTAAAAGAAATTAATAACTATATTGTTCATAAGTATAAACTTATTTTAAGAATAATCTTCTTAGGATTTCTATCCCAACGCTGACCGACTGAGTCTTCATTCCTAACCAAACTATGTCTAAGAAAATCCATATTTGCTCATAATAGCATTTGTAAGCTAATCCCATTACTCGATACAGGATTAATTATATCGATATACAAATTAGATTGGTGTTGGCATCTGGAGACTCAAAATGTAAAGTAATATCCTTCCCGGCCTATGTAAGTCTTAGCTATGTGTCCCCAACTGCGGTGATAGCTTATTCCCTTTGGGAGAAATTCTCTAAAAAGGCAAATATTTGATCATCAATTATAATGTTTCTCATTGTGTGAGCTAATGGTAAAGTGTGATGTAGAGTTATTTTCTTGTTTTAAGTAAAATTCAGAGCAAAGATGGCTTTCATTTTCTGGAAACTGCCTATAGAAAAAACTAATAAATTGACTAAAATACAACAACAAAACTTATAAAAGCAACCCTGACTTTTTTAAACCAATAAAGTCTCTACGATTTATTTTGGCTTTGACACTCGTTTTGTGATGTTCTGTCAAAGATCCCCCATTTTTGGGTTCAATGTAAAGTAAACATTGTCAGGTTTAAAATCAATAGCGAAATATAAATACACACCTACCCAAACACCTACTATGGGAAAATATTTCCCGGCAGTAACGTTGTAAGCGACAAAATGGAATTTTTCAGGAAATTAAAAATACAAATAACTGGAAAAATAACAAAGGAATATATGTTTGTTTTGGTCCCATATGTATTAAATATTACAAGTAGTCATTCAAATAAATATTGTAGTAATTAAGTAATGACCAAATACGTGGTTACAGAATTGCAAAAACGTTGTAAACTACTATCGTTTACAACGTTGTTGCGACTTTTTAGGTTTAATGGCGGTTGCAACGTTATCGGGTGAAAAGATATAAGAGCTGGTAGTGTAGACAAATTTATTATTACACTAAGAAATACATATTTTACATGTGCTAAAATGTAAAAGTAAAATATTTGCCTTGAACTTACAATATAAAACCGGTTATGATCAATAAAAGTTAAAGATTTACCTTAAAACTACATTTATTTGATTGCAAAAGTAAACTAAACAAAAGACTTAATGTATAACATAAAATTAAGTAAAACACATTTATTATAAACAGCCTTAAACCCTTTAATTTTTAACCTTAAGACTTTTAAAACTGGTAACGTTTAGTTTGATGATAAACAATAGCTTTGGGCACTTGGCGGTTATGAAGTTACTGCACGTACCTCAAGTGGTGGCAGTTTTCGGAGTACAGGTTATTTATTTTCACTGATGTAGGGTTCCCCGGCATTCCTGTTTACTTTTCAAACATTCCTGGATCAGTTTTGACTGTCAATTGAACGTTTTTTACTGCCCTCAAGACTCGCCCGCGGTGGTGTTGCCATCCCGAACACATGCAACGTTACTGCACGGAGGGACCAACGACTCGTGGTATTTCACCAGTCCTAGTACTGCAAACATTCCTGGATCAGTTTTGACTGTCAATTGAACGTTTTTTATTGCCCTCAAGACTCGCCCGCGGTGGTGTTGCCATCCCGAACACATGCAACGTTACTGCACGGAGGGACCAACGACTCGTGGTATTCCACCAGTCCTAGTACTGCAAACATTCCTGGATCAGTTTTGACTGTCAATTGAACGTTTTTTATTGCCCTCAAGACTCGCCCGCGGTGGTGTTGCCATCCCGAACACATGCAACGTTACTGCACGGAGGGACCAACGACTCGTGGTATTCCACCAGTCCTAGTACTGCAAACATTCCTGGATCAGTTTTGACTGTCAATTGAACGTTTTTTATTGCCCTCAAGACTCGCCCGCGGTGGTGTTGCCATCCCGAACACATGCAACGTTACTGCACGGAGGGACCAACGACTCGTGGTATTCCACCAGTCCTAGTACTGCAAACATTCCTGGATCAGTTTTGACTGTCAATTGAACGTTTTTTATTGCCCTCAAGACTCGCCCGCGGTGGTGTTGCCATCCCGAACACATGCAACGTTACTGCACGGAGGGACCAACGACTCGTGGTATTCCACCAGTCCTAGTACTGCAAACATTCCTGGATCAGTTTTGACTGTCAATTGAACGTTTTTTATTGCCCTCAAGACTCGCCCGCGGTGGTGTTGCCATCCCGAACACATGCAACGTTACTGCACGGAGGGGCCAACGACTCGTGGTATTCCACCAGTCCTAGTACTGCAAACATTCCTGGATCAGTTTTGACTGTCAATTGAACGTTTTTTACTGCCCTCAAGACTCGCCCGCGGTGGTGTTGCCATCCCGAACACATGCAACGTTACTGCACGGAGGGACCAACGACTCGTGGTATTCCACCAGTCCTAGTACTGCAAACATTCCTGGATCAGTTTTGACTGTCAATTGAACGTTTTTTACTGCCCTCAAGACTCGCCCGCGGTGGTGTTGCCATCCCGAACACATGCAACGTTACTGCACGGAGGGACCAACGACTCGTGGTATTCCACCAGTCCTAGTACTGCAAACATTCCTGGATCAGTTTTGACTGTCAATTGAACGTTTTTTATTGCCCTCAAGACTCGCCCGCGGTGGTGTTGCCATCCCGAACACATGCAACGTTACTGCACGGAGGGACCAACGACTCGTGGTATTTCACCAGTCCTAGTACTGCAAACATTCCTGGATCAGTTTTGACTGTCAATTGAACGTTTTTTATTGCCCTCAAGACTCGCCCGCGGTGGTGTTGCCATCCCGAACACATGCAACGTTACTGCACGGAGGGACCAACGACTCGTGGTATTCCACCAGTCCTAGTACTGCAAACATTCCTGGATCAGTTTTGACTGTCAATTGAACGTTTTTTATTGCCCTCAAGACTCGCCCGCGGTGGTGTTGCCATCCCGAACACATGCAACGTTACTGCACGGAGGGACCAACGACTCGTGGTATTCCACCAGTCCTAGTACTGCAAACATTCCTGGATCAGTTTTGACTGTCAATTGAACGTTTTTTATTGCCCTCAAGACTCGCCCGCGGTGGTGTTGCCATCCCGAACACATGCAACGTTACTGCACGGAGGGACCAACGACTCGTGGTATTCCACCAGTCCTAGTACTGCAAACATTCCTGGATCAGTTTTGACTGTCAATTGAACGTTTTTTATTGCCCTCAAGACTCGCCCGCGGTGGTGTTGCCATCCCGAACACATGCAACGTTACTGCACGGAGGGGCCAACGACTCGTGGTATTCCACCAGTCCTAGTACTGCAAACATTCCTGGATCAGTTTTGACTGTCAATTGAACGTTTTTTACTGCCCTCAAGACTCGCCCGCGGTGGTGTTGCCATCCCGAACACATGCAACGTTACTGCACGGAGGGACCAACGACTCGTGGTATTCCACCAGTCCTAGTACTGCAAACATTCCTGGATCAGTTTTGACTGTCAATTGAACGTTTTTTACTGCCCTCAAGACTCGCCCGCGGTGGTGTTGCCATCCCGAACACATGCAACGTTACTGCACGGAGGGACCAACGACTCGTGGTATTCCACCAGTCCTAGTACTGCAAACATTCCTGGATCAGTTTTGACTGTCAATTGAACGTTTTTTATTGCCCTCAAGACTCGCCCGCGGTGGTGTTGCCATCCCGAACACATGCAACGTTACTGCACGGAGGGACCAACGACTCGTGGTATTCCACCAGTCCTAGTACTGCAAACATTCCTGGATCAGTTTTGACTGTCAATTGAACGTTTTTTATTGCCCTCAAGACTCGCCCGCGGTGGTGTTGCCATCCCGAACACATGCAACGTTACTGCACGGAGGGGCCAACGACTCGTGGTATTCCACCAGTCCTAGTACTGCAAACATTCCTGGATCAGTTTTGACTGTCAATTGAACGTTTTTTACTGCCCTCAAGACTCGCCCGCGGTGGTGTTGCCATCCCGAACACATGCAACGTTACTGCACGGAGGGACCAACGACTCGTGGTATTCCACCAGTCCTAGTACTGCAAACATTCCTGGATCAGTTTTGACTGTCAATTGAACGTTTTTTACTGCCCTCAAGACTCGCCCGCGGTGGTGTTGCCATCCCGAACACATGCAACGTTACTGCACGGAGGGACCAACGACTCGTGGTATTCCACCAGTCCTAGTACTGCAAACATTCCTGGATCAGTTTTGACTGTCAATTGAACGTTTTTTATTGCCCTCAAGACTCGCCCGCGGTGGTGTTGCCATCCCGAACACATGCAACGTTACTGCACGGAGGGACCAACGACTCGTGGTATTCCACCAGTCCTAGTACTGCAAACATTCCTGGATCAGTTTTGACTGTCAATTGAACGTTTTTTATTGCCCTCAAGACTCGCCCGCGGTGGTGTTGCCATCCCGAACACATGCAACGTTACTGCACGGAGGGACCAACGACTCGTGGTATTCCACCAGTCCTAGTACTGCAAACATTCCTGGATCAGTTTTGACTGTCAATTGAACGTTTTTTATTGCCCTCAAGACTCGCCCGCGGTGGTGTTGCCATCCCGAACACATGCAACGTTACTGCACGGAGGGGCCAACGACTCGTGGTATTCCACCAGTCCTAGTACTGCAAACATTCCTGGATCAGTTTTGACTGTCAATTGAACGTTTTTTACTGCCCTCAAGACTCGCCCGCGGTGGTGTTGCCATCCCGAACACATGCAACGTTACTGCACGGAGGGACCAACGACTCGTGGTATTCCACCAGTCCTAGTACTGCAAACATTCCTGGATCAGTTTTGACTGTCAATTGAACGTTTTTTACTGCCCTCAAGACTCGCCCGCGGTGGTGTTGCCATCCCGAACACATGCAACGTTACTGCACGGAGGGACCAACGACTCGTGGTATTCCACCAGTCCTAGTACTGCAAACATTCCTGGATCAGTTTTGACTGTCAATTGAACGTTTTTTATTGCCCTCAAGACTCGCCCGCGGTGGTGTTGCCATCCCGAACACATGCAACGTTACTGCACGGAGGGACCAACGACTCGTGGTATTCCACCAGTCCTAGTACTGCAAACATTCCTGGATCAGTTTTGACTGTCAATTGAACGTTTTTTATTGCCCTCAAGACTCGCCCGCGGTGGTGTTGCCATCCCGAACACATGCAACGTTACTGCACGGAGGGGCCAACGACTCGTGGTATTCCACCAGTCCTAGTACTGCAAACATTCCTGGATCAGTTTTGACTGTCAATTGAACGTTTTTTACTGCCCTCAAGACTCGCCCGCGGTGGTGTTGCCATCCCGAACACATGCAACGTTACTGCACGGAGGGACCAACGACTCGTGGTATTCCACCAGTCCTAGTACTGCAAACATTCCTGGATCAGTTTTGACTGTCAATTGAACGTTTTTTACTGCCCTCAAGACTCGCCCGCGGTGGTGTTGCCATCCCGAACACATGCAACGTTACTGCACGGAGGGACCAACGACTCGTGGTATTCCACCAGTCCTAGTACTGCAAACATTCCTGGATCAGTATTGACTGTCAATTGAACGTTTTTTACTGCCCTCAAGACTCGCCCGCGGTGGTGTTGCCATCCCGAACACATGCAACGTTACTGCACGGAGGGACCAACGACTCGTGGTATTCCACCAGTCCTAGTACTGCAAACATTCCTGGATCAGTTTTGACTGTCAATTGAACGTTTTTTATTGCCCTCAAGACTCGCCCGCGGTGGTGTTGCCATCCCGAACACATGCAACGTTACTGCACGGAGGGACCAACGACTCGTGGTATTCCACCAGTCCTAGTACTGCAAACATTCCTGGATCAGTTTTGACTGTCAATTGAACGTTTTTTACTGCCATCAAGACTCGCCCGCGGTGGTGTTGCCATCCCGAACACATGCAACGTTACTGCACGGAGGGACCAACGACTCGTGGTATTCCACCAGTCCTAGTACTGCAAACATTCCTGGATCAGTTTTGACTGTCAATTGAACGTTTTTTACTGCCCTCAAGACTCGCCCGCGGTGGTGTTGCCATCCCGAACACATGCAACGTTACTGCACGGAGGGACCAACGACTCGTGGTATTCCACCAGTCCTAGTACTGCAAACATTCCTGGATCAGTTTTGACTGTCAATTGAACGTTTTTTACTGCCCTCAAGACTCGCCCGCGGTGGTGTTGCCATCCCGAACACATGCAACGTTACTGCACGGAGGGACCAACGACTCGTGGTATTCCACCAGTCCTAGTACTGCAAACATTCCTGGATCAGTTTTGACTGTCAATTGAACGTTTTTTATTGCCCTCAAGACTCGCCCGCGGTGGTGTTGCCATCCCGAACACATGCAACGTTACTGCACGGAGGGACCAACGACTCGTGGTATTCCACCAGTCCTAGTACTGCAAACATTCCTGGATCAGTTTTGACTGTCAATTGAACGTTTTTTACTGCCCTCAAGACTCGCCCGCGGTGGTGTTGCCATCCCGAACACATGCAACGTTACTGCACGGAGGGACCAACGACTCGTGGTATTCCACCAGTCCTAGTACTGCAAACATAAAATATATCAACAAATAAATACCCTTTACTGGTTTAGAACGTCATTTCCAACCTTACTGCATAGAAATATCGATTATGTAAAATTTGTCGCTTACAACTGGCGGGAGCCATTCAATTTGATGAAGTTTGCAGAGGGAATCCAGAATCATATTAGGCATGTAAAAGAAAAGACCATTTTGTAGAAAAGTTCATTAAAGGAACGTAATGAATTAGATGATCATGCTTGTGTTTTAACGAAGCTTTAAACATCAATCGGTAAGAAATTATTGAAAGAGCCCTAAGGTTAAAAGCAAAACCTCAAAACTTAAAATTTCCCTATTCAACACATAGCAAACATTGTCAGGTTTAAAATCAATAGCGAAATATAAATACACACCTACCCAAACACCTACTATGGGAAAATATTTCCCGGCAGTAACGTTGTAAGCGACAAAATGGAATTTTTCAGGAAATTAAAAATACAAATAACTGGAAAAATAACAAAGGAATATATGTTTATTTTGGTCCCATATGTATTAAATATTACAAGTAGTCATTCAAATAAATATTGTAGTAATTAAGTAATGACCAAATACGTGGTTACAGAATTGCAAAAACGTTGTAAACTACTATCGTTTACAACGTTGTTGCGACTTTTTAGGTTTAATGGCGGTTGCAACGTTATCGGGTAAAAAAATATAAGAGCTGGTAGTGTAGACAATTTTATTTGTAACACATAGCAAGCCTTCTCAGATAAAGTAGCAGATTTTCTCAACCTATCATCGTACAATAATAACTGGATTACATGTATATTCCTGACTATAATACACTCGCAAATAAATTAATTTTTATTATGTGATCCATTATTCTTTGGCGTACCGAATTAACTCTCTTGGTTAATAAACACAAGTTTCAAGTAATCATCTGATGTAAACAAACTTCCTCCATAAGATTGACATGGGAAATTTAAGAGCCACTAGAGCAAAGTCTTTTGAAGATATGTTAGTTTGGATGGGTGATGACAAATAGGCATAATTGCCTATAATTTAAAAAAAATCATACTAATCGGTCTAGTAGTATGGTCTGACAGACTGAACAAAGTTTTGAAATTTTGTATATTTATAATTTATGTATAGAGTTGTTAAAATATATTTTTACACATAAAGAAAATGATACACAGACCGATGATTAATATCTGTAACTTAACTTTTTTAATGGTAATTTATAATTAATTTAAAATTAAAAACATCGTATCAGTAATGTAATCGTTATTATTTGGGGACTCTTCTAGGTATAATTATTACATACATTAAGTTCGAAAATAATAAAAATTGCATTACCTATCCGATGTTTTTAATTTTAAATTAATATTAAGAAGAGTGCCTTCAAGAAATGAATGGTAATTTATAGTTTGATCGTTGTAATTAAACACAACGTACAAACTATTCGTATATTTGTTATAAAACAATCAAAGAAAACCTTGTATTCACTGTCTTTTTATGTATTTAATTTCATCATTATTACTACGACCTTTTTTACAAAATAAAGTTTTGCAGGTATTTTTGCACTAACTAGGTAGGATTACTTAAAGAAATTACAATTTTCAAGCAAACTGTCAATAAAAGAAGATTGTATTGTATTATATTATATTTAACACACTATTAAATAATATTTATGGAAAATATAAATACTATACTGTTTATGGTTTAAAAAATATATTTAAATTGCATATGAATATCTTGGTTGCGAATAGTGTTAAAAAGACTGGGTCCAGAATAAATCACGCCTCAGTCTGATAGCCCAGGATGATAACATCTTACCTGCGAAAAGCCCTACGAGGGAGTTGTACCTTCTAAGTTACGGCCATCGTGAGAAAGTGTTTAAATTAATTGTCTCTTATAAAGTGGCCTTCTCTGTTACCCACCTATTTTAGCGAATTTCCCCTATAGGGAAGAAGCTATTACCGTAGTCGGCATGGTAAGACCTAGGCCCGGGACCATGATAACTTTTCGTTTTGAGGTCCCCAGACCCCAAAAACACCATTCGTTCGAAACTGTATATATATATATATATATATATATATATATATATATATATATGTGTGTGTCCGTGAGCACGATAACTCT
This sequence comes from Allygus modestus, assembly GCA_963675035.1. NCBI lineage: Eukaryota > Metazoa > Arthropoda > Insecta > Hemiptera > Cicadellidae > Allygus > Allygus modestus. The sequence continues at coordinate 140,118,531 of OY776111.1, forward strand.
CGTAAAAATTATCCGATTTTGATTAAATTTGGTATAAACGTGTAAAGCAACATTTATGACTTTAAGTTCGAAAACCAGCCAGATCGCTCCATCCAAAGGGGTATTTTGGGGGGGTTTTGTACCCCAAAAGTGGGTTTTTCGAATTTTTTACATATAATTTTGGAAATAGTCAAATTTTAGTTTTTTCCATTGGATTCAGCTTAAAAAAACACACAATTTGGTATTTTGATCATTTCTCTGCGTCAATTGGTTACCGAGATATTAAAAGTGCTAAACACAGTACGTTGTCTAATGTTATTCTTATGGAGGAAAAGAAAAATTTTATATCTCGCTTATTTATGAACGTATACTGACGAAACTTGGTATACGGCTTCATTTGGTTGTGGACCATTGATATTTGCTCAAAAAAACAATTTTTTTCCAAAGGCTCCCGTAGCAGCAATCCTGCGTACTCAGCCCCATGTTATTCTTATGGAGAATAAGTAACGTGTTATCTCCCTTAATAATGAAAATAAATTAATGAAATTTGGTATGTGGCTTTACCTACATGAGTTATATTGATATTTGTATAAAACCCCATTTTTTGTGTTCCTTGCTTCAGCAAACCTGCATACTCAGCCGTCATGTTATTCTTATGTAGAATAATTAAAATGTCATAAATCGTTTGTTTATGAATGTATATTGATGAAACTTGGTATGTGGCTTTATGTGGTATTAAGATACATATATATGCATTGGAAATTCGCTGAGTATGCAGGTTTGCTGCGACGGGGGTATTTCTCAAACAAGTTAACTAAAATGATACATAACCCTATAGAGGAAAGTTGTACCGTTCAGCTATTTGATCACTCTTGCACATGTGAAACGTACAGTAATATTAGATCCGGACTAGGTTTCAGTCGTGTACATTAGATAATTAACCACTTGGATTTTATAATTCAATTTTAATAACGATGCTTAATTAAAGACCTGCTAAAGTATTGGGCCTAAATACAAACTTGATCATCAGCTAACACTTGGAAAAATAATACTTTAAAGTTCTGAAAATGATTTATACTTTTTAGACTAAAATTAAATTTTTATATATACCATAAGTAACAGGAATGCTCAAATGGTTACATGCTCTATTCATTGTTAATTCGTACTAATTTATAATTCAATTTATAATTTATAATTACTAATTATACTAATTCGTAGTAAAATTATACTTTTGATTGCGGTTTAAAACAGAATTAGTTGTATAAATCAGTGGTTAGCGACTAAATAACTCAGGGCAACAAAGGGATCCGACAGTGAGTGATGTCAGTGATGTTATCACCTACTCCCCTGTTATCAGTGCAATAAATTTCCGCTCATCCCTTTACCGATGCACCAGTGAAACATTACATAATGCGGTTTAACTACTACTAAATTGATAACATTATATTTAATACTTATTTGCCAGTATGTACGATTACTAATTAATAAATGAAATGTAATTGTATAAATACTTATTTTATATCATATTTATCACTTTAACTTTAGGCTCAAATAATTTCGTTTTAAGTTGAATAAAACATTTCCAAAAAAATACGAAAAACCATTTGTGTACGAGGAAATTAAGAACTTATGACTGGGAATTTGCGTAACTGATATAAGTTTTCAGAATATGATTAAATTACTGTTCAATATTGCACGACGAATAATTTACTCATTTTAGTATAAGTTTCTTTTAACTTTACAGTTATGGTGATGTATGATGATTGAGATGTTAAATACACCGTACAGTAAACTTAGGAGCTCGTCTACTTGTTTTAAGCCTGTTTCCCGTCAGTGCTCTCCACTCAACAAATGAACGTAAACATGCAAGGAGGTTTTAAGAGAAACCGTATTTTCTGATCTACTCATTTCCAAGGTAAGCCTTTCTGAACTCTCTGTAATAAAAATTTACCGGGAGTAACCCTCTTAACCAAACACAAGCAATCCAGGTAAAGGAAATATTTTTTGCTGTTAAAATTATCTATAACAATTGATAAAAATAACGCAACACTTCAGATTTTCCTTAGTATCTTTATTATACAAGGTTTATGACTGAAACGTAAATTCAAACTATTGTAGCGGATGACACGTTTTATAAATCGGTCAATTTATTAATTTTGGTTTCATATAATGCATTATTTTGCCAGTTAAGTATTGTTCAAAATTTTACAGAGTCATTTACATCACAAAAATGAAATGTTGTGCAGTTTTATTTGATTTAAAGAAAATGATTAAAGTTATGATGGCCTACTGATAATTTAACAAAAACTGTGAACAATCTAACAAACCGTTGAATGGTTCAATGAAGGTAATGTATCAAAGGTAATCAACGAGGTATGCCCAGGAGTCTTTTATGTACCCAATTCAAAAGGTACTGTGGTTTAAAGCAAACGGAATGAAATTGATATGTAATATTTTCATTTGGTAAATACGAATTTACTATTTTAAAATTTACAGATTTCAAAAATAAGTTGCAAAACTGAAGCTACAATCAACTACAACATTTTATAAAACTTCAAAGCATAGTTTATTTATAATACTTGATCTCTAAAGGTGAGAATTTAAATAAAATTGTATAACCTTTACAAGTCCAATATGGTAAAGGTATGTTAGTTGAATTAATTATTCAGATATTACCAAACCAACTTTCGTTCTTGAGAAATTCACGTTTAAAAAAAGGAAATAATAAGGAAGACAAGTTTATTTTTTAAGAGGGAGAAAGCCAATATTCAAAATAACTATCGACGAGTACAAGCAGATTATTTGTGCCGAGATTACTCAGTGTTAAAATAACTATCGACTGAGTGAAAGCATTATCTCAGAGTCTCACAGTAGTTGTAAACACGCGGGAGGTTCCAAGCTTTTAGTGGCGGTAGTAATTTGTAATCTAGTTACCGCTAAACCAAGTGTCTGCTTTAATTAAATGTAACGAACTAAACAGAGCCTTTAACTTGTAAACTTGTTTACCCCGAGGTTCACAACGTCACTGGATTTGCTTGATAAAAAGCTTCCGGCAATATTTCATATTTACGTCCAAGCCATCGCTTTTTACTGCTTGGTCCGTATAATTGTCTTTCAGCAAACGGGAAATTTATTGCAAAATAACATCGCTGCAAACATGTGATGTATATTTATGTTCATGCCACAGGCCTTATTTTAACTAGTGCCATCATACATGTTACCCTCGGAATGTACCATAAATATAATATAATTTTCACTTGCTAATGTTTTAAAGAGAAAGTTTTGTGTTTAGACATCTACTTAAGATTGACAATTAAAAATCTCATGGAATTTCGTTCTGACTAGAGTGTCTACAATGATTTTAAAAGTCCATCTGGTCATCCGGTCGAATGTTCATATCATCATGACATGTTCATTCGTCGAATGCTGTTTGTTGTTTGTCCCTTCACTTGTTACTTATCAATTATTTTACATTAATTCGATCACTTTATACTTTGTAACGAGAACAAGCGAACAGTATCTAGATTAAGTGTACTCATTGCTGGTGATGTAATGTTAGTATTATGAGGATTAGGATTACATATAAATTCATATTTTATGTGCTTATAAGTTTTATGTTAACATTCTGAGTCATAAATCGATAAAACCTGTAAAAGTCGTATGTGTAATGTATTAGTGATCCTAATATAATTTCACGTTCAACACTGTATTTATACAATAACAACAGACATCTGCAAATTTTGAAAATTGTGATTAAAATATCTGACCATCTGACTACTGAATGTGTGATTATAATATCAGGTAATAAGAGATGTGATTACAATAATGTATCAGTAGTATCATCCTGTATTGGGAATTGTGTATTAGTGTGGTAGGTTGTTATTTAATATATTTTAATTCTAATAAAATGCGCTGATATTTGTTTAAGATTGATCTACTAAGCTGGGAAAATATTACTCTGAGACGGCATGTTAGAGCAGTAATGTTGCTTGTATAGGACTAGACATCAATATTAACGAGGGCCTTAGCACCAGTCGCCATTCATCCCAGCGTCTAGTGGTCATTGCGGACAATTTCTGTTTCAGCGGAGTATCTTCAATATTTTTACTGGATTGCCTTGAATTTAAATAACAAATGGACATAAAATTTACACATTGAATGGTGTCTTAAAACAATAACCTAGCCCATAGAAAATTAAAAATATAAAACAAATTTGAGGAAAAGCTATATCATACTGAATGAAAGATCTTCTAAATCATATAAGGTTTTAGTTACAATTTCAACTTCTTTTAAAACTCATTGAAAACAAACATTGAAATTATCAACAATTTCCGAATTCTCAGGTAGCATAGATAAAAACTGTACGCTTGAAAAATATATTTTTGTTATATTTCAGCCTGTGGGAGCTAATGGCAATTTCATATCTGTTCCCTAATTAATTAAGATACAGCTGTCGCCAACTATGGATTCAAGTAGTTTTATATAGAGAATAGTATGAAACTCATGCATACTCTACCCGAATAAAAAAAATGTATATATTCACGGACAAAACATCCCAGTTAAAAGTCGACATGATGCGTAGTCCTTTTTTGAGTATTCTGTCCAAGTTTTGTTTTGAAAATATACCATAGACGCTATTTATAAAAGCTATGGACGATTCTATTAACGCAAAATAAAGCCGTTTTAAAGTTTTAATAAAAAACTATTTTAACATTCTGAACATATAGTCACTTAACTTATATCACTTGTACTTTAACTTGTATTTAATAAAGTTGGTGGTTGTTTACGAAATAATTTAACTTTTAATAGAATAATATTCTAAATCTTTCAATGAGCTGTCACTGATATTTAAACTAGCATTACCCGCATTAAGAAAAAGCAAGTGGCAGACCTGTCAATTAACAGAGAAGGAGCAGTGGGCCCATACAGAAGTAGCAGTGGGCCCATAATTGAAACTTGTGGTACTCCATCATCAATTTCAGAAAAAAATGTATATAAATCACTTGAAATATTGGGTTAACATTATTTTTGGACGGAAAGCCATTACATTAGTATGGTGTGCTATCATGTGTTTAGAGGTGCTTTTTTAATGTTTACAATTTTACAGAATTTAAAAGGGTTTTTTAGAACTTAAAAACGTCTTTAAATCCAAGCCGTATCGTTAAATCGAATGTTTTGAAGCTGTTTACTCCGGTTCAGTCAACCGCCAATACGTGTGGCGAAGGCAACAGTTGCAAGTTCTACTGGTATAATAAATACGATTTTTCGCTAATTCAAACCTATTGTCCAGCCTCTAAATTGATGTTATAACCTTTAATCCTACAAGATATCTCATAAAAATTATGTTTATGTAGATATATAATTGGGTCTGCTGATGGTTACAGACGAATTCTCATCTACAAAAATGCATTAGAACCTTATCAAATACTTTGGGACGGTAGCAATTATGGGTACTGGTAATAAAATTAAGGGATTCCCTGAAGTCATCTTCAAAGCTCACGACAGACCGGTATTAAGCTGCATGTCAACAAGGATGTTATAATGGGTGCTTCATTTATGTTAAAAGAAGGTAAGCCAACTACACAAGAGGAGGAACGTGTTGAAAGCTCTTTGATGGTAGTGAAAACCTCATCGGTGCTTATCAAAGGGATACACACAACTGGATGGGTATTCATGTGGCTCCCAGTTTCCGCCTTATAGGTTCTCTTTTCAGCTTACAAGTTTTTCATATACATTGAACGGCGAACATAGAGCAGATGTAAGAACAAGATGTAACTAGCCATCATGTATCCGTGCATACAGAATAGTTGTTATATTTATATGTGCATCCTACCTCTGGATGAAGTAATGTACTCCGATTTAGTAACTACTTTACTTTTAACAGACTTTCAATTTAAATTGTTTAAATGTTTTTGTGTAGATCCAAGCCTCCAGTATAAACGTGGTTTAAAAGTTTATAATCTGCCTCACATTAAGCAAGTTACTACATTATGATATAATATAGTAACATTTCGGAATGTAATACATTATTTCAAACTAAATCTTTATGACCAGTCAATACGTATTTCCTAACCTTGTAATATATATTTATATATGTATGTATATAAATGTTGTTATCAAACGATTGTATAAACAGTTATTAAACCGCATCAAAATAATTACACAACACACTTCTTATAAAGTCCGTGGGTATTGTTGTTTTATTGTGTTAGTTTTTATTTAGTCTAGTATATTAAAGAAATCTATTATATGTTGCATATTTTTATTACATTTAAGCCCTATTATGTATTATAAATTTAATGTTAACGCCAGAAGTCAATTATCAAGCATCATAGTCGATTTATTTAATACCTTCCTGCAATATATTTTTATATTTTCATAAACCGTGACCTTCGATGCATTTCGGGTGTTTTAAGTACGGAATTTGTGCAATATAACCAATTAACAAATACAATAATTATACATAGTATTTGTTATTACAAAACATCCACGTCAATTGACTACTTAAATAAACTGTTTGTAAAACACCCGTTTGGAATCTAAAGCAAACAACCTAAGGTTTAGGTTTTCTATACAATCGTTGTGGCATAATAGTATATTCAGTTAGACATATTCATTTAGACACTGTTATATTTTTAACACATTGTTTTTTAGAAGCTACTTGGAGAGGAATAATAGGAGAAAAGGAGAGTGGAATGTTTTATTTGGTACGGAATAACATTAAATAGTAAGGATTCTTAAGCATTGATTCTGAAAACATATGGGGAAAAATTAGAAAACCATTTTCCTTTCATATTAATCTCGGTCAAGGCGTTTATTTAGGGCAACGATCTTGTTTGTTTGAAAGGATATCTATATGTCTTATTTTATGTTTCAACCATTAGTTAGGTATGCACTACTGTACTAAAGCAAATATAGTAAGGGTTTGTTAGTTTGGCGGCTGCAATCATGTCATGTGACGGCTAAAGAATTCGGTAGTCGTTAACGTTTTGGGCGAACGGAGAGGACGACGACATTGGCCTGTTAATTTAGCGTCATTCGTCTTTTTCCCACTTTTTTGTTAGCTTTTCCCTGTTTACAATGTTGGGAGACCACTTTAGATATGTTTACCAATATCGAAATGTGGTTGTTTAATTTATATGTATCGAAGCACCACGTATTGAATATTTAATGACTGGCAAGAATGTTATAACACGGCTATATTTTTAGGGTTACCAAAATAAGTCATTTAAACTTTTTCAATTTAACGAAAACCATGAAAGGCTTGTAACATAAGTGTTTTCGCTAAATACCCTCCCAGCAGGATTGTTGGCCAACAAACTTTTAACTAAGACTGATTGCAGGGAGCTGATTCTAAAACGTCACTACGGATTACAGTGTTTAAGTTTAGTATTTATACAAATTATATAATATTTATATTTATTTGTCTATTTATAGGAATTAGGACAGTTTGATCGAATTGAAATTGCGTCTTGAAAGTATGAATTTAATAATCTTCTGTACGTCCCATGAGCTATTTCTCCTTAGACTTTTGCATTGTTTAAATCAATATATAAGGAATATCCAAACCCTATGGTGTCATCAAAATAATATCTAACATATCTAATGATTTATCTATATCTATATAAATCGAATTTCGGGAATGATTATACAAATAAAGTTTTGATCAACTTAGAATGTCTAGTTTTGCTTAATGTTACGAAGTAATCCCTGAAAAGGTGTTCGCAGTTTACAAATGAAATTATATGTGTGACTCGCTTCGCTCGCTGGGGGCTCTGCCCCCAGACCCCTGTGGGGGGCTTCGCCCCCAGCTCGCTGTTTGGCCTCATGTTGAAGAGGTGTTTTTTCAAATGGCCCAGAACCCCTATAAGACTTATACTAATAAAACAGGCAAATCAGCAGATATTTAAGTATAAGACCATCCGTTTGGCTGCTATAACTGTTTAAACAACACTACATTCTGATTGTTTATAACCGTTATTATGAATTGTTTTGAGGTAGTTAAAACTAAACAAATAATGCTTGGGAATTTTCTGTAAGGTTAAAAGGTGCAAAGCACATGCATGCCAAATCTCACGTCTCTAGCTCAAGTATTACTGGTGTCACGTGTATATCCAATACTATAAATTGGGACAGAACCCCCAATACACCACTACTTATACTAAGAAAACGGTCATATCTAAAGATATTTAGATTTTTTCATTTTTCGACAGGTTTAATTAATAAAAACTGGTCATATTTCTGCTGCTATTTACTAAGTGTGATGTAGACATACTGCGTGCCCAATACTAGGCCTTCATCAATTATATTAACATGATAGGAAAAAAAAACTGCCACAAAATATAGAAAATATGCCTAAATTTGAGAAATCTAGCGCTACCTAAGGGTGAAGGAGACGTGATACGATAAAAAGTCATAGGACCAAATTTGTAGATCGTCTAAAATCCGTGTGTCGAGGTGGTCTCCGGTTCTCGATAGGACCAACCGTTCGGCCGCTACAGCCACAAAAATACACTATTTTGGAGATGTTCAAAATTTCCTCCATTTTGAATTTTTTTGAGGAGGTTAAAATAAAAAATTATACCTTTTTGAAATTTTCCTGGGGGTTTCAAAGGACAAGCTACATGTAGGCCTAATTCCATGTTTCTAGCTTATCTAGAATTCCCTGAGTAAGTCGATAATGCAGTTTGTCATTTATGGAATAATTAGGATTTTTAATTTGTTTGGGATGTTTAATTATTAAAACATGTTAGTTTATCGAGTGTTTCGTAGAGAGTAATGTACCAACATATTGAGTGCCAAATTTCAAGCCTTTAAATACTAAATTAAAGTGATAGGAAATTAAAAACCATGAAAATAACCGTCAAAATTGTTTAAATTTTGAAAAATCTAGCGCTACCTAAGGGTGAAGGGAGCGAGATACGACAAAAAGTCATAGGAACAAAGTTGTAGATCTTGCAAAATCCGTAGCACGTGGTGGTGTCCGTTTTTCGATAGGTCAATCCGTTCGGCCGCTAGAGCTCAAAAACTGTAATTTTAAAATAAGCCTTTTTGGGGGGGTTTTAAATATTCTTTTAGGGGGGTTAAAATAAAAAATTGTCAGTTTTGGCAATTTTTCTGGGGGTTACAAGCTATAAGCTACCTGCATGCAAAATTTCAGGTTTCTAGCTCGTCTAGAAGTGGTCTAGAATTCGTATACCTCAGTGAGTCAGTTACACATGCGGCTGTATATATATTAGACTCGCTTCGCTCGCTGGGGGCTCCGCCCCCAGACCCCTGTGGGGGGCTTCGCCCCCAGGTAGTTTTCGGGTGCTTAGTTCCCGTGGCAGTGGCCCGGGTACCTAGCTCAAGTGAAAGTGGTGTCATATTAAGGACCTAGAACCGACATTATACTACTACTTATACAAAAATAGACATATCAGCAGTTATTTAAATATGAGGGGGTTAAAATTGAAATAGTAGAGTTTGGAAATGTTTAAGGATATTTGAGGTATCAAGGCACATGCATGCTATATCTCATATACCCAAACAGATAATTTGCAACCCTTTTCCCTCCTAGACGTCCCCTACCAACCCACTTCCCCAACGCCTAGATCCCTAGACCATTGTGGAAGGCTTCGCCCCTAGATCGATTGGTGTAAATCATAAAATCTGTTCACGTTATAAAAAATGCAAAAACACCACAAAACCTTGAACAAATTTTGAAATTTAAAAAATCTAGCGCTATCTAATGGTGAAGAATACGAGATACGACAAAAGTCAAAGTTTTAGATCGTCTAAATTCCTTGGCAAGTGGAGGTTTTCCGTTTATCGATAGGACTATCCGTTCGTCCGATAGAGCTAAAATAAAAAAGCACTATTTTGGACATATTCAAATTTTCCTCCATTTTTTATTTTTTGTATGTGGTTCTGATTAAAAATTATACCTTTTTGCAATTTTTCTGGAGGTTTTAATGGACAAGCTACATGTTGGCCTAATTCCACGTTTATAGCTTGTCTAGAATAACCTGAGTAAGTCGATAATGCAGTTTGTCATTTATGAAACAATTAGGGTTTTTAATTTTTTGAGGTGTTTACTTATTAAAACATGTTAGTTTATCGAGTGTTTCGTAAAGAGTAATGTATAAACATATTGAGTGCCAAATATCAAGCATTTATATACTAAATTAAAATGATAGTAAATTAAAAACCAAGAAAATAACCGTCGAAATTGCCTAAAATTTGAAAAATCTAGCGATACCCAAGGGTGAAGGGAGCAAGATACGAAAAATGTCATAGGAACAACGTTGTAGACCTTGCAAAATCCGTGGCACGTGGTGGTGTCCGTTTTTTGATAGGTCAATCCGTTCGGCCGCTAGAGCTCAAAAACTGTAATTTTAAAATAAGCCTTTTTTGGGGGGGTTTAAAAAGTTTTTTGGGGGGGTTAAGATACAAAACCGTCAGTTTTGGCGATTTTCCTGGGGGTTACAAGCTATAAGCTACCTGCATGCAAAATTTCAGGTTTCTAGCTCGTCTAGAAGTGGTCTAGAATTCGTATACCTCAGTGAGTGAGTGAGTCAGTTACACATGCGGCTGTTTTCTGATTACAAGGCTTCTAGCGTATTTTTTTAAGTAAAATCTTTAAGAAACTGCTTTTTATACGTAAGCCATCAAAATGTGTATCTGATTTTGTAGGGTAACCCCCGTTGTAGATCGTCAGTGGCGTTCGCGAGAAGCTTTTATTTCAAGAATAATTCAGAGAAGCTTTTATTTCAAGAATAATTCAATCACAATTATGAGTTTTGATGCGATGAACTAAGAAATAAATAGTATGAGGCAAAATACAATCCTCCATGTATCATTTCATGGTAAAGAAATAATTTACATCCGTACAACAAATATATATTTTTTAAATGTGAAGTTTTCTTATTTGAAAATATTTAAATCATCACAACATAAACATAACAAATATGGTAGCTTAGTTCTGTTGTTAATGTTTCTTAAATAACAATGCTTTTAATCCTTTAAGTGGGCCTAAAATATAATAACATGTCATGTTTTTTTCAGGCGTTTAAATTCTTTTAGAAAAGGACTGCTGAATCACATAATACTGCAGACCCCTTCTGTGCATACCGCTTTTTCTCGTTTTTCCCTATGCTGTTGACTGTACCGTTTGACAACTTGTATTTTTAAATGGATTAGACTTCCATCAATAAAAGTTACAAAAGTAACATATTATGTTTGTGGCGAATAAAAGTCATCTGTAACATATTTAACCTAATTTATGAAGGGTTTTTCCCACAAATTATGTAAAACAAAAACCAACCAATAGACCAACAAATCTACTTAATGTGCTCATTATTTGGTTTTAGCGTTTTAAATACTTCAAATTCATTAAATTTAAAATAAGTTTGTTTATCTACTGATTCGTGAAGATAATATTCGTGTAGACATGTTTTGTGCAAAATAAAACCAGAAACCAGTAAATAATGCTCTTATAGAAATAATGTAATTCAATCTTCAACAAATGAAATATAGAGTCCCTCAAGGATCTATCTTGGGCCAAATTCAAGTTACGACCTAAATACCCAAAAGATTCGAAGGCTTTTACTATACTGTATTAAGGGGTTTAAATAATCAAAACTAGTCGTATGCCTGATGCTGAATACTACGTGGCATGGTATGTATAACGTAAGTGCTTGTAAAAAAGTAAAACCCTGCCCTGATATTGTAATATAAACTTTATAAGACGTTTAATGTATTTGGGTAACTACAAGCCTTCTGCAACAAATAGAGCATAGTTTATGAGGATTTTTACCCTTGGCAGAGCGCAAAATTCAAAATATACCCAAAGAAGACGAACAAACATAGAAAAGTTCAAAGGCTTTAATTTGTTTGGGTGTTTAAATGGTCAGGTATGGGATTCTGACTGCTGCTACTTTTTTAATGTAATTTAATAAGACTGTGTGCCAAATATTAGGTCATTAAGTTCTCCATTAGAGTGACACTATAACCACGAATTAATCTTGAAAAATAGCTGAAATTTGAAAAAAATCTGGCGCTACCCAAGGGTGAAGGGGGCGAGATACTGCAAAAGGTCATAAGAACAAAGTTGTAGATCGTCTGAAATCCGTGGCACGTGGTGGTCTGCTTTGTTCGTTAGGACCATTCCTTTGGCTGCTAGAGCTATATTAAAAATACATTACGTGAAGAAGTCGGTAAAGCAGATTGTTAAGTTATAAAACAATTAGGTTCTTTTAATTTGTTTGAGGGGTTTGAATAGTAAAATATGATAGTTTAACTACCGCTTCTTGAAGATAAATGCGAAGATATCCTGTGCCAAATATTAATTCTTAAGTAGTAAATGTAAGTGATAATAAAACCGTCATACAACCTTGAACAAAATGAAATACATAGTTCCTCAAGGGTACTTGCCTACAGAATTTTGAAAATATTATTACCCTCGAGACAAAACCTTAGGTTATATCGTAGTAGGGTAACTACCATTTCCTTAAAAATGCGTTAATAATATATTGATTTAATAGAAAATAGTTAAATTTGTATTACAGCAAAAGCTGCTTACTACATTCACTATAGTCCCGGTAAGATTTTGAAATCTAAATAATGCATGTCAACAAAGTAGTTTACGTAACTCATAGATTTGTTTTATAACTAATTAAAAATTGGGTTCAAATATAAATAAAAAAAAACGAGTAACGCATGGAACTGTCATGGCTACAAAAATTACGTAATCAATTTGACAATAATTCATCACCGAAAGATTAAAGTTAGTTCGAATCATCAAAAGGGTGGTTAAAACAATGAGTTTTCTTACCAGTGAAAACCTAAAATTATATTTTTCGATGTTAAGGAATAAATAACATGTTTATTAGTCGATGCAATTATGAGATCATGAAAGAATATTTAATTAAGTCTAAAATTATAAATATTTAATAGGGAAGACATTTATTGTGACTGGATTGTCACAAAATTCTTATACGCAAAAACCCCTGTAGATTTTTGTATACTGCACCGAAAATTTGAAATTCATAATAATGCATGTCGGTAACGTAGTACAACATTCCAATTGAACTGCATACTGAATTACCGACATCAGTTAACCTCAAAAAACGAGAACTAAATTATTTATATTAATTTTTAAGGAGTTTCAAATATGATATTGTAAGTTTTAAAGATTTTCCTGGGGGTTTCAAGGTAAAAGCTACCTGCATGCCAAATTTCAGGTTTATAGCTCATCTAGAAATGGTCTAGAATTCGTATACCTGAGTGAGTGAGTGAGTGAGTGAGTGAGTGAGTTACACATGCGGCTGTATAGTATATTAGACTCGCTTCGCTCGCTGGGGGCTCCGCCCCCAGACCCCTGTGGGGGGCTTCGCCCCCAGGTCGTATTGTATGTTAAATTTTAAGTCTCCATTTATTACCTTGGAAAGAAAATTGAAACCCTACACTGGATTTTGTGATATAGCCTTTATAGGACGTCGCCTAAACCTTTTAAGGGGAAAAAAACAAAGTTAAAAACCTAAATTGCTATGTATTTGGTCAACAATAAGCATTCTGCAACAAATATAACATTATTTATAAGGGGTTTTACCCTTGCTGGAGCGCTACATAAAAAATACACCTAAAAACACAAATAAATTTACAAAAGTTCAAAGTCTTTTTTTTTCTTTCGGGTGTTTAAGTGATATAATCTGGGCGTATGACTGGTTCTAAATACTAATTAATTGTAATATAGGTAAACTTTGTGCTAAATACTAGGCCTCTAAGTTCTGTATTAGAACGGCAAACCATTGAAAACCACGTAAAAATCTTGAAATTTAACAAATATAGCGCTATCTAAGGGTTAAGGGGACGAGATACGGCAAAAGGTCATAGGAAGAAAATTGTAGATCGCCTAAAATCCGTGGGACGTGGTAGTCGCCGTTTTTTATAGGACAATCTGTTTGGCCGCTAGAACTCAAATAAAACGACACTTTTTTAATTTAATTTGCCATTATTAATTTTTATTAAGGGAATTTAAACTGACAAAAGTAAAATTTGGAAATTTTCTCTGGGGTTAATAGGTGAAAAACACCACCATGCTAAATATCAAGTTCATAGCTCAAGTATAAATGGTGTCACGTGCATGTCAATTGGCATAGAACCATCATAGCATTACTACTTATACGAAGAAAATGTTCAAATTTAAGATATTTACAGTTTTTGATTTTCCGACAGGTTTAATTAATCAAGACTGGTCAAATTACTGCTGTTATTTACTAAGACATATTTTATAGACATACTTCGTGCCCAATATTAGGCCTTCATCAATTATATTAACATGATACAAAATAAAACACCACCACAAAATCTCGAAAATATGCCGAAATTTGAAAAATCTAGTTGTACCAAAATACAACTCTTCTTCTGTCAAACAAGATTTATAAAATATATTTTTTTTAAGTTCTAAGGGTTAAAATCATCACAAACAACTAAAAACCTAGGAAATGTGGTAACCATCCTAAGTTGTAGTTTATGATAAGTTGTAGTTTATGTACGTAATTAAAAATCGTACAAAAACCTTTAATCTGTAGTTCATATAGTGAAATCTGCAAATATTATGTGCAAAAAATTAGGCCTCTCAGAACAATATTGAAGTAGAACACGATTTCAGAACCTTAAACCTTGAAAATTCTCTAAATTCGGTCAAAACCAATCCTGAAAATCATGCAGAATGTGGAAATAAAACAAAGAAATAAATAAATTACCAGTAAACATTTTAAAAATCGTCATACAACTTGAATCAATAAAATACAGAGTTCCTCAAGGATCTATTTAATAAGGTAAATGTATTAAAAGTACACAAATTTTAAGGCTTAGCTTTCTTATAGAGGGTTAAATCATACAAATTGTTCATATGCATGCTCCATACTACGTATAGGTCATAGTATTCAGAAATCGGATATGAAATGATGATATTCCAGGTTACAGTTTAAGGCTACATCGTATGCAATTTTTTACGCCGCCAGACACTATGCAAGTGCGTGAAATAATTTAAATCCTTACTTTTAACTGTCCTTATTTGAAAAAATTTGTGTTGTTAAAGGGAAAAACACTATAATAACATAAAATATTATGTTCGTGCCGAATAACAGTAATCTGTAAAAAATATAACCTAATTCAAGTGGGGCTTTTCCCACCTGTTATGACCAAAAGACCAAAAAATCCACAACAATTTAGACATTTCTTATGGGTTATAATAAATAAAATTGTTTCTATGACTGTTGTTGGCCCTGGCATGCAGACGTATTGTGTGTACTGTATAGGTATATGCACCCATATATATAATGAAATAGAATAAATAGTCTTAAAGGATAAAACCATCAGTTACCATCTTAAGTTAGAACATAGTTTAGTGACTACCAATTCTTTTGAAATGTTTAAAAATAAATAGGTCTAATAGAAAAATAATAGGTTTATTATTAAAAGAGTTAAAATGTTACTACAGCATAAGCTGCATACTACATTACCGATATTACCGAAAACATTTTGAAATCCAAATAATGCATTTAAATAACGTAGTTTACGTACCCATAGATTTCTATATTTTTGTTAAGGTTAGTAATTAAACATTGGGAGTTACAAGCTACACTGTATGCCAAAAGTCACGTTCCTAGCTCATCCGTAAGTGGCCAAGGCAAAAGTGTACAAAATGTCTAGCTCATCCGTAAGTGGCCAAGGCAATAGGCAAAATGTCACTGCCAGGTTAGTTCATCTAGAAGTGGGGTAAGATTCGTATAACTGAGTCAGTTACACCGAGCTCGTATACAACTGGTCGCAAGCTACGAGAATCTCCGTAAAAATACATTACGTGAAGAAGTCGGTAAAGCAGATTGTTAAGTTATAAAACAATTAGGTTCTTTTAATTTGTTTGAGGGGTTTGAATAGTAAAATATGATAGTTTAACTACCGCTTCTTGAAGATAAATGCGAAGATATCCTGTGCCAAATATTAAGCCTTAAGTAGTAAATGTAAGTGATAATAAAACCGTCATACAACTTTGAACAAAATGAAATACATAGTTCCTCAAGGGTACTTGCCTACAGAATTTTGAAAATATTATTGCCCTCGAGACAAAACCTTAGGTTATATCGTAGTAGGGTAACTACCAATTCCTTAAAAATGCGTTAAAAATATATTGATTTAATAGAAAAATAGTTAAATTTGTATTACAGCAAAAGCTGCTGACTACATTCACTATAGTCCCGGTAAGATTTTGAAATCTAAATAATGCATGTCAACAAAGTAGTTTACGTAACTCATAGATTTGTTTTATAACTAATTAAAAATTGTGTTCAAATATAAATAAAAAAAAACGGGTAACGCATGGAACTGTCATGGCTACAAAAATTACGTAATCAATTTGACAATAATTCATCACCGAAAGATTAAAGTTAGTTCGAATCATCAAAAGGGTGGTTAAAACAATGAGTTTTCTTACCAGTGAAAACCTAAAATTATATTTTTCGATGTTAAGGAATAAATAACATGTTTATTAGTCGATGCAATTATGAGATCATGAAAGAATATTTAATTAAGTCTAAAATTATAAATATTTAATAGGGAAGACATTTATTGTGACTGGATTGTCACAAAACTCTTATACGCAAAAACTCCTGTAGATTTTTGTATACTGCACCGAAAATTTTAAATTCATAATAATGCATGTCGGTAACGTAGTACAACATTCCAATTGAACTGCATACTGAATTACCGACATCAGTTTACCTCAAAAAACGAGAACTAAATTATTTATATTAATTTTTAAGGAGTTTCAAATATGATATTGTAAGTTTTAAAGATTTTCCTGGGGGTTTCAAGGTAAAAGCTACCTGCATGCCAAATTTCAGGTTTATAGCTCATCTAGAAATGGTCTAGAATTCGTATACCTGAGTGAGTGAGTGAGTGAGTGAGTGAGTGAGTTACACATGCGGCTGTATAGTATATTAGATGCGGTAGGAAAATATCAAGTTGTTGGTTTTTCACGAAAAAACACACGCTTAAACAATTCCTTGGAGCAAAGGGGATTTCAATTACTAAGTTAGTTTTAAGGTTTAAACAAACGTTATTGATTACAATTTTTTATTTTAATAATTTATATGTAAAAAATCAAAACTCCCTTCAGATAATGCAAGCTATTGGTTTTGGAACTTAAATTATTCATTTTGATTTACATTTGTTTTCCTAATTTCATCAAGAAATTACCTTTTTTAGAAAAATTACCGTGTTTACGGACGATATTTCGCGTTATCAAAATAATAACAGTTAAATAAGTTTGAAACAATCCGAGTATCGTTCCTACCAATTTATTTTTTTAATCACTAGTAACAGTTGACATAAATAAATTTTAATTTTAATTCTAGTGCTACGTGGTTACAGTTACTGTTAGGTCAAAACGCTAAACTTCAATGAAGTTTCCAAGTCACGTAGGGCCATGCAGCCTGCTCTTGCCAAAGCTGTTATTGATGTTTTGATTGTATGGACGATCTTTCATTGTTCTAAATTGGTTTGTTGACCCACACTGTTGTCCTGGTTTCACTTAATATTTTTATCTTGTTTGATTGTTGAAATATATATTCAACTGCATGTAATGAATACAAAACTACTGAAGTATTACTATCTAATAAGGAAAACAATTTGAAAATAGTAATACGTTACCAAGGTACCTTACTTAGATGATAAAGAAACATGTTTTTTAATATAAATTTTCACATTTAACGTAACGAACATTTGTTGTCCAAAGCTAGGAAAAAATTGAATCTTGTTTTGTGATCCTGCCTCGGTATAGTGAACGGTCTTCATACTAAGATTAGTTCGATGGCATGTTGTGGAGTACGCCACCATTGGATGCGATCGGAGCTGGTGTCATCGAGGAGACGTGTAATACGTGTCAGCTTAAGATATACACCAGGCTTTCTTGCTTTAAGGCACATCATTAATGTACTTGTTCACAGTCTTCCCAGGTCACCATAACTCATTGTAGTTCCAAATTCGTTTAAAAGTGACAGTTTAAGATGTACATTAACCTAACTTTGCTTTAAGGCACATCCTTAATGTACTTGTTCACAGTCTTCCCAGGTCACCCTTCTTCTTCACCATAACTCATTGTAGTTCCAAATTCGTTTAAAAGTGACAGTTTAAGATGTACATTAACCTAACTTTCCTTTAAGGCACATCTTTAATGTAATTTTTCACAGTCATCCTAGGCCACTCCTCTTCACTAGTAATCATCGTATTTCCAAAATCGTGTAGTAAGTGCCAGTTTAAGATATATATTAACCTCATATACTTCAACCTCTCTTGCTTTAAAACTCCTCCATAGTGTACTTTTTCACAGTCCTCCGCCACACCTCTTCACCGGAAATCACCGCAGTTCCAAAACACAGCCTCCGATTTTCAACACGTTAAAATGTACGATCCTTGCACGGGAGTGTGCAATCACGTTATAGCATGTGTTTAATTGAACTTGTTTGTTTCGTGATCGGCTGAATTTCAGGTGGAATGGACTGTCTAAGCTTCGGATAGTGAAGAAGTTATGTAACAAGAAGTTATGTAACAGTATAGGAAACATCCCTTAGTGCTTAGTGCATAGCTTGGCTGGTCTGCTGCCCCTTAGCTGTATTAGTTTCCTAACTCCGTGGTAATAGTATCAGTTCTGTTGGAGGTGGAATCACCGATTACAAATAGGTAAATTAACGTTTTTGTACTCCAATTTTAACATATTTTCCTATTTATTAGGTAATGATAAGCTGTGGTTTGTTATTTGATAATGATTACAAAAACACAAACTAGTAAAGCGCGAGATAAAAGAAGCTTTTGTACAGGTTAAAACAGAATGAAGGTGCCGTAACTTTTCCAATTCAACTTTTATCCTCAGCCACGATTATAAAAACGTTTTGTCACCTTAGTTCTAACCCGGTTTTATTGTGGCGGGTTTAAGTTAAATTAATATGCTGACAAATCACCCTTCTTATTTAGTTGCTTATGATGATAAAACAGTCGCTGTTGTGAAGCTATTACGGTTTAAAACCTGTTAAGCAAATAAGGTAACAGGTAAGGGAACTTGTACTTAATATTTTCGATTGAGTCGCAAGAAAAATTCACTTTAACAACATCGGTAGATAAATCTTGCAAAAGGAACAAAATTGCCATAGAATTAAACTCATAACGTTATTTTCATTTTGAAATATATTTTTATATTTTAACAAATACTTTTAAGGCAGTTTAGTAAATATATATTAGCCATGGAGTATAAAAGTTATGGTTCAATGAGGCAACTATATAAAAACGTGTCACCCAATACTGTTTAATAAATATTTAATTAAGCTCACAAAATAGTTCACGCGCGAGAAGCCGGGGATTGCTACTGATTAGATCGATAAGAATGGATATTATTCTTTCCGGATTTGCATGGCTGTTATTGAATATTGAAATGAAATATTCAATGAATAAAATGAGAAGTAAACTCACTGTTAAAATTTGACTTATTCGAATAGGCCCATCAATACCTTGAAATCGAGTAATCTACGTTAATTTACCAGCCATATAAATGCAAGCGAATAAGCGTGGTGTGTTATGAGGCGAATCCACTCCCGATGAAGATTAAAGCTCTTGAACAATTGACAGGGAAAATCAACAAACACCCTCAATATATTTAAACTGACAGGTCACCTGCAATTTAAAACTTATACAGTCAAGCTAACCTGATGCCGAGTGCAAGACTATACAAGGCTATAAAACGTGAGATTTATGGTACAAACGAATTAATAATGAAGATGGTTACAGAAAGTATGGTTAGTTACAGAAAGTTAAAAAGCAAATAGATCACATGTGCTTTGCGTATCAGTCAAACCTAAAACAATATTATTGTTTGCATAAAAATATACATATTCCTCACCCTAAAATGGCACAGTACTTTTGTAGTCTCATTTTTTCTCAGTTCACTGAATGAAAGTATTAGACACAGATTCGTCCAGGTCCAGTCGCTAAGGGAACCGGCATCTGTTGTGCTTAGCTGTTGAATTATTTACGATATTCAAAACTCCTCACGCTGAATAACTCTTTTTGTCCTTGTCTTAAGAAGTTACAGTACTTTTAAAACTTTCAGGATTTCATTTTGAACTTATCTTTTCTTGATTATATTTTAGGATGTTGAAATACTTGTTCTGCAAAAGGGTACAATCATAAGAAATAAACAACAACCCATTAACCATTACCTAAATTTTTTAGCGAATTTCCCCTATAGGGAAGAAGCTATTACCGTAGGTGTCATAGTAAGACTTAAGCCCGAGACAATAATAACTTTTCGTTTTGAGGTCTCCAGATGCCAAAAACACTATTCGTTCATATCCAATAACGTGTCATCCAATACTGTTTAATAAATATTTAATTAAGCTCACAAAATATTAATAATAAGGACAATAAAACAACTAAAAAATACAGTTAAATAATTTATAGTTCAGGTTTTTAAGGTAATGTAATTACCTTTTTATTTAAATGTTTGAGTTATATGTATATGTGCCGTTACCGCGATAACTTT
Source organism: Allygus modestus (assembly GCA_963675035.1). Lineage (NCBI taxonomy): Eukaryota > Metazoa > Arthropoda > Insecta > Hemiptera > Cicadellidae > Allygus > Allygus modestus. The sequence goes on from OY776111.1 coordinate 140,139,088, forward strand.
TGAAAGAAATACCCGATTTTGATGAAATTTGGCACAAATGTGGAGAGTAGCATATATGACTTTAAGTTCGAAAACCAGGTCGATCGGACTATGGGAAGGAGGTGTTATGGGGGTTTACAATTCCCCAAAAATCAGTTTTTTGCAATTTTTACACCAAAATGTTAAAACACCCAACTTTGGTTATCACCATTTTGTAGAGCTTAAAAAACCAAATAATTTAGTATTTTAAATCATTAACCTAAGTTAAGTGGTTGCGGAGGAAATCCAAAAAACCTGTCCCATGTTAATCTGTTGGGAAATAGGTTTTAAGATTTTTCTCAGATAATTTTACTAAAAACTTCACATTTCTTTATCAATACGTTTAGCTCAACAAAACAAATATGTTGGTGTTTTAATGTTGTTCTACGTCCAACCGTTGCAGAGATATTCAAAGTGATAAACACAGTACATTGTCCAATGTTATCCTTATGGAGATTAAATAAAATTTGATATCTCGATTATTTATGAATGTATATTGATGAAACTTGGTATATTGATATTAGCACAAAAAAGTTTTTTGTTGATAGTCCCCGGAGCAGCAAACCTGCATACTCGGCCCCCATGTTATTCATATGGAGAATAATTAAAGTTGTATATAACCCTTAATTATGAACCTAAATTAATATAACTTGGTATTTAGCTTCATCTGGTTCAGTTATATTGATAATTGCACACATTACTTATCTTCCTCGTTGCAGCAAACCTGCGTTCTCAACCCTAATGTTATTCTTATGGAGAATAAATAAAATGTTATATATCACTTGTTTACGAATGTATTTTTGTGAAACTTGGTAATTGACTTTATGTAGTAGTGAGTCTCATATATATATATGCATTGGAAATTCGCTGGGTACGCATGTTTGCTGCAACGGGGTATGTACTGTTAGGTATAGGATTTGTTTTATATTATTTATAATAATTTTGTTTTATACATAAGAAGATACTGTTACTGATAGCATATTTTGGGAGACTTAGAAAATTAATGCAAAATCACCGTTAAACCACAGGTTTAACAAACAAGTTACTTTTTCCCTCCTAAATTTTCTAAATGTTCATTTATTAATATGAATGAGAATAATTCAGTATAATTTTAGGTGGGAGTAATGTTTTATGTAACATAATTTCATAAAACCGTACATAACAATATATTTTCCTTAATAACCGAATATATTATGATTTTTTAATAATTTTATAACAAATTTTCATGTAACTCTTTTACTAACTTTGCTTATCAGAATTCTTCAACAAGTATTGTATTTTGTGTTAACTATACTCATTTCAGACATAAATGTGAATTTATACTATTTTTAGGAAATGCCTAAAAATTAATTACTTAAACCGATGGATTAATAGAAATTCTACATCAATTTTCTAACTCATTTTACATAAAATGAACTAGAAGTGAAATAACATTCTGTTCATATAATTGTACTTCGAATTACACTTGTGAAAAACAGAAAAAAACCGTTTCAACAGTTCAGTTTAAAAATAAAACTGAGCTTTAGAGCTTAGTAATTCTTTTAGTAACAAGTAAAATTAAAGATAAAACAAATAACCATTACAGTTTTTGAGTCTTAAGGTGATTGAAAAATTGTATAAACATCTTAAGGCGTCAGACCAAGTAACGCTAGTGATTTATTCATGATGCTTTGCAAATTTTTGAAACAGTATCCGACCCTCATAATTTAAAGGTATACTGTTTTAAGTTTTACTTCTTACAGTTATGCAATGTAATTCGTTAATTTTCATTTATGTTTATTAAATGCGCTGGAGTGGCACTATATATTTAAATAGTCGGGTGTAGGCGTAGACTCATATCATCAGAATCTTTGGCGTTAAGTGTAAAAACTAATTAAATCTAATATGGTTGTTAATGAATTGTGCATGTTCCAAAGAAGAAATTATGTGAAATAAATAAAGTAATCTACATGTAGAAGCTATTAGGTCCAAAATGATACTCGAGAGGTGCAAAGAAAGCTGGGAAATATCCCAAAAAAGCGGGATAGAGTTGTCCGATTGTTTTGCACAACGAACTTGCCTAACTGATTATAGGAAGGAATGTCCCTACCAAATTTTAAGTGAATCAGATAAAACATTCGACCGCTAGAGTGCAAATACCCACACATATTTATGTCTAATTCTATGGTGGTTAACAGTACGGCTCATGCTAATAGTTCACTTTTTCATAAGACATTCACTAATAACTTAGAAAAACAGGTGGACAGAAAAGTGGAATAAAAGGACGAAAATAAGCTAAAGCCATCCCGTTTGTAGGTGTCCTAGAAGGAAATATATTTGAGTGAGTGCATAGCCCCTTAAAAGTAGATTGGAAAAACGCTTAGTTAAATAGAGAAAATTAAGCTGGCTCTGGCATTTTAAATTACTAATCATATAGAGACAAGCTGTCCGTCGTTGGCGTCGAGTAATATATTTGCTGAGTTTTCACAGTACAACTGATCAAAGGGTACACAAAATCTTGTTCTATCAATAATCGAATGCCAATAATAGTTCATTAAAAAAATCTTGTTACAATTTGATGTCGCATTACCTTCGAGTCAATGTTTTATGACAAAACTACATTTGTATACATAAATCGTTCATAGGTTTAGCAGGTTTGCATTACTAATCCAATTTTTAATCGATACAGTACGTTCTGTTATGAGTAGATAGGATTTAATTAAATACGACTTACAACACTTACAACACTTAAATATTACACTTTCCTTACGTTCAAGACGGAAATCACTGGATCACCCAACACTTTCCATGGTATCCAGAAATGAATGACTCAAACTTCTTCAGGTTCCAAAGGACAATCAATATTGATTCAATAATGTATAGTTATTTTGTGATTAGTGTTCTGTATATCAGTTTGTGTATGATTTTTTACAACAACAAAAAACCAAATATTGAAAACCCCAAAATTTAATCTGAGTTTTTGATCAAATATATTGGATCACATTCGACAAATTTTTTCAACTTGGAACCATGTTAAATAATAATAATTTTTTAGAAACGTGTGTAGAATTCAATCACACAAAATTTAGATCTATATATCTTAAGTTGTAATTTTTAAACAAAACTAATGCCTTCAATAATTTGTTAAATATTTTTCGAACTAGATATATTAAGATGATTGTACGTCATCCCAGTGACTATGTAAACTATTTAAATATGGTGTTTGCCATTCCCTTAATTTTTTTGTGCAACACATTTAAAAGTTACTAACAGGTATAACTAAAATATGCTTTATTTCAAAGGGAAAATTAATTGCATTATCAACAATATTACTTGTTATTTTATGTTGTTTTCTTTGTATTATTTTGCAACGAACTTGAGGGTAAATAAGCGAGACGTTTCGAGCCATTACAATGGGCGTGCGAAGCAGAATCAAGAGAACCACTTCGCACGTATTGCATACGTTTCAAACCATATGCGATGAGTATACAGATAGATAAATAAATTAAGGCAGTGTTGGAAAAGTCAACTGTATGAGCAACCATGTAGTGGTACAATATGAACCATTAAAGGTCCAACTTTAAAATGGTTAAACGAAAGAAATATTTAAAATATATATATATAATTTAATACAAGACGATAAAAACTCTCCGTTTTGAGGACGGTGATCAAATAAAGGAGGGGCTAAATAGGCGGATGTGCCATGGCTCGTAAATATTTATGAAGGGTCCTCTATAAGCAATATTGTTGTCTTAATGTACTGCCGTAGGGAAACATTTGGCTTCCCTTAATAGAAGCACTGCATGCATTGAAAATTAAGCCAACTTTTGCATCACGATCTACATTATTTCATGAAATTTTACCGAAGTTAAGATTATGCAATGGATTTTGTTCAATAAATATATACAGTGAATAAATTAAGTTTGTAATATTTTATATATATATTTAACTATAAGGGATAGAAAAGTTCGATCCGCAGTAACATTGCTGTCAACAATAGTAAGAGACTTTTAAATTATCTTCAAAGGTTTTTTATGGGGACAGGGGCATTAAAGGTTCCTATTGATAATAGGAACCAATATTGAGAGACCTATCATTTTAAAGGTTTTCTTAAACTGAGAATAAATTCATAAGGGCGATCGATATCCGATGACCCTAAACAGAATGGCGGCTATAAACGAGATGTATAAAACAAACAGTTTTAGCACAACTAGGTTTCCGTTACTATGCAAACATTACTATGATTATTTAGACCTTGCCAGGATAAATTTATATAAACTGTAGTAAGAGATTTATCAAAATATACATCCAAAGTATAGTTTCTTTTGCATAGTATTAAAATTAATAAAATTAAATATGAAAATAAAAAACACAGATTTTAAGAGTAAAACGAGTTTGCACGCAGCACGCTGACGTGAGGGAAGCGAATTTCCACATAAAAACTTTTAAAACTCAAAATAAATGTAAAAACATACATTTGTCCAATTTTTATTGAAATCTGAAACATTGATTTTTGGCTGATCTGATACTCCTGGTTTCATTTACTTGCAAAGCTGGGAATACAATTTTGCGCATTATAAGGTTAGGAGAAGGTCCAGACAGGCTTGAAAGTAGGCGTGAGGTTGCTGGGGATGATAAAAGTACTCTAACAAAGGAATAACAGGCTTTTCTAGTGTAAAACCCCCATACTGTGTTTAACAAACCTATACATCTTGAATTCGAAATTTGTCAATATTATAATAACAAGTCGGTGCATTAAAAACATCCGCAGATTTTATAAAATATTAACGCCATTAAAATAATTAGTTAGTCCAAATACGCGTATGACCTTTTCAGTACCACTGGGCCTTAAGACCAAGCAAAAATTGGAAAACCTCTTGCTAAATCGTAACAACAAAGTTTACTGTATGAATTTCACTTCTGAAAGCAAAAAAATATTAAAATTTGTTTTACATATCAATCAGTAAATACTTTTTTATTTGTTTCAATATAATGGTTTATAATATCAAATCAACATATTTTGCCGTAAGAAAAACATAGTGAAGGCACTGCAATCGTTTATGTTGCTCACTTTTACTGTCTTACTTCCCAACCATCACCTATAGTTTTTAGGCCGAAAGACTAACTAAGTCAGGCCGAAAGACTAACATTGGTTTTTATGGACCGAATCAATTATGATTTGGCTATTTATTTATTTCAAACGGTTCCAGCATTAAAACTTTACAAATCATTTTAGCGAATTTCCCCTATAGGGAAGAAGCTATTACCGTAGGTCTCATGGTAAGACTTAAGCCCGAGACCATGACAACTTTTATTTTGAGGTCCCCAGATGACTAAAACACTATTCGTTCAAATTTATACATATGTATATATATATATATATATGTGTGTGTCCTTGAATGCGATAACTTGAGTAAAAAACGTCCGATTTCGATGAAATTTGGATCAAATGTGTAAAGTGACATTTATGACTATGTTCGAAAACCAGAAAAATCGGACTATGGTAAGGGGGGTTTATGGGGGTTTTAAATTTTCCAATTTTTTTTTTTCATTTTATACCCTAAAATTCTTAAAACACTTAATTTTGGTTTGGACCATGTTATAGAGATTAAAAAACAAATAATATAGTGTTGAATTATTAACCTAGGTTAAGTGATTGCGGAGAAAATAAAAAAAACCTGCTCATAAAATCTCCCATGTTAATCTTATGGGAAAAAGGTTTTTGTCTTTTTCTAAGTTAATTTTAATGTAAACTTCACATTTGCTTTTACCAATCAACTCAGCTCTACAAAACAATCATTTTGGTGTTTAAATTGTGATTCTACGTCCAACCGTTGCAGAGATATTCAAAGTGCTAAATACAGTACGTTGTCCAATGTTATCCTTATGGAGAATAAATAAAATGTGATATCTCCATTATTAACTAATGTATATTGATGAAACTTGGCATGTGGCGTCACGTAGTACTGGCATATTGATATTTGCAAAAAAAAAATATTTTTTTTTTAATTATCCACGTAGCAGCGAACCTGCGTACTCAGCCCCCATGTTTATTCTTATGGAGAATAAGTAAAATTTAATGACTCCCTTAATTAGAAAATAAATGAATAAATCTTGATATGTGGCTTCACCTTGTTGAGTTATATTGATATTTACATAAAAACCCATTTGTTTGTTCCTTGTTGCAGCAAACCTGTTTACTCAGCTCCCATGTTATTCTTATGGAGAATAATTAAAATGTTATATGGTGCTTATTTATAATTGAATCTTGATGAAACTTGGTATGTGGCTTCACCTAGTTAAATACTATTTATATTTGCATAAAAAACAATTGTTTGTGTTCCTTGATTCAGCAAACCTACGTACTCATCACCAATGTTATTCTTATGGAGAATAATTAAAATTGTATATATCGCTTATATGTGAATATATTTTGATGAAACTTTGTATGTGACTTTATATGGTATTAAGACATATATTATGCATTGGAAAATCGCTGAGTACGCAGGTTTGCTACGACAGGGGTATTTATATATAAATGGCAACAATATATGCATTCAAGAATTTCGATTTGCACGCACAATACTTACTAAGAAATTACCAACTAACAGCAACAACCATAATTAAATCTCAGTAAAATATTTCATATGTAGCCTACTCAATATCAATTCAAAACACCAATAACATTTTTTAAATCAATGCATTACAATCAAACATGACATTAAAGAAAATCAATAAAATATATAATAATTTTTAGAATACAATATGCAATATAACAAACAATACACATAAATTGGACAACATGAATATTTGACACAACAAACATATTATAACTTTTTTCTTTATTCCAGGTAGCAACTTAATAATGTGCGCACTGTGACTGGGCAAAGTGTGGCCCTCTAAAGGCGCCACTAAGGTAAGCTATGTTACTTTTTGTCTTAGGATTCTGTAGATGTAAATTCCATCTACAATTCCTACAACACAATGTCTACACAAATCTTTATTCGTTCTCGAGATATTGATGATTTTAATTAATTAATTTTGAAGTGAGTTTTAAATGTCCCAACCTTAAAACATGCTCCTATTCTCGTCATTACATCAGATAATTACCATAAACTACTAAGGATCATTTTCGATAGTCATTTGCTTCATTTTGAAAAAAATTGTTGTGCGCCATCTTCAATCCGCCATTTTGGAATGAGATTTCTTTATAATGTAAAGGTGGGGTTATTATTCTCATTATTATTCTCATATTGTTATTCTCATGATATTAACATATTTTTGTTTAAAATTTCAAAAAATAAAATTAGGAATTTAACAATTGCTATTTAAATATTTGTTATATCGAGATGAATTGTTTATTTGAAAATTATAGGCGGTATTTACTTATACATTAGTCTATAACAAAAACATGTCAAAATATTACATAATTGAATTGTTCTATAAACACCAATGTTACTCTTTCGGCCTGGTTTTGAAAATGCAGTTTATATTTAGGTTATGGTTTCGATTCGGTAATATTGATTTAATATAGTCTAGGGACGGACAAGAGGTAAGTATCCTTGAACAAAATATTTGATTGAAGTGGCTAAAAAAACTCACCATGTCATTCTTATGGGAAACTATGTTGATTTAATATTTTAAACTATACCATTGAATTACTACGAAACATTACGTATTTAGTTGGTGATATATTGTTAAACAATAAAATTGCCTATTAAAAACTAAATGTATATAAAAAGTTTAATGGCATTGTCAGTTTAATCATAAAAGCAATAACTATTCTATGAACCATAGCGAAAAATATGATTTAATAACCAAAGAGTAAAGTGGTGGGTTTTAACTTTTGTGTATATATACCTTGTTTGAATAATCTGTGTTCACACGTAGGCTATGGCATGAAAACGCACATTATTGTATTGCAGAAAAGCAAAACATTGTGAACAACTGCAATATTATTTTGATAAAATTAAATATTCTCATTCCTCTTTTAGGAAGTATTATCACGTGTGACAAGATATTCAGTATCACCAAAAGCTAGCGAACTAACAGGAAAAATGAACGTCAGGTTGACCAAAGTTAAACCTACGTTATTTTTAAACAACCAATCAATTTTTTGGGGTTGTTTCAAATATGCGAAAAAAAAACAGTACTCCAATAACTGTTATTATTAAAGGTTTGGTTACACTTGTTGGTCCTATAATCCCTGTTTGTTTATCTAATTTCAAATATAAAATGAAATCAAATAGCGAGGACGAATTACTTAATTGATTGTTTAGTGTAACCCTAATTTTCAATTTTATTCTTAAGCAAATTAGTTTTGAGAAAAAACTGCTTCTCTCATATTTTTTCTAAGACCTTTAGTTTTCATACGAGGTTGTTCGGTGTTTGGCTTACTGTTTCCTAAAAGGTTCCTGGAACGGGGTATATGTCGATATACCATTTTATGTTCAAAAGTCGGAGTTGCCAAGCACAAGGAATTTTAGTTTCGACAAGAAAGGTGCCATTCTTGCAAACGCACGACAATCTATATGTATTAATTGACCTATAGTCCCTCTAAATGTATGCTTGTTATATTTCACGAAGCATATAAGTCCAAAAGAGATTCCGGAGAAGTTCATGAGTCTTGTGTGGTTATATTGCCCCTGTGTGCTCGTAAACAGTTTACCTACTCCTAACCCACTCTCCCTATTTTCATATCTTATGTATGAAGATATGCTTGCCTTTCACCTACCGCCCTTGAATTCAAATGTGAAGGTTAATTCCCTTATAAATTCCGATTTTTTTCCTCCGATGTTTTTATTACACCTAGAACTAAGCTTTCAAACAAAATTATATTTTAAAATAGCCGATGTCTAATAAGGTGTCAATAAAAATTCACTTATACCATACGTACCTTAAGGTAAATTAAATACTTTTTAACAGTAAACATATTCACATTTCATATCATTCTCTTCATCGGGCAGACTTTTGTTTAATCTTTTACCGCTGCAATAATTATGTTTTAACTTCGTGGAAAATGAGGTTGGTATTGAGCAAGTCAATCAATGTAGACTGCAGATCCTACTCAATCCCCTACACGGCCACCACTAATCCGATCAGCTATAATTGGAGAACTTCGCTTTTGATTGTCTTTGACATATGTTGTAAGTTCAAAAGATTAATAACAGTTTTTACAAATTGTTAGACTGTAAACTGTTGTTGTTTTTGTGGACGTGGATCAAGCAATGCCATTATTTTAAAATATCGTTGTTTTATTTCACCAGCGAATATGATGCGTCTGAGGGATTAATACGAACACTTAAGCTACAGTAAAGTAAATTGGAACCAAGAGGTTTAACAGAGTTAGGTATTGATTAATAGTTTAATTAATACAACTCTAAATGTAATTAGTCATTTAATAAATTATAACGAATTAATTATTACATTTAATTTGGCTACACCTTAATATAATTTAATTCTTCTACTATAACTTTGTATTTATTTTATACGCAGATATGCCCTCATATATTGCCTACTAAGGTATTAAGATGTGTGGTCAAAAATAACTTGTTAAGCTTATTTAGGAATAAAGCCGAAACTATGAAACTTATTTTAAATTCGATTGTAAAGACTCAAGTTTTTCCAATCAACCTAATCAAGAGATTGCAATAATATTATTTTTTTAAAAGTAAAATCTTATAGTAGGGAGGCCTTAAACCAAACATTTTACTTCAACCTTGCATACCAAATAAAACCCAAAAACATGAATTCAACGAATGGCGTTATATTTAACGAATGCCATGGTTATAAACACGAAAATTATTCTGAGCATATTTAGTCTGCTTTTACTAACAAGCAAAATATAATGACCAGTAGAGCTTATAAACTACCACTAGAACTTGACGAATTATAGTGTTTTACAGTTTAAAATGCCCAAAGTCTACAGTATTCAAAGATCCTTTAACGTGAAAATAGTGGTTTCGGTTAAGCCAAATATTTAAATCAAAACATAAAACCCAGACTGAAATAGAGTGGTCATTATCATTTAATTACGCCAAGAGCCATCTGGATAAATGAGAGCATTTTAGTGGCCCATTCCTACATTTTTAGAATATAATTATTGTCTTGTTTAAGTTTAATTACTATTATTTTATGTTACATTCATTTATTTGGCTAATTTTACTCTAAAGCTAGAATATTTCCCAGGAACAAAAGGATTACTTATAAAATATAAATTGTTTATCCTACGTTTGTAAAAACAGTTTATTACTCTCCAAGACAGTCGATATTTTAAAATACACATATTAATTAATACTACTTTGAGTGCTTGTTTAAAAAAGGATGTAATTTGGACAGCCATTTGTGTTGACTGTGTTATAAATATGGGTTTCCGTGTGATTTGAAAATATGGAATATCTTATCCATGTCTAACCTGACGGAAATGTTCCATTTATATTTTCTCGGTCATGGAAAATAAGGGACTTGTTAAATATAACAACTTCCGATCCAGTGAATATCTAAAAGAAATATAAGATATTTAAACCATGAGCACATGTAACTCATAAGTAAGTCTAATTATGTAACAAAAGTCCCAATTATTGAAGTATTACCTACTACCGGAAGTGACACCCTATTACCCGTTCTCACAAACTAATATCAGAGGGTTTGTGTTTAATGGAATGCTTCAATACTGAACAAAGAAAGCTTATATTCGGTAGCTACTTTTAGCCATTTCTAATATCCTCAATTACTCTTAGAAACTACTTTAGTTTTACCTTTTTTTTAAAAATAAATGTATTTACTATTTAAAAACTAAATTGCCCAGGTATAAATGAATATGCACCTTTTGCAAATATTTATCATACTGATTAATTTTCAAAAGCAAACCATTATAATTTGAATTATATGTTCTTAAGAATAAATTCAAATCATAAATTGAAAATATGCATGTTGGGAAGTCAATCTTCTTTTGATTGTGTTCAATCAGTTAAAAGACGGAATAATAATACAAATATGTTTTACTTTTTAATTAAAAACCAAAGTTTGTATTAAAACTTATAATAACCATTTACATTTACATTTTAATTTAATTTTAACGAATTTGACACAGTTCCAAAACAATTATTGAAACTAATACAATAGTAACAAAATAATGTGAAGCAGTTTGATTTAGAACAAGAGACACAGCGTTATGAGACCTTGCAGATGTTACCTTTTGAAAGAGGCTTTCCATTATTCACAATTCAGAAAACAAGATTTCTTCGCCAAGTTTTTGCGAAACTGTAGAAACATTTTTTGCATGGATTATCTCTATAAATAAAAACCAATGTTCGTCTGTTTATCCTTTATACTCTCCTATACCACTCAACCGTCTGCGATGAAACTTCGCACGGTCAATCAGGTTAACCCTAGGAAGGTATCTGGCTACCAATCCGTGTCCTAGCACTTTATGGTTTCACCCCACTGGACTACAAAGTTGCCATGTTATTCTTATGGAGACAATATTTGGAATGATTGTCACAGATAACTAATTTAAAATATTGTAAAAAGCTGGCTATTTGTTTAAGTAGTAAGCTGTAATATAAATATTATGATTGACAATTTTTCAACACAATTCATGGGTGTATCATCACGCGCCGGGAACCACTAGTTTATTATAAGAAAATGTCGTGGTGAATAAGGTGGAATGCAAAGATCGTGTAATACAAAAACTCATAAAAATCTCATTGATTTTTTCAAGTGTTTTTTGGGTAACCGAGCTAATGACCCAAAACAACATTAGCCCATTACCGATTGTGATTACTCACGGTACTGTGATATTAGGCTTATGAACGCCATATAAATGATTTTTTTCGTTAATATGTTCAGAATTCAGCGTTTAGCTAAATAATAAAGTGTTTGTATACTTTACGGTTATTTTATAGCAGTTTAATAGTTTGTGATCCTAGGAGAGTTTGTTTAAGCAATAAATGTCATCCTTAAAAAGTCAATTAGTAAAGAACAAACTTTGATTTGTGTTTGATTTTTTTTTATTTTTAACTTTTGATAACTGTACAAGAAGTGCTATGTATTCTTTGGGTGTAAAAACTATGTCCCTACGAAATTAAGCATCAATCAATCCAGTAACATGTGCGTAATCGAACAGGAAAGTCCTTCACACAGATTTATTTATTCATTACATTTGTATTTAGTTTCGATAAAGAAACCCCTTCCCCCCGGCAAACACCTAAAACCACTTGGGTAGAAAGAGACTCTGTAATGCCTACATTAAAAGAATTGTGTGAATTTTTCCAAAAAGTTGTTTACTGGAGGAATTTCCAAACAGGCTGCCGTATTTTGTATTCTATATGGTAAACAACAAAAATAGGTAAAAGGAAAAAGTATGAGTCAGTTTTCTGATACGGTTTATTTTTCTTAGAATCGTGAATAATTTCAATTTTAAATTCTAGTTTGGTTTTGGAATTAAAGAGTACACCTAGGATATTTGGGCATATATTACTGACTCAAAATAATTAATTTTCAATTACATGTTAGTTGTTAAAACCTAACAAATAAATGCGGTGTTACGTAGAATAATGGAGGCAAAGATTAAACATTAAAAAACTGTTAGCATAGTTCTTTTGAAAGTTGTTATTGCCTTTTAATGTCTTTACAACAGAATGTTGGCCAACAATGACCGAACACCGCCTTTTTTGCACTGCTAACTCCGCGTTATGCCCAAAGTTTTAATTGAAAAAGTTATGATGTCTTTCAGTTTTTGTAGTCAAATAAATATTCCTTAAGCATGTGTTTATGTTTACAGGTTGAAAATATGTTGATTAACAAAGTGCAAAAACGTTAATCGATTGTACATTACATTTCATAAAAATAATGAAATTGATTTAAATCAATTTAACCTTGTTGTTCTCTAGATTTATAGTTTCCGTGATTTATATTTGGTTGTGCATTAAAATTCTAGACCCGCGACTATGATAAGGTTTTGGTTTAATGTCCCAAATTATACATACTAGAGTATTATTATACAAATATAAATCCATTATTGCTACACAAAGATGGATAAGGAAATAAAACTGTAATCAGTAAACTGTGAGGAGGGGCATCTCGCATAACTGTTGGCGTGTTTTGGTTCAGATTGGGGTGTCACGAGTACTAGTTTTAAACGTTTTACTGATTCTTTAAAGATAGTTCATTATTCCATCAAAATTCCACGGGAATTGATAAAAATAAAAATAAATACTATAAGACATAATGATTTGTTAATTTTTTTTTATGTAAAAAATAACCGTGCCGAAAAATAAAAATTGAGCCAATTTGTTGTGTTTACAGTTAAGGAAGAAAATTGCATTCAAGTGTGGCTTTTTGCAATTCAAGAAAATTTACAATAGGCAATAAGGCTTTCTTGTTATATGCAAACTCTGCCTGCATTTTAAGAATTGTTTGGCTACATACATGTTGGTTTTATACATATTTATTTACAGTGGGGATGACCGAGTGTTCAAGCCATCGAACTTTTCGTCACGTTTGTTAATACTCGAGTAGACTGGAAGTTCTGCCAAAAACTTGAAAGTTTATGCCGACAAAACAAAGGAATCGAGTTAAAGAGTAGTTTTGTGGGTAATTAATGTGGCTAAAAACGAAGTTCGAATGCACTTTCCTTTTCTGAATTACGCAAATAATAATTTGTATACACGTTTACTCGGTTAAAGATATGGCAATGGTCATGCACGTTTAACTTTATTCGTACCCTGTCGGATATACTTTCACTACGCTCCAAAAGTGCATAGTGCCTGCTTGGTGATCAGGTATTATCTTCCTTAATTAAAACGACCTTAGCTGGGATTAAGTAAAGATGACACGTAGTGTTGATGTGGAATGGAGGAAATGTGGTTGTTTAAGGCACCCTATTAAAAAAATATATATAACAGAAAAATGTCATATTTAAGGCTCAAATTATAGTAAAACTCATAGCGTAATTGTGTAAAACCTCATAGGTTGATGACAACTGACGGGTTTTGGTAGTAAAAGACCGGCAATAGAACGGTTGTTTGCTGGCGTCTTATGAAGCAAACATTTTATGAAGGTTTCAAGAAATAATTTTTGCATATAGAATCTAAATATTTCAAAGTGGACTAATTAAAAAAATGTAAAGCAACACGTGGTTTTGGTTTAGTGCAAAAGATAAATTATTTCAGAGAGGTTTGTCAGAACAATTTAAATTTCCTTAATCAAGCAGAATATTCAAGTATATTTCATACATTTATGTATATTTTGCAGAAAACAATGGCCATTGCATTTAAACATGTTTTAGCGAATTTCCCCTATAGGGAAGAAGCTATTACCGTAGTCGGCATGGTAAGACCTAGGCCCGGGACCATGATAACTTTTCGTTTTGAGGTCCCCAGACCCCAAAAACACCATTCGTTCGATACTGTATATATATATATATATATATATATATCTATATATATATATATATATATATATATATATGTGTGTCCGTGAGCACGATAACTCTCGTAAAAATGATCCGATTTTGACGAAATTTGGTATAAACATGTAAAGCAGCATTTATGACTTTAAGTTCGAAAACCAGACAGATCGACCTATCCGAGGGGGTATTTTGGGGGGGTTTTGTACCCCAAAAATGGGTTTTTTGAATTTTTTACATGTAAGTTTTGAAAAAGTCAAATTTTAGTTTTGACCATTCAATTCAGCTTAAAAAAACACACAATTTGGTATTTTGATCATTCCTCTACGTCAATTGGTTACCGAGATATTGAAAGTGCTAAACACAGTACGTTGTCTAATGTTATTCTTATGGAGGAAAAGAAAATATTTGTATCTCGCTTATTTATGAACGTATACTGACGAAACTTGGTATACAGCTTCATCTCGTTGAGGTCTATTGATATTTGCTCCAAAAAATCTTTTTTGCATAATTCTCCCGTAGCAGCAAACCTGCGTACTCAGTCCCCATGTTATTCTTATGGATAATAATTAAATGCTCTGTCTCCCTTAATTATGAACATAAATGAATAAAAACTGGTATACGACTTCACCTAGTTGAGTTATATTGATATTAGCATAAAAACCCATTTTTTGTGTTCCTTGTTGCAGCAAACCTGCGTACTCAGCCCCAATGTTATTCTTATGGAGAATAATTAAAATTGTATATATCGCTTATTTGTGAATATATTTTTATGAAACTTGGTAAGTGGCTTTATATAGTATTAAGACATTTATATCTCCATTGGAAATTCGCTGAGTATGCAGGTTTGCTGCGACGGGGGTATTTTCCTTGATATCACCTTCATGAACCAACTGAAAAAAAACAGGACGCTGGGTAACACTTAATGAGGAGATGGAAATTTAATGCGCAAATTTATAAAATTCTTTGTGGTAAAAATAACTGCTCTGCAAAAATTAAGGGCGGAGTTGATAAATTGTTACTTAAATTTCTGTATTTCTATATGAATCGACAAATTCATTTCTGAGATTCAGCAAAGAAGTTTTCCAATCATAGGTTCGTCTCACGGCCCACTGAACTAGAATAGGTCATGGTGATCCACTAACTGGGCACATCGCTGAGGACACGAATACTCCATCAAACACTATATGTTTCATCAGGTTTCTCATGCACCCGACAGGACCTGAACTGAGCATTTAAAAACTGTTAAATAATAATTACTGTGTTGACATGTTTAGAATACCTATGTTGGATATGTTGAGTACAATTTTACATTTTGACTGTTCTGAATACAAACTAATTCTCCAAAAGTAAATTTTTTTCTCTATTTGAGTTTTTATAAAGTATTTAATAGCTATTAAAACACCGTAATAACTTTCTAAGTTTTGCAAGGGAACTACAATTACTGATCTTTGGCGTTTTATTTATATGACATTTTATGATGATTTATTTACATGGTTATGTACACTTTAACGCATTTTCATTTCAGATTATTAAAGACAGCAAGGTGACGAATTGTTGCGACAGGCTTCTCAATAATCGAATTCCAATGAGATAATTTGATTATTATTTCCTTGTGAAATGAGTATATGCTGTTGTAGGAATGTCATTGGAATTCTTAGGCCCAAAATCGTATTGATGTTTTTTTAGCGAATTTTCCCTATAGGGAAGAAGCTATTACCGTAGGTCTCATAGTAAGACTTAGCCCGAGACCATGATTACATTGTTTTTGAGGTCCCCAGATGACTAAAACACTATTCATTCAAATTTATATATATGTGTGTCCGTGAATATTATAACTTGAGTAAATACCCCCGTCGCAGCAAACCTGCGTACTCAGCGAATTTCCAATGAATAATATATGTCCTAATACCACAAAAAAGCCATAAAAATATACCTAGTTCCATAAAAATATATTCACGAATAAGCTATTTATACAGTTTAAATTATTCTCCATAAGAATAACAATGGGGATGAGTACATAGGTTTGCTGAAACAAGGAACACTAACACTTGGTATTTGTGCAAATATAAATTGAATTAAACTAGGTGAAGCCACATACCAAGTTTCATTAATATAAATTCATAAATAAGCTAGGTCTACATATAGCATTTTGAATTTTCTCCATAAGAATAACATGGGGGATGAGTACGCAGGTTTGCTGCAACAAAGAACACCAAAATTGGAATTTATGCAAATATCAATATAACTAAACAAGGTGAAGCCACATACCAAGTTGTATTAATTTATGCTTATAATTAAGGAAGCCATTACATTTGACATATTCTCCATAAGAATAACATGGGGATGAGTACGCAGGTTTGATGCTACGGGAATAATCGGCAAAAATTATTAATTCTGTGCATTTAACAATAGACCACGACCAGATGAAGCCGTTTATACCAAGTTTTTATACGTTTTTTATACCAAGTTTCGTTAGTATACGCTCATAAATAAGCAAAATAAAGAATTATTCTTATTCTCCATCAGAATATATATATATATATATATATATATTATATATTGGACTACGTACTGTGTTTAGCACTTTCAATATCTCTGTAACCAATTGACGTAGAGAAATGATAAAAACACCAAAGTGTGTGTTTTTAAAGCTGAATCTAATGGTGAAAAATAAAATTGGACTTTTAAAAATATTACTTGTTAAAAGTTCAAAAAACCCATTTTTGGGGTACAAAACCCTCCCCCAAAATACCCCTTCGGATGGAGCGATCTGTCTGGTTTTCGAACTTAAAGTCATAAATGTTGCTTTTCGTGTTTGTACAAAATTTCATCAAAATATGATAATGTTTACGAGAGTTATCGTGCTCACGGACACACACACACATGTATATATATATATATATATATACAGTTTCGAACGAATGGTGCTTTATACATAAATACACTGTGCTAGAGACCATGATAACTTTTTGTTTTGAGATCCCCAGATGTCAAAAACACTATTCGTTCAAATTTGTATATATATATATATATATATATATATATATATACATATATGTGTGTGTGTCCGTTAACACGATAACTTGAGTAAAAACGTCCGATTTCGATGAAATTTGGCTCAAATGTGCAAAGTGACATTCATGATTTTGAGTTCGAAAACCATAAAAATCGGACCATAGGAAAGGGATTTATCGGGCTTTTAAATTTTCCAAAATCAGTTTTTACACTTTTCACCCTAAAATTTTTAAAACACTCAATTTTGGTTTTGAACATTTTATAGAGCTTAAAAAACCAAATAATATAGTATTTTAAATTTATTAACCTAGGTTAAGTGGTTGCGGAGAAAATCCAAAAAACCTGCTCATAAAATCTCCCTTGTTAATCTTATGGAAAAAAGGTTTTTGGCTTTTCGTCAGAAAATTTTAATGTAAACTTCACATTTGCTTTTACCAATCAATTCAGCTATACAAAACAATCATTTTGGTGTTTAAATTGTGATTCTACGCCCAACCCTTGTAGAGATATTCAAAGTGCTTAAAACAGTACGTTGCCCAATGTTATCCTTATGCAGGAAAAATAAAAATTTGATATCTCGATTATTTATGAATGTATATTGATGAAACTTGGTATGTGGCTTCACGTAGTACTGGTATATTTGCACGAACAATTGATGTTTTGTTGATTATCCCCATAGCAGCAATCCTGCATACTCAGCCCTAATGTTATTCTTATGGAGAATAAATAAAATGCTTTAGATCACTCATTATTCATGTATTTTTATGAAACTTGGTAAGTGGCTTTATGTGGTAGTGAGAAACATATGCATGCATTGGAAATTCGCTGAGTACGCAGGTTTGATGCGACGGGGGTATTTTATTTTAATTGAGTGGCTTAATCTCCCAAGATATAGTGGGATATATAAGTAGGATATAAAATAAAAAACTCATCTAATCTATAATATTTAAAGCAAACCAGGCCAGGTGCTTAATAAATGCAAAGTTTATTTACAATGTTACCTTGATTTAATCTGCATCTATGAGTTACACACAGCACATAAGTACGATGTCCATGAAAACTAATAACGTGGGTGATACAGCTTAGCCAATCAGAGACTAACGGGGTCACTAGATAATAGCATATTACACACCAAACTCATTACGTGGGAAGCTAATGAAATATGTCTGGGTCAAAAGTTTTTTAATAAAGGGCTTCTACATTTTTGATAGAAGATGAACTCCGTAACCCCGCTTTAATGTGTCTGTTTTTATTCAAAACCACTGATTGTAGATATTTAATTTATTTATGATTCGTTTCTTAGTCATTTTCATTTTCAGTAAATAGCAGGTCAATATATTGAACCAAAATGTAATTATTAACTGCGGTAGTTAAAAAATAGCCTAGCGTAGCCTTAAAATCCAATATTTGTGCAAGTTGATTTTATCTGGATACTTTTTAAACACGGCACGTAAACTCATTTACAGCACTACTGATTATTATATTTTAGTTGAGGAAAATGTCTCAATATGGACCTAGGCAAGATATTTTGTTGGCTGTTCAGTTGTTTAATTAAATCATGACTAAGGGGAGATAAAAAGGTGAGGGGTCAGGCTTGTTTTAGTGCTCATAGTGTAGAACACTTTTTTATTTATTGTAAGAAAGGAAATCAATTTATCTTAAAACAATTTCAACCTAACTTGTCTAAATTCAACATTTTAGGAAGATTTTAATTAATTGGTCAGAAATTATCTATTGTAAATGAGTGTGGTTACTGCCAGATGAGGAACAAACTATATCATGTTGGAGGCCGCAGCCGTGACAGATATGAGGGATTGCTTCCGGCGAAATGTATGAGTAAGCTGACATTATTTCATTTACACAGTTGCAACTGTATGAACTCGCACTTCTTAAACCGAGTGAGTGCTTCGTTACAAACTACAACACATGAAATAGAAAACCTTATTTATCTTTCAAATCATAAAGAAATCATAACGAATCATTTACAAACAAATATTCAAAATAAAATAATTTTTATTATAATCTAAAAACAAAACAATATGCATGTTCTGATAATGGCACAGTTTTAAGTACAAAAGCCATCGCATTACAGTAACTATTATTAAGACATTTAAAAATTAAATTTAGCAATATATGTTTGGAAAATTAATACAATATATACATTTTGGGTTAAAGAATTCAAAATTATAAGTAACAATATTACTTGTCATATTAATCAAGCTTTCTTATGCCAGTAGCAGACACTGCAAATAACAACATAAACCTCGCATTTATTAAGCACCTCATCTCGTTTGCATTAAAATACTCGATAGGGTATTAAATAAATAATATTTTATTTGTCATACAAGTGATACACATCTGCCCGTTCCCGGTGACCATCTACAATTCAGTATACATCGTCCCTCCATTATGCGATGGTTATGTACCGTGAAGTTTTGGAGCAAGCCGGAAGTTGAAACCCCTCTGAAATAATAAAATACTTTAAACAATAAAAAGTAATAACAATAAAATACATTGAATGCAGAACGTGAGTTTAAGCTCCATAGTAAAAAAGCAAATTAATATGTCATGTTATATTAAATGTAATTGATTTTTATTCTCAATATTTTGTGTTTTTTATACAAAATTACATGATCCAAAATAATTTTGAACATTTCAATTAAGTAAAATGATGTTATTATTTTGTTTAAATAGTAAAATAGTGAACCTTTTCTGAAAAAACGTAAATTTTTAACCTACTACCATTAGGTACCAAGTTTTATAAATAAATAAGTAAATCATTACATGTATTTTCTCGCATTTATATAGCTATTTATTTTATCAATGTAGAATATCTGGCAAACTTGCACAAACAGTTTATAAAAGTGTTCTCAAACTGAAACAATCACTTTGATTTATAAATTACATTACCATGTCACCGTATTAACTACACAAACTACACATTACACAATTGTATACTTCCCATAATTAACTTAGAATTATAATAAATGTTGAAAATGTAAACAAAACATGTTTGCAATGGTTTGAATTTAAATAATTTAGTACATAGTTCTGAATTCAATACTGATAATATTTGAATATGATCAATTCGCCGAAATAAGTTTTATTAATAAATTTAACTCTTACATATTTGTATCCACATTATTGTATTATGAATATTGTATTATGAATACCTAACCAACTCTGCAGATATTACGATACTGTAGGATGAAAGACAAAACATCATGACCGTGCAATAGAAACGGAAAGATTATCATATACAACTGCTGTAGTGAAGTAATCCACTTTTTCTCACTCCACGAATGGTTGTCACTTAAACGTTAAGTGACTGAAGTAGATATAATTTATCTCTGATATTTAACACTTGATATTATGAAATACATTACTTGATAATTTTATTAGCCTTTTAAGTATTATTAAAAGTATAAGTTATCATGAAACTAAATAACAGCCGGCCCAAAATTAAATCAGCAACCAAATCTTATAGTTCGGCAAGTCACGGAGCTGCTGTAGAAGTCGAAAGTCTTGTAAGGGTAATCCATCATCCCCTGCGCCCATCCCACCCTCCTTCCCCCTAATCACATCTAACCCATAACATACCAATATTTATTTTAATTGAGGCTTCAGAAACTTGACCAAACAGATTCAAATAATGTGAAAAGGTACGTATGTTATAAAGTAATGTGTTTGAGTAAACAGATATTATTTTGTTTTTGTTTTCTTTTGTACGAGGAAAATTTGTTTATAATATTTGTTATATGTCTTGGTACTCTTAGAACTTTTTAACAGTTTAAAATATCTTATGAATTCTGTAGAACAGTTACCGACTTTTCACACCCGTGCAAAGTGATAACTTTAAACTTATCCTAGATCACAATAATAGGATAAAAAAATAATTAAAATCTTACTGAAATCAGTAACGATGGTACAACAACTTTAATCAAAACCTATGATTAGCCAACAAAAGGCATTGCAAAATACATTAGTGTCCTTTCCTCCTCACTAGTGAATAATGCAGCACAAGTATTTTGCAATGTTCCCCACGTTTTCACTATTACCTTACGTTCTTTTAACTGTCTGTATGTTTATAAACGCTTACAAAAGTCATAATGTTGCCATTTTACAGTATATTATATGCAGTTTTCCGATTTTATAAGGATTGTTTATTGCAAAAAGTATTTAAAATGGGAAAATACTCATCGAATTACGATCTTTTTCTCGTTTTTTTCGAAAATCCGACTATTACATAACCATTACTACGCTTGACATTATCTAAAATGGTAGAGTTTTGAAGTTTCTTGTTAGATTGCGGCGAATCTCAAAACAATGCATTGAAATCATGTGTAAATCTACTCTCTCACCTCTACACATTGAATCTTTTTCTCAGTGTGTTCCTCAGCAATGGGTTCAGTGGTCTTAGTTAAGTGGGTCTTATGGGTCGTGATAAAAAACATATACATAAATACCCCCGTCGCAGAAAACCTGCGTACTCAGCGAATTTCCAATGCATAATATATGTCTTAGTACCACATAAAGCCACATACCAAGTTTAATACCAATATATTCAAATATAAGCGATTTTAATTATTCTCTATAAGAATAACACTAGTAATGAGTACGTAGGTTTGCTGAAACAAGGAACACAAACGATTGTTTATTATGCAAATATAAATAGAATTTAACTAGGCGAAGTCACATACCAAGTTTCATCAATATTCAATCATGAATAAGCGCTATATAACATTTTAGGTATTCTCCATAAGAATATCATGGGGGCTGAGTAAGCAGGTTTGCTGCAACAAGGAACCAAAAAATGGGTTTTTATACTCTAGTTATCGCATTCACGGACACACACACACACACATATATATATATAAATTTGAACGAATAGTGTTTTTGGCATCTGGGGTCCTCAAAACAAAAAGTTATCATGGTCTCGGGCTTAAGTCTTACCATGAGAGCTACGGTAATAGCTTCTTCCCTATAGGGGAAATTCGCTAAAACAAACGTAAAACAGAGCGAGATATGTCCGTTTTGTTTATATATATATATATATATATATATATATATATATATATATATATATATATAATTTGTTATTTCTTTTAACCTCAGACAAAGGTACCTGATGTTTTCAGAGAAAATTCGGAAACACCCTGCGTTCAGATGATACTGTGGCATCTCTATACCAATTACAAACCTTGACCCTTTTCTCACGAAGACCAGTAGTGTTTAAAGGCTGCAGCAAAACTCTGAGATTGCATCCCTCGTAGTCAGTATGTAGATGAAAACAAACTCCACGTGGTGTATAACGTTCTAGAGAGAAGAGTATGGTTTTACAATTTGCATGCACTAATACTGTTTAAGCGTTTATACTATATGAGAGTAAATAAATAATCAGCTGTAGTAAATAAAACTCACGTATCGTCAAATAACTTACTGAATGTCAAAAAATAAATAATTTAAAGCCTTAAAGATATTTTATATTAAATATTTGAGTTCTCAAAATAATTCTGAAAACAAGAGATATCATCTTAGAACCGTTAACATGGCACCTGTTCCTAGGCCTAAGCTCACGCTTTATAGACATTTTCATAAATTTAACGCCCCTCGCATATACAATCCTATTTTATGTAACGGTGGAAATAAAAACACTGATGCTCAGTACCTCAGTAGCTTGAAAAGATGGTTGTTTGCAGTTGAAAATGTGGAATTGCTATTTCAAGGTATGAGTTTATCTATATAGAAATGTTACCGTACTGTATAATTTATATTGTATTACTTTTTTAAAACTTGTTATGTTTATTACTTGTACTTGTATAGCTATCCATGATTACGCTATGATATTCCCTAATAACTAATTATGCATTTGTTTTCTATTATAACAACTTTTCTTGCAAAACAAAATTTATAATTTTTGTTAATTACTATCATTATTTTTTTTCTTGACAGCTATCCTTCAGCCTTATAATAAATTATATGTGATGGAGGCCTCAAAACTGGCTATGCCTAGGAGGCCCCTAAATTTATCCACCAATAAATAATCTAGTAAATGTGGTTGATGTATATTGAAAGCACATTTTTCTTTGTTTTTACGTTATTGTAGGTGTGTGTATGTAATGTGTGTAATGTAGTATGTGTCATACACAATGTTGATTGTATCTGTGCCATATTTACTATGTTATTGATGGATAAAGTATGTAAAGTATGATGATAAAGTATGATAAACTAAGTAGTGATGGATATGTATATTGATGGATAAAGAAACGTTGCATTCATTTATTCATTCAAAAATAAAAGAAACAAAGAATGCATATACTCGAACTATGATATTTTATAAAAAGGATGTCCAAGAAGATATAGAAGGATGTCCAAATATCCATAGAAGAGATATTTGTTTCACAGAGCCAAATCTCAGAAGGTCATGATTGATCCTTGCCAGAAAAACTTCATCAATAAAACATTGAAAAGCGAGGGATTTCAAAGGGATGTCTGCAATAAACTCTTATATCAGTCCTACACATACAATCTTTCATTATCGTACCGCTATTTGATTTTTGAAGTTGATAAAGCAATATCGGGTTATTTTTCAACCCCAATAGGCTTTATCTTTAATTTTGAACTTTTACTTTTGTATAAAACGGGCTTAATACACGACGCGATAGAAGACACACGATGTGATATTTATTAAGTATAAAGCACTTTTTCTTGATAACCCTATTATATATCCATGTGTTATCAATTGAATTTAAATGCCTGACATATCAGTTTATAATGTGGCCTGGTAGTAACCATGGATGAATGCTAAAGAGCCGTTAACCTAGCACCTGTTTCTAGGCCTAAGCTCACCCTTTATCATTTAACAATACCCGAATTTATAAAACTATGGTAAATAACATTGAAAATAAAAACACTATTGCTCAGTACTGCAGCAGCTTAAAAATGTGGTTATTTACTAATTTAAATGTAGACTTGTTATTTAAAATGATTATGTGTTGATCAACATAAAGTTATACCGTATTATATTGATATTGTATTACTTATTTTTATAATTTAAATATATTAATTTTATTTCCTCAAAGTCCTACGTGATTAAGGTATGTTTATGTACTGCCTAACAAGTAAGTTTGCAGTAGAATATGTTTTGTTAACAGTTAACAGTTATATTTCAGCCCTTATAGTAACTGATAGAGGCCTGAAAAAAGACTTTGCTTAGAAGGCTTTTAAATTTATCCACCAACAAGTTAACATAACTAAATTAAATGTGGAGGATATATATTGAGAGAATTGTTTTTGTTTTTATTTTTACATTATTGTATATAAAATGCATATTTAGTAGATATCACAAACGATTGTTAATGGATCTGAGCCATATTCCCTGTGCTTATGTTTATAGATGGATAAAATAAAAAATATCTGCAAATGAATTTGAATATCAGTTTCTCATTAGCCTAATAACCATGATAGAACGTAGAAATAATGGGGAAATAAAATGTTGGGGTTGAGTTTATATTTTGAATAGATATTCTTTTAGAGGTTAATGTTAATTTAAAGTTATAACCATGTTAGTGAAAATATCTATAGTTGTGTAGGTATTTTGTATTTTATAAGATATATGTATTTATTTCTTTATAAATATTGTAGTAGTTATTTTCTTTATATTTTTAATATGAACTATTTTAACTGATAACACAATCTCCACTCACCACCGGTTCAGTGACTGTAGAAAATAGCTGCTCGACCCCGCCCACAGGAATGCAACCTTTGTGGAGACTACGTTCCAATTTATGTTAATCATTATGTAAAGAGTTGTTGTTGGAAGTAATATATTTATATTTTTGAAGTCCATCACCTTAACCACTCTGCCAGTTTTGGTTAAACTGTGTATGATGCAGTCTGATATCATTATAAGTATATAACAATTATAACTTGTAAATAACTAGATCCTTAGTATAAGGTTTGGATTATATCTGATAACATAAACATTCACCAGTTGATGCGATAATGGTTACTACGAGGCTTTGCAAAGAATTTGTATCCGTGCACCAGTTGATGCGATAATGGTTACTACGAGGTTTCGCTAAGTATTCGTATCCGTGCACCAGTTGATGCGATAATGGTTACTATGAGACTTCGCAAAGTATTGGTATCCGTGCACCAGTTGATGCGATAGTGGTTACTATGAGGCTTCGCAACGTATTCGTAACCGTGCACCAGTTGATGCGATAGTGGTTACTATGAGGCTTAGCAAAGTATTCGTATCCGTGCACCAGTTGATGCGATAGTGGTTACTATGAGGCTTCGCAACGTATTCGTAACCATGCACCAGTTGATGCGATAGTGGTTACTATGAGGCTTAGCAAAGTATTCGTATCCGTGCACCAGTTGATGCGATAGTGGTTACTATGAGGCTTCGCAACGTATTCGTAACCGTGCACCAGTTGATGCGATAGTGGTTACTATGAGGCTTAGCAAAGTATTCGTATCCGTGCACCAGTTGATGCGATAGTGGTTACTATGGGGCTTCGCATCGTATTCGTAACCGTGCACCAGTTGATGCGATAGTGGTTACTATGAGGTTTCGCAAAGTATTCGTAACGGTGCACCAGTTGATGCAATAATGTTTACTATGAGGCTCCGCAACATATTTGTATCCGTGCGAAGCTCTGATTTACATGAACAATATCTTCTAAAATAGTGTCTTTTAACCCTATCAATGAGGATCGTTTCCAAGTTGTAATTGTAAAAGTTGTAACTGTTACACATTAATATTTAACCCATACGTCCAGCTGATATGCTAACCGGTGTCACTTGATTTTATCGCAATATAGATATTTGTGCGGATTAGTGTAATGGTTAGAGCACGTGACTTTGGTCCGCAGGGTTCCGGGTTTAATCGCCACCAATCACCAATGAGTTTCACCAATGTAATAATACCGCTGTCCGGTGGCCTTGAATTCTTCTTAATGTTAGGTTCACATATTCAGAAAAAGATGAATAGGTCTCTGAGGCGAAAACTCCATTGGAAATTGCTATAAAGTAGCAATAGCTATAAAAGAAAATACCCCCGTCACAGCAAACCTGCGTACTCAGCGAATTTCCAGTGCATATATATCTGACACACTACTACATAGAGCTACTTACCAAGTTTCACAAAAATACATTCATAAATAAGTGATATATAGCATTTTGTTTATTCTCCATGAGAATAACATTAGGGTTGAGGACGCAGGTTTGCTGCAACAAGGAAGATAAGTAATGTGTTTTTTTACAATTATCAATATAACTGAACCAGGTGAAGCTACATAACAAGTTCTCTTAATTTAGGTTCATAATTAAGGGAGATATACAGCTTTACTTATTCTCCATATGAATAACATGGGGCCGAGTATGCAGGTTTGCTGCTACGGGGACAATCAATAAAAACTTGTTTTTTGTGCTAATATCAATATACCACAACTAGTTGAAGCCACATACCAAGTTTCATCAATATACATTCATAAATAATCGAAATAATTTATTTCGAATTTTATTTATTCTCCATAAGGATAACATTGGACAAAGTACTGTGTTTAGCACTTTGAATATCTCTGCAACGGTTGGACGTAGAACAACGATTAAAACACCAAAATGTTTGTTTTCTTAAGCTAAACATATTAATAAACAGAAATGTGAAGTTTTTATTAAAACTATCTGAAAAAAAATCTAAAAACCTTCTTCCCTTTAGATTAACATGGGACACGTTTTTTTTTTTTATTTTATCCGCAACCACTTAACCTAGATTAATGATTGAAAATACTAAATTATTTGTTTTTTTAAGCTCTATAAAATGGCTATAACCAAAATTGAGCGTTTTTAACATTTTGGAGTCAAATTTTCAAAAAACCGATTTTTGGAAAATTGTAAACCCCCATTAAACCCCCTTCCCATATTGCGATTGATCTGGTTTTCGAGCTTAAAGTCATAAAAGCTACTCTCCACATTTGTGCCAAATTTCATCAAAATCGGGTGTTTCTTTCAAAAGTTATAGCGGTAACGGACACACATATATATATTTCTTGCGGTATAGATGCCAAACGACTTTATATCCTAACACATTAAAACAGATATATACTAAATGATGAACAAGAAGTTTTTGCGAATTTTCGTTTGTAATACAAACGTTTTCAAGCAATAAAGGAGAAAGAATGGAATTTGAACAGTAAATAAATAAAAATAAAAAAAGTATTTTACATCAGACTTTTAAAAACTAAAACATGTGATTTTAGGTACAGGTAAAAAAATAAAATTTAAATTAAAGTCAGCTGAGTTGAATTATTTTAGACTTAAGAAAAAATTACCTGAGATTTAACCCAGAAGGAACCTTGGTCTTCAATACCGACTGATGTGCCAATTCAGAATTTCTTAATATCAGTTGGTTATATTTTAGATTTTGATGTGGTTTAATTTTGTGAAGTGCTTTTAGTTCATAGCACCCTTCAAAATTTTGGTTGTGGTGAGTTGCATAATTATAAATTTGTTTTCGTTTGTCTTTATGTACCACATCAAAACGGTGGCCAGTCATACGTACTCGTAAGGAATTCGATGTCTGACCAACATAATCTTTTGGACAGTGTTTACATGATAGTTGGTAAATCACATTGTGGGTGTCACAGGTTGATTTACCAACTATTGGGTAAGTTTTGTTTGTGACACTGATTTTAAATTCAGTTGTATTACACATAATTTTGCAAATGCCACACCGAGGTTTGTGGCAAGGTTCGCAGCCGTGATTGATTTCCAAATTGTTTTCAGGCCGAGAATTTTGAATTTTGGGTCTCACCAACATATTTTTCAAATTTTGTGGCCGTTTAAACACGACACGTTTTCTCATAATCAGATGAGAAAACCAAAGAATATTGTTCAAAACACACATTTTTCTAGCGATCCAAAGTTTATCACAGAATATTTTCCTGGGCTTCAAAAAATTAACAATATAATGAAAGCAGCTTAGAATGTTTTAAAATCATCCCCTACCACAGAAAATTTGTTTTCCAGACAAAGAATATTGTTCAAAACACACATTTTTCTAGCGATCCAAAGTTTATCACAGAATATTTTCCTGGGCTTCAAAAAATTAACAATATAATGAAAGCAGCTTAGAATGTTTTAAAATCATCCCCTACCACAGAAAATTTGTTTTCCAGACCACCGGTTTGTTTTCCACCGGTCTGGAAAACAAATTTTCTGTGGTAGGGGATGATTTTAAAACATTCTAAGCTGCTTTCATTATATTGTTAATTTTTTGAAGCCCAGGAAAATATTCTGTGATAAACTTTGGATCGCTAGAAAAATGTGTGTTTTGAACAATATTCTTTGTCTGGAAAACAAATTTTCTGTGGTAGGGGATGATTTTAAAACATTCTAAGCTGCTTTCATTATATTGTTAATTTTTTGAAGCCCAGGAAAATATTCTGTGATAAACTTTGGATCGCTAGAAAAATGTGTGTTTTGAACAATATTCTTTGGTTTTCTCATCTGATTATCTAAAAGTTTTTGAGGATAACCTAGGTCAATAAAAGCAGAGTTCAATTTAGATATGTATTTTTCAAAGTCAGAGCTGTCACTACAAAGAGATTTTGCACGAATTGATAAACTTTTTGGAATAGACTTTTTCATATACATAGGATGGCGGCTCTGGTAATGCAAATACTGCATTTTATTAGTATCTTTTACATGGATTTTAGTTTTAAGTTTGTTGTTGTCAATCAAAACGTCCACATCTAAGAACGTGACAGTTTTATTAGAATAACTCCAAGTAAAATTTAAGCAACAACATTGATTTAAATTTTGCAAAGACTGTTTTAATGATTCTATGCCATGCTGCCAAATAATAAAAATATCATCAATGTATCTGAACCAAACAAGAGGAGAGAAAGGACAGTTTGATAGAAAATTTTGTTCAACTAGACCCATGAACAGATTAGCATAAGATGGGTCCATACGAGAACCCATCGCTGTACCTTTAATTTGTAAAAAGTGTTTGTCCAAAAATTTAAAATTATCCATGGTCAATCTCATATGCATGAGAGTGATTACAAAATTAGTTGATGGCTTAGAGTTAGTGGGTCTAGAATTAAGAAAGAATTTGGCAGCCTTCAGACCATCATCGTGAGGAATATTTGTGTACAGTGATTCAACTTATATATATATTTAAATTTGAACGAATAGTGTTTTTGGCATCTGGGACCTCAAAACGAAAAGTTATCATGGTCTCGGGCTTAAGTCTTACCATGCCACCTACGGTAATAGCTTCTTCCCTATAGGGGAAATTCGCTAAAATCAGAAAATTAAAACAAAGATCAGTGTGAATCTAGTGAGCACTAGGAATCACTTGTTTGGTTTGAGGAAAGCACATTAGTACGAGTGAAAGAATTCTAGATGAATCGTTGTTGAAATATTCAATTATTTTGAATTAATCAAATTAATATTAGCAAACTAATAATTCTTCCAGAATGATACACATGCTTAGCAAAGGAACCTTAATAACTTTGACAACATAGCAAAGAAGGGATGATTTAGTCTTTAGATTAATATAAAAAATCTTGAAGTGAAATAAAATATGTTTATTTCAGTTGAGACTATTTATGCTTAAAAACCAGGTAAAACTTAAAACACCTGATTTGAGGGTTTTCATAACGGTAAAATTTTCCTGTAGTATAATTGGCAATGAAAAAAATGTGAAACCTTCAAATGCCTTTTCTCCAAACCAAGATCTTTTGATAAATACCAATTTTCTTTATCTCAAAAGCTGTTGACAGAGGCCTTCAACAAAAATTAGCTTAAATTCTTTAAATTAACAGGAAACTATTTCACTTTCATAAAATAGTCACAATAAAATCAGATGATTAATGGCATTTAAAAGGATAACAACTTTACTTTTTATAAATGTTCCTTTAATTTAAAAAATTGTCAACAATTGACAATATTCACTGTATACATAAATATCTGGGTACTAAATAAATTTAAATAAGTTTTCGTTAATAAACCTTCACTTTCTATGTAACATACTACCTAATGAAGGCTCTCGTGGTAAAATATTTATGATTTGTTCTGGGTTACATTTTTCAGTAATCAATTTATGCTTGCAGATAGGTAAAAGAAAGTGCACCCGATTGAAACGATTTTCAGATAGGGAACAGATTTTAACTTAAAAACAAAAATAAGTAATATAGCTACTTAAAATCTATTAATATTAGATTTAGTATTTTTAGGCACCTATTATTTTCTAAAGTAAGATTGCATTTATATAACGATGCTGAATGGATATGTATGTTTATTTTACTTACAGTTGGCTAGTACACTCACAGGAATCCTCAATTTATTTTTGTTGTATTTTGATAGGAATAAGTAGTCGTCATTTTTTATTTGTACAATTCTAGAAACGACTTGATCAAAAATACCTAAAGTAATTCATCATGTTCGATATTGTTACTGGGCAAGAAAATCTGTTGCCCGCAGCTCTTGAATGATGGATGTAGTTTAAAAGCCAACACTTCCGACCATCTCAGATGAATCTCTTCCGGCCCAGTGGAAAACTCATGAGAAAAATGCCTGGGACATCCATTCGTCAACTTAAATAGCAAAATATATTCTACAATAGAGAGCCTTACTATTAAAATAGTTAAGGGCGCTTTTCAAACAAGAATGTAATTATTCCAAGAGGCTTCAGCTCTTTATATATTTTAAAGGGGCATCAGTGTAGCTTTAGCTACATTCGAGTTGGATAAAACTATGTGTCTTCCATTCATTTTAAAAATGACATCGCCTATAATAACTAGGGTAGTTTAACTAACATAAGTTGAAAAATTCCTCTCCAAAGAATTTACATTTTACAGGTTACTTTTAAAAATTGTCTCTTGATTTGTCCCCTAAACGCTTATTATAACAAATAAACTAGATTTTTGTCTCGTAGAGCTATATAAAAAGCACAACAGTAATTTTAATTAATTAAACTAATTAAAATCTACATTGTCAACTCCTGAACAACTTTAACCATTGTATTTTTGACTTATAAAGTTGAATAACTTATTTAGAATTTTCCTAAATTATATCACAATCAGATTCGGCTTAAAAATTAAACAGAAATTTCATTAGTTTGTTTCATATACGAATCGAATTCAATATTTTTAAAATCAAAGCTCCCAATATACTTTGTTAATTTCTGGCTTCCAAACGCTCATGTTCAGGCCCCTGTTTCTGGGTCTGAGGTATTATATGACGTTTTTAAGTATCAGAAAATATATAAAAGTTAAGCTATTGTAACCCCATTTCAGAAGTTTATTAAAGGTATTAATATTTTAAAAGACAGTCAAAATAAATTAACAAAGAAACAGTGAATTGGCATTTAAAAAGAGTATTGATAAATCAATACTATTTTCATACTTTTGTGGGCAAGTGATATAAACTCTACACTTACATTATTTAAAGGAAAACTTAAGTATTTTGTAGGGTAACGAAAATGTATGTTGGAAAAGGTAAATATTTAAACCCGCACAACTTAAAATTTCCTGTGAAAAGAAAAGATGAATACATGGAGGGTTTACTGTTGACCCCCGAGGCTTGCCTGGTTCAGTAAAGGCTGATAGAAAGCTGCAATTCAACTCGTTGTTCCAGGAGGAATTCGCGTCTTTCTTTAAAGTGTGTAATTGGTTCTGCAAAAATTCGCTAAGTTGACTCTAAATTAAATAACTATCTTCTAAACAAAAAATATTCCTGGACAAAGAAGTAAGATACATTTGTTTCCACAGTTTTTACGGTCTGACATTTACGGTGTGATATTGTAAAGCAGTAGTCTTCGCTTCCTTTAACAGTAAAGTCTTATACAAATAAAAATTATTTAGTTTTAAATTAAATTAATAATCATTACTTTACACTGGGATTAGTAAACTGTATGTAAAGTCTTACTACTCGGCACCTAATTTATAGAAAATCAGAGTTGCTGTTCGTTTTAAATACAAGAAACTTGGTTTTACTAACAAGTGATGGAAAATGTCCGCAATAATTTCTTAAATAACATAAACTCACCATAAACAACAATGAATTTTATACAAAGGGCAAGTAACTAATAGTCATATACTCTTACACTAACTAGACCTAGGTAAGTTTTGAAAAGATTCAGTTTGGATTGTTTCCCATTTGTTTTAGGTACTATGGTTATGCATTGAACATTCATTATACTCTAGGGGAACCACCTACTTTCCGGTTCGGCGAATAGTAAAGATCATTTATGCTTTTTAAGCGAATTTATTATAATCTTATTGTTTTTTATAAATATATTTGCTTAGTTACAACAATTTAATGTGATAATCAGCTGATAGGAAAGGAAATGCCCGTTGACGGGCATTTTATTAAGTTGGATCTGAAATTACTCATTATTAACATTTATGGGATGTAAACGGTGAAGAGACGCAGAATAATTCGTTTCTATGGCGTATTTAATGTGGGACTTTGTAACTAACTATACATAAATGTTGAAAGTATAAATCCTGACAACGTATGACTCTTAGTGTTATTTATGCGCAGTCCTCTTATCTATAGTGTCGCATTGCAGTTAAGCGATAGGAGAAACTGATAATTACCCAATTAGTTCCCAATGACACGCGTGGCTGGCTTGTATTCAGACGCCCATTAGCTCTATAATATTATAACCTCTATGATAATTGCATTTTTAATGATCCTATTATGTGACGAAAGCTATTGTGCTGCATAAAAATACTAGCTACACTGCTTGTTTTGCACGGCTTATGTTGAGTGCTTGTCAAAAGGAATGGATTCAATAAACGTATTCACATATAATATCGCGCTCAATGAAGGCGAACTCTTCTTCGGATTCTGATCTTGGTCCGAGAGATTGGTTATTTATAACATTAGATACAGTAACATCAGTTATCTCTTATATCATCTGTAGCTCTTAATTCATGTGACATAAGTTAAAAACAAAAGATACAGTTTACACCAACGAGGTTATTATATCTAGAGCTCTCGTCTGGGGTAAAAAAGTGAAGCCTACGTGGTCAACCACCATTTTCCCCTCAGTTCCTTCTGCTTCCACAGCAACCAACATGTAACCAATCAAATACTCTCTTCACAAGTTATGTTTTTTTTTGTGACAAATGATGGTCAGCACGAAGGCTTCGCTTTTTTACTCCAGATGAGAGCTCTAAAAATATTAACCTCGTTGGTTAACACACAAACGAAAAAAAGCAAGAGTGTCCTACAAAAATTGTGTTCCGACTTTTGGTGGGATCATACAAAATAAAGTTACACTTTTTCAAGGAACCGTTTATTATTTTTCCCGAGCTTTTGGACCTCAATATTTCCCGTGTTGATAGGGACTCAGTTTTGTTACCCAGGTCCAAAACCTATCCTATCCTATTCGGTTGAAATATAGTATAAGGCTGACACGCTCTTATCTTTTTACTATTAAAATATGATTTTCCTAGGGCTGAAGCTAAAAAAAATAGAATTACGCTTTCTGAAATACGCTATGATTAACATAAAGAAAAACTCACAACTATCCAGTCTATCTAGGGGTTCAGTGGGATTCCAGAGTACTGGCTGGGGAAATTTGTTTAGAAAGTGAGAAAAGAACACAAAGTAATAAACACATCGAACAAAATTAACTTCCCTTCCCCGCTAAATTTGTTAGTATCGAAAGAAACAAATATAAACTATACATGTATAGTACGTAGTAGTTATATAGTTTTGTATTTTATTTCCTCTGCTAACTTTGTCAACTAACCTTCGAAGTAAAGGAATCACGATTGATGATGTGAAGTTATGGGTCAAGCATTCAATTCCACCAAACAGTAATTGAGTGCTTTATTATTTCATGAGTGACAAACAAAGGTCAAAGGTTTTTAAGTGTCAGAAAACAGCTAGTAATATATTATTAATCAGATAATATTCATAATTTAAAAAGGGAAGGTTCATAGTAGTAATTGGTTCGGCTAATAGGAGATAGCGAATAACGTGGTAAATCCACCCTTCTCTTTCTCCCCAGCCTACGTCGACAAGAGCACGGAGTCTGTTCGGTAAAAGGTCCAACTCTTGTTTCATTTTGTAATTTCAGAGTGTATTTTTTGAGCAGAGTTGGATTTTTAACCTATGGAGCTGCTTTTAGTTCAAGTGTAACAAAACAAAGGGGAACGAAGGAAGGATCAATAGAAATCTTTAATATTTAGTAACAATCTTCCTCTCATAATAACAAGCCTTTGTAAACGTGGTTGATTAAAATTAATGTATAAAGCAATTAAAATAGATAGTTATAAAATAAATAGTATAATTTATCGTTTTTATAAATTTAAGAAACATTTCTGTACAACTTTTGAATAATATAACAATCATTAGTTGTCGATCCATAGTGGTAATTTTGAAGAAAAATCCTATCAATGTCCCAGGTATGGATCTCAAAGGTTTTGATACTATAAAACAAAATATCGAAATAGGCTTTTTAACGAAATAAACAATTTAAAATATACCTCACAACAACTTTCAATTAAGAGCTCAAATATTACAGATTTTTAAACTGTTACTGAAATTGATTTTATTTTTACTACATGTAACATATTTGTTGTTCATTTTATAAATTTTTATTTAATAAAATGAAAATTTTTAATAATAAAGACAGTCACACAAAATTATTTTCGTTCAATGGGTTCAATCATTACCTTTATACACTAACCCTGAATTCCAGTACAATACATGACAAGAATCATGAGTGTCCTGATCAAAACATATACAGTACAGGTATTTATTTTATTTATACGAGCGCAGTGCTAATTCTTAATAACCAAATTCTTAATTTTATAAATAAAAAATAAATCAAAATTAAATAAATAATTTTATAATAGAAAGAAGCTTGTCTATATTTCCTCACCGGTGCAAATAAAAACAAATACTGAAAACAGGTTGTTCTATTGAAGTTGATTAAAAATACTATCGTTCTTGATGCTTTGGTAGATATGACTCATTCATTCATTATATGCCTTTTGTTTATAATATCAGGAATAGATATGTTGTCATTAAAGTTCTTGTATGCATTGTCTGTTTTAAGACACACTAAGAGAGCTTTTAGTGGACCGCTTCGTAGACAGATGTCTAAGATTTAATTGTATCAGATTTAGTGAAAGATAATAAGAAATTCGCTTAATTTATTCGCACAGGAGCATAATTATACTCATCGTTAATATCGAAGGACATCACGCACGAATATGTCGAGGAGTCTGAAAGAGGGGTCTAAATAAAACATGCTCTTGGCAAAAAAAGGAAGAAGTTGGCAGAAGGACATGTTTGGTTAAGAACTAGATTGCTTAGGATAAAATATCAGAAAATTATGCACATTGAACGTTCACTTATCAACGCAGACTGCACATGGTCTTGGTTAATCAGACCGCACTTGCAACTTATATCAAACTGTCTACCAATATCTGCTGATGCTTGACACTTCAACTAATTGAAATCTGCTTATCTATACCTTCGAGATATGAGTTGGCTGCAAGCAACTCATCCAGATGTGTTCGGTCCCCTTTTTATATGTGTATGCATTTTCTATGGGTTGTCTGGAATTTGACGCACCAGTTCTAGACAAGCCTTAGTTCCGACCTAGTAACTGAACAGACAATGAAGAGATCTTTAAAGAGCATTAGATTAGATTAACCCGTGAAAGTGGAGTGACTGAAGAAATGCGTGCTTTGTGGACCTTGTCAAATTCAATAATGTCTCAGTACCATGTTGCTGTGCAAAAATTCTGCGACGTTAACTATACAACAGGTTTCGAACATCAAGAATCAACAATGCCAAGGTCACTTAGTCTAGGAGGAAATTAAAGAAACACTTGCAACTTGTTTACCATTTTCATCTAATTCATCTTTGTGAAATATTGTAAGTGGCATATTTGCCAAGGATGATTTCAAGGTGCATGCTTTTGAGAGCTTAGAGGAAAATATTTAACAAAATATGGTAGGGAAGGAAATATTTATTCTATAGTTTCAATGAAAACTCAGAGCAAATACCTTTGGCGATGCACCTGCCATCAAAGTTAAAAAAAACCCTGCTCTCCTCTATCAACGGGTTTTTATCATGTAAAACTGGAGATTCTTTCGAAGACTTAATGGACTTCTTGGCCCATTCCCTGCATCACTATTTCAGACTAAAGACATTTCACATAAGCCCAATTAGTTCATGTGATTGAGAATTTGTATTTAAATAAATCTAAATAACTAGTGATGGATTCGAACCAGCCAATGGAAGATTATATGTTAGACGCCGGTTATCTTCTTCATCGCATGCCATGGGAATAGTATGACGGTTAAGAAGGGCAGAAAAGAATATATTCTCTGCACGATGTGCAACAAACAGACATCATATCACTTCATTACTGAAAGACTACAAAAAAGCTCAAAGCTTGTAATCATTGGAGGGGGGGACGCAGACATCGATATTGCGACTGATGACTACATTACATTACACTAAATTAAGTCGTCAGAACATCACCAACAACATTAATCGGGGAGGATACGGAATTAATCATCCGTGAATTCATCTTTCTAGGATAAATATTGTAAGAGTTAGGTTTTTGACGCCTTATTAGACTCCTTATTGAAAATTCGGTACTTCCGGTGCGCGGTGGTCAAACCTTGGTAAGCCAAGTATGTTGATCAGCACACATAATTCTACAAAGCAGTAAGTACTAACCTTTTGTAGCAATTTATGAGCGTTCAACTGTATTTTCAGTCCACGCATAGCCAATTCGGTTCTATAATAAACTGTAAGATTGTTTTTGTCAAAATATTTACATCTTACAAGAAAATCTATAGCATGCTTGACGAATACTTAAACAGAATGGCAATAAATAATACCCCCGTCGCACCAAACCCGCGTACATAGCGAATTTCCAATGCACATATATGTCTTAATAGTGCATAAAACGGTTTACCAAGTTTCTTTAATTTACATTCATAAATGGGCAATATATAACATTTTAATTATTCTCTATAATAATAACAACAACATGGGAGCTGAGTACGCAGGTTTGCTGCAAAATGGAACGCAAAAAATGGGTTTTATGCAAATGTAAATGGATCTCAACTATGTGAAGCCACGTCCCAATTTTTATTAATTTATGTTTATACTTAAGGGAGATATGATATTTAACTTTTTCTCCATAAGAATAACATGGAGACTGAGTATGCAAGTTTGCTACTTCAGGAGTTATCGGTAAAAATTGTGTTTTTGTGCTAACTACAATAGATCAACGCCAGATGAAGCCATATACCAAGTTTCGTCGGTATACGTTCATAAATAAGCAAGATATAAAATTGGTATTATGCTCCATAAGAATAAAATTGGACAACATATCCAATGGTGAAAACTAAAATTTTATTATTTTAAAGATGATATGTAAAAAATTCAAAAAAACCATTTTTGGGGTATAAAACCCCTCTAAAACACCCCTTTGGAATAGTCGATCTGTCTGGTTTTCGAACATGAAGTCATCAATGTTCCTTTACACGTTTGTACCAAATTTTATCAAAATCGGACCATTTTTACGAAAGTTATCGTGCTCACGGACAACACGTATATATACAGTTTTGAAAGAATGGTGTTTTGGCATCTGGAGATCTCAAAACCAAAATTTATCATGGTCCTGGGCCTAGGTCTTACCATACCGACTACGGTAATAGCTTCTTCCCTATAGGGGAAATGCACTAAAATGATTATTTAGAACAAAAACTCTGTCTTTATGTAAATATATTGGCTACATATCATAAAATCGAACCGGTTTGAATGGTTGCAGGAACAAAACTTGGAACTAAAAAATACCCCAGTCACAACAAACCTGCTCACTCAGCAAATTTCCAATGCATATATATGTGCGTCACTACTACATAAAGCCACTTACCAAGTTTCACAAAAATACATTCATAAATAAGTGAGATATAGCATTTTATTTATTCTCCATAAGAATAACATTAGGGCTGAGTACGCAGGTTTGCTGCAAAAAAATATAAGACTTTTTTGGACAATTATCATTATAATTCAACCAGGTACATACTAAGTTTTATTTATGTTCATAATCAAGGGAGATATAAAACTTTACTTATCCTCCATAAGAATAACATTAGGGCTGAGTATGCAGTTTTGCTGCTACGGGGAAAATCAACAGAAAAATCTTTTTGTGTAAATATTAATATACCACAACTAGTTGAAGCCACATACCAAGTATCATCAATATACACTCATAAATAATCAAGATATCAAATTTTATTTATCCTCCCTAAGGATAACATTGGACAACGTACTGTGTTTAGAGACAACGCACTTTGAATATCTCTGCAACGGTTGGACGTAGAACAACAATTAAAACACCAAAATGATTGTTTTGTAGAGCTAAACTGATTGATAAAATGAAATGTGAAATCTTAGTTAAATTATCTGAGGAAAATCCAAAACATTTTTCCCATAAGATTAACATGGGACATTTTATGGACGCGTCCTTTGACTTTTCTCTGCAACCACTTAACCTAGGTTAATGATTTAAAATACCAAATTATTTGTTTTTTTAAGCTCTATAAAATGGCTATAACCAAAATTGAGTGTTTGTAAATCTTAGGAGAAAAAATATAAAAACTGATTTTTGGACAATTTAAAACCCCCTTCCCATGATCGATCTGGTTTTCGAGCTTAGTCATCAATATTACTCTACACATTTGTGCAAAATTTTATCAAAATCTGGCATTTCTTTCAAAAGATTTCGCGTGTTTTTGTGAACGAATAGTGTTTTTGGTATCTGGGGACCTAAAAACAAAAAGTTATCGTCTCGGGCTTAGTCTTATCATGCCACCTACGGTAATAGCTTCTTCCCTATAGGGGAAATTCGCTAAAAACGACAAACTAATTATGATTGTGCAGTTCTCATTTGTTTTTGGTTAGCCGAAGCAGTGAGAAGTATAATTTTAGATGTTGAAACCGCTGCTAGTTTAATGGATTCCTTAAACAGAAAATTAATTTGAAAGAGTAACACTATTTATGTAAGAGTATGACAAATTTAGCAGTCATACTTTCATCTTAGTATCTAAAGTTTGGAGATAAAGACGATCCTTGGACGAAAACATTTATTCTTTATATTGATTTTTAGATTTGGGAAAAATGGTTGGGATTTTAGTAATCGATGTGTCGCTTAAGGGAAGCTCATTTTGTCCCAATACACTGAGAGGATTTAGAGTAGTTTGAAAGAGGTTCATCTTTTTACTTAGAGGTAATCTAATAAATTTAGTTTATTTATTGATATTTGTATTTATTTATAAATACAAATACACAAATAAATTAATTTTCTCAGTATTCATTGAAGAACATAACATACAACTAACATGTTTAAACATATTCGGACACCATTGGTCAAGTATCGGTAGTTTTAAAGATATGACGTCATCAGTGTTACCATCGACACGTATCTTTAAAAGCAAACACACTCATATTTACAACTGAACACGTTGCGAAACTCGTGTCACGAATCATTCATTCATCATACTCGTGGATCACTCGTTTGTCTCGTGTTATTCGGTTCCGTGCTAGCGTCTATCGTTATCTGGCTCAGAATGATTACGTGTGTGAAACACACTCAAACATTTATGTTAAAAGATTACAAGGTGCGTTTAACATTTTAAAAATTACATAAAGTTATTGTATACACTATTATAACTACAAAGTGTGGCCTTTCCTCTTATTAGAGGTGTTAGTTAGTTTGTAGTGATCCTAAATAAATACTAAGCGGTTTTAAGCCCGGAGTTTACAATTTTATAGTTCGAAAATGCCGTTACATTACTAAGTTTATATGTTGTTTGTAACATTCTAACGTTGATTTCTATTGTATACGTATCACTTTTAGAATTTAACATATCTACCATAAATATTTTTGTACATATCATGGTTTCTGACTTTATAGCACAACACTACTCTAGTAGGTAGTAGGTATTTAAAGAATATTCTCAGATAAGTTTATTATTTCTCAAATACAGTCCCAGATATGAGAATGTCTAATACGCATGATTTCAGTGATAAAGAATAGTTTAATATCTACATGATCTAAATACATGCGCACTTGTATTCTTTTACATTTCAATTTTATATTATAAACTAATCGTACTAAAATCGTACTAAAATGCAGATGATGGGTACAAAATAATCTCTGAGAAACATAATAAATGTACCTGGATTGTGTAGTGTAATAATTTATTATCTACGGCCCTACGCCGCGCACCGGTTCGATATTTAACAAATCATTTTTTGGTATGATTGTTAAGAAGTTTGCTAATTAAGTACATGTGCGCGTGCTAATTTTTTATGCTTTGGGATCTAAAACTTTTAATAAAAACAAATTAGGTAAAATTAGCAAAGTAGCCTTGTGCGAAATTGAGGGACAAACAATATGACGGCGAATAGTTTTAAATTTTCACTTGCATTTGTTTCCAATTTTGTAATCAAAACATTTTCCATGGCTCTGTTTGTTATAGGAAAGTAGATTATGAAACATAACTTCATACATATTTCACTCAAATGCTAACTTTAAAATAATTGTACTTATTGTACAATAATTGTACAGTATTTTACAATTTTTATTTCAAAATAATTTTGTACTACCACCTTGTAGATAGCTCCAAAATTTGTAATGCAACTTCCTTACCTTATTTTGAATGGTTTTTTTAAAAACACTAAACACTATGGACTTTGTATTTGTTTAAATTAATGTACTGCCAAATGATATATCAGTGAAACATTTATAATGATAAAAATATTCCTTCACTAAAGTCAATAGCATTAATATTACATAACTTAATATTTACAGATCCATTTATTTTAAGGCCAAGGGTTTGAGTAGATATCTCAATTATTGAAAATTCATAAGTCTGTAGCCGTTTTCCGTGTTTATGAAATTCAAAACACTAGGTTGTATATTTCTAAAGCTCTTTATGATAGTAATGAAATAT
This sequence comes from Allygus modestus, assembly GCA_963675035.1. Taxonomy (NCBI): domain Eukaryota; kingdom Metazoa; phylum Arthropoda; class Insecta; order Hemiptera; family Cicadellidae; genus Allygus; species Allygus modestus. The sequence goes on from OY776111.1 coordinate 140,180,542, forward strand.
TTAAGGTACAATGTGTTTCGAATTATAAGTAATAACAAATAACTGTATGGAAAATATTCCCGGAAACCCCATTTTTTCATTAGCAAGTGTAGAATATTTTTGTATTTGGGAAAATTTCTTCCTTATAAATAAGGGCTACAATTAACATCTTACCTCTAGACTTTTACATCTTACCTCTATCTTATACTTAACTCCAAAAATTGGTGGTTGAAAACTATTTTACAATTAAAGTTTTAAATACGATTTCGCCTTATGGAAATGTTGTCCATCCTTTTTATGAGAAAATTAAACAAAAACAAAGGTAAAATTAAGTTTTTCTCAATCAAAGTGATTCAGATATAAGGACTACCATATCGGATCACTATGATGGAACAAACGGTAATCCAACCTTTCCTTGTAGTTTCAATTTATAGTCATTTTGAGCCTCAACAACAAAAATTAAATATATTTTTGCAAACCAGTTTTTTTATCAAAATCGATTTTGAAAGCAAATGTGTATGCATAATTTCGATTTCATTCCCCATATCAGCTTCCCCATAAGGTTTCTAATTGTTAGACCAAGAGTATTGCACTACTTTACCAATTTCAAGATCCTAGATCTCAGTGGCGAGCAAAGAAAATTATCACATTGTATATTATGTTTTCAGATTAAGGATACATAGGTTTATGTATAAGGTCTAGGACACTTTGTGTGAATGTGTCTAGGCCTGTTATTAAAATATATTACAATTATTCAAGGATATCCATGTTAATTTACTCCTTGTGTAACGGTTATAAAATGTCATACAAAAAAGTGTTACTTTTATGTGTATTTACATTTTGTAATGCTAAGAAATGAGACCAGCTACATAATCGCTATATAGATACGCTATATAATCGAAAGAAGCCAACAATTTATAAAAATATTCTGGTGGCCAAATTACTCATTATGTATTACCATTTTACTACTCCAATTGTATGAATTGTATAAGTGATTAGTAAGTGATTATAAGTGATTGTATAAGTGATACTCAAATAAACAAATAACAACAGTAAAATATGGCTAAGGCTTCTATAACCTAATAAAAGGTATTGAGGGTGTTTGTTTTTTTCCAATTTAATTGAACATTCGTGTATGGATGTAATCAAGTGGTGCTAGGCAATGTGATTGTGCCACTGTGAAACTGTTTCCGTCGCTCGTAATACAAGTCGTAATACACACGTGCCACGCCATCTTTTCGTAGTTTTACGACTCAGCACTCTTCTACACATCTTGCTGAACTGTTTCCTGCTCTCCTATTATATATTTTAGTCGGATTATGAATTTTAAGAAAATTCTTAAAATATATTCTTGTGTTGTATACGTACCTAATTTTTGCAACATGATAAAATCTATCATAAGACAATACGATCCCATTCGAAGACACATTTTTATTTCAAATCTTGTTATCACTTCATCGCTATTAACATCAATTAACCCTGTCCACATGTATCCCCCTCAAACAAGCATATGTTACAAAATCAAATAAAAATCTGTTAGATTATATTGTCCTCTTGAAAATAAAATTTCAATTGAAAGTAATTTTTGGGTTTGTAAGATAGAACGCACTGATTTTCACTCAAATTGTATTAAATAGAACATAATAACATAATGTAATAATGAGTATATTTACAAATAAATATTGATGTTAATCGTGTACCGGCAGTGATTCGCAAGTAGTTGTAAACATTTTGATATTTTAGTCCTTGAACTGTAATTTAAGCAACGCCATAAGTACCTGTTATTGCAGTTGAAGAGGCCTCTAATAAGATTACTGTTGTTTCGGAAAGCATTACATCATCAGTTCCTTATTGCATGTGCACATCAAAGCTCCTTACGGTGGGAGATGTTGTCAAGATTTAAAGTATACACAAAATCACTTACTATTACCTTACTCATTACTTACCTTTAAAACATTTAAAAACATGAAGTGTGCAGTTGCTCATTTAGCAAAGACAAGGGTTATTTTTAAAATGTACTTTCTGTAATCTAAATTTAAAAATTTAAAAATGTTAAGATGTTTTGTTTTCTTTTAAATTTTACTTTGTTATTTTCAACTTATTTTAGTTATATATTTTGTTTTAAACTGCGACATCACTGTTTTTACATTTTACAATGAAGTATTGAAACCCTACTCTATAATACGAGCAATTTCTGTCTGTTTGTTTGTTTGCAAAATTTATCTCGGAAATCAGCGGAATGATTTCGTTAAAACTTTGGAATTAGAAACTTTTGGACCTAAAAATACGATTGGTAAAAATCTTAACCCCAGGAAAATTCATATGTTGTTAAAAATCTCATTTGAAATGTTATCATTTGGATTATGGAGTTCCAAAATCAAAACAAAAGAATCATAACAGCAAATAGTTGAATAAATTAACCAGTGAACTGTCAAAGTAGCACTTACTCAAGGTAAAGTAATAAAGTAATGCAACAAATGATTTCTTGAAATCAGAGACTAGAACCATTGAATAACAATTGCACATAGAGCGGGCATCTTTTTCACCCACGAAAAGACTCAAATATCACCGAGTATGGCTCGGTCTCCCTGGTACTAAGTATTATTTCAGTCAGAAACACACTACACCCATAAAACATTTTATACAATATAAATACCTTTTTATTTGATGTAAGTTCTTAAACGAATATTTCGATATGAGTGGTTTATTGCTTCTGAGGTTATATAACTCTTCCAATGCGATATTACACTTACAACTCTTTTTCATCAAGCGATATTAATGGCTCATTTGAATTTAAATTAGAAACACAAGGCACCCATGAAATATTCTAAAATGTCAAATCATCTTTATTTTCTTATAAAAGTAGAACTGTACAAGAAGAGCGTCAGAGAAATTTTATATCTTAGTTACAAATAAAAAATAGTGCATTAATAAAAAATATTTTGTTTAAAATTAACCCCGACATTGGGTGCTTTATGGACTTCATAGTGTGTTTATGATTCAAATCAAATGAACCTTGGCTATCGGTTGCGCAAGGCATTGGAGGTGTTATGTAACTTCAGATGGCGTGAATCGCATACTTCGCAAGATTCTCCTAAGAACATTTATTGATTGAAAACTTTTTTATATTGTAAGTTTTGTATTATTTTTTCATGGGTGTAGTGCGTTTCTAATTCAAAACCAAATAAAACTTTATTCAAACACTTAATTATAAAATGTGCAAAGAATAAAGGAGCACAGCAATACCGCTATTGGCAGATTACCATACTAACGATTTATAGTGCAGAGCCTTATAAATCCGAAAATATATTTAATAAATTGTCGTTAACTAACCTATTGCCTGGTTTTCTATAGAATTTAACTTATTGGTAATGTATTAAAAACATTAATGTCATTTGAAACAGAGAATGCGTTAAATGTAGTAATAGTGAGGTTTTAAACAATTTCTGTTAAACGGAAATACCGTTATAAAATATCCGTAAATTATAATATTTAATTTCGTTGAAATCGAGCTGTAAGTAACGGAGATACTGTTATTTTTATGAATGAGGTGCCAAACTAATGTATAGTAAAAGGGATAGTAGTATAACAAAGTCACAAACGAACAGTTTGCCTGTGAAAAAAGTTAGGTTGTAAAAGGATGTTAACAACTCCATACAACATACAACAAAAAGGCGGCGTGGTGCTGGGTGTCGTAGGTATCCACACAGTGACATGAGTGGGGGGGGCTTGATGATCCATTCTGGGGGGGGGTTTACACAGCTTGGTGGGTCATGTGCTCCGGGCTGTTTAAACGCTCTACTGATTTAATTTGAGATTTCGACATAATTTGCTGAGTATAAATAAACGTGATATTTAGCTTTTTCGTTAACAGTATTTCTGAAGGAGTGTAAAACTAACATGGTCACTATCTCTAACGTCCTCTTAATAGAAAAAAATACATCTACACATATTGACAACAAAAATACCAATTAAGATGCTGGAATTTAAATATGACATTCATCCCGAAAAATATATATTTTTTTATCTTTTAGTCATCATCATTCTGCTGAAATGTTTAGTTCCGTAGTGTCAGTGCTATACTAAGTGAAAAACGTGTCTGGGAAAAATATAAACCATTCTCCGTAAAACACAATAAGAGCAATACAATTTTCAGTTTAATAATATGCTTCCTGAATAGTTGTTATTTGTCACTGGCATAGGTTGATTTTGTAAACAATATGTTTTAATAAGATAAAAGTAGAATAGAGCCTAAGATAAAGAAGTGATGTGTTGGTAAATGTTTTGAATTTAACATGTATTCCATGTATTCAACATGGAATTGTTCATTTATGCATTACAATGTTTCCCAAAGGTATAGTTTTAAGAAAGTTTTTAAGAAGTTTTAATAATAAATAAGTTTACAACGTGTATTCTCCTGTGAGTCTCTTCCAATGCAAAATTGTTAATTCCTTGGTTTCTAGAAATTTCGAAACAAAAACTGTAACTGCTGTTATTTCTCCCTTGGGCTACTCCATTGTGCATTACAAACTTAGGTATACTTGTTTCAACAACGAAGATAAACCAGGAAATATACAAACAGGGCTATTGCCTGTTATAATAAAACTATTTTATGATAATTTGATAATAGCATTTGACAATTATAAATTATCTTTAATGTATAATAATTGTTAATGCGCTTTAAACAAATTTGGTTAACTGCCCACGTGAAGTAGCGAATATACTACGGCCAGCATCATTATTTACGAAACATATTTTAAATGTAAACCAAATATATTTTAAATATAAACAATCAATTTTAAAAGAAGTCGAACTAATATAAAATCTTGTGCATTATACATTCCAGTAGCAAAGGTATAAAACACATTAATTAGTTAGAAACTATTCAAGCAAGATAAGGCTTAATAATAACAAAAACTATGTATTAAATATTAAACTCGATAATCTTTACAAAATACAACAATTCCAAACTAGAAAATTATTGCTCATTAATCCTGAAACATGAAAGGATGCTATTTCTTGGAGTAAAATCGAATAGATCTGATATATCTTAGGAAGGTAAAGTAAAGGATTATAAGACGAAAATTATTGCCTCTGTTGGGGTATGTTGACATTTAAGGTGATGAAAATTAAGATCAAAAGTTTATTTGTAAGGGTAAATATCATGAGAAACAGTTAATGTCGGTTAGTGCCACCTAAATGTAATAAATGCAGAGTTCGTTGGTAACAGCAAAAGTCGACATGCAGAAAATGCAGAAAGAAAATGCAGTGTCTAAGAATATTTCGCAGAGTAAATCATATTTGTTACCCTTCTCTTACATAATGATCACATTAAGTATTCAATACAAGAGGTAAATGTTCAACCGCTTGCTGCAGGTAATCCCCTCTAACCAAATTTAACTTTGCCCCTTCCTTATACTCTTGTATATTTAAATATAAATCATAATCGCTTTGATACCCCACATCAACATATGATCGCTTGTTGATCGTCGTAGTTATTTGATCTTGGAAGAAATGCATTAGTTATGATGGTCCAAGTGATTTACTGCTCCACAGACCTGTGTCTGTGTAGTTAATGAGTAAAGGTTTACACAAACTATATGCTTTGTAAAATTATTTTTAGGCAAATAAGGTTTAAACTGCTAATATTACTACAACGTAATATAAAAAATCATACATCCAAAAAATCCGGTTTATTTGACTTTCGATGCTTTATAAAGATTATGGGCCGAGATTTGGACTCGTACCAAACCCATCCATCTCTAACTCGTGTCCTAAATAACCTGTTCTTACTTATGATGTATGGTATAAATTGCTTTACATATTTTGAATTCACTGATGTTATATCTTAAAAGCTTAGTCTACAAAAAAATACATAATCCGGTGACCTTTAATTAGATGGGTTTTGTTAAATACAAATTTTATATTAGTGTTATGCATACTTCTAAAACCGTTACTTAGTTTTCCGATTAAATTTTCAGGACGAACGTTGACCTTGAAACACACATTTCACCTATAATTTCGTGTTTTTAGAAAATTTAGTCTTTGTCTCACAACTGTGCCATTTTGTTATTTAATTTGTTTGTTTTTAGTACTTTCGGCAGGTAGAACTGAAAACATGAATGTAGAACTGAAAATATGAATTTTTGAATTCCTTTGAATAATATTATCTATGTTAAGAGGAAGACGATTTCAAAGGGAAAAGTTTAGATCTGTTTGAATTTCCTCTTTTATAAATTATATTTATTTTGGTAACATATACATATAGACGTTATCGGCCAAAGAAAACTGAGAAAGGTCAAGTCAAATTAAGCGGTTGTTTAATCCCACCCTACTCGACTCCTTTTGACTTTTTATGTATTGCTAGATTTGGAAAACAACTTTGTTTATTTCAATTATGTCCTTCACAGTTTATTAGCTTGTTAAATATCCAACATACAACCCTATTCTGGGTTGTAAATTAATATTAAACTTGAATTTTCCGAGAATTTTCTGCAAATGTTTAATAATGATTACTGCTTAAGTGCACTTTTATCATCACTCTCTACCCATCGGCCTAAAAAGATTATTACTATAATAACTACGATTTATACGTGTATGGTTATCCGACTAGTAAGTATACGAGCTTAACTTTTGTCATGTGGTAACGTGGAACCTAAACATTGTGGTTCGGATGACTAGAGAGATGTTCCGTTTTAAAATTTAACATAAATTGTTTATGTTACCGATTTTATAAGAAACGTCTGGCTGTATGGCTGACACCTAGACACATTAACCGTTATATGAAAAATAATTGAAATCAATAGTTCCCTTAATCGTCCCAACATCTGCCGACTTCGTTGAAATTGGAATATATTTCTAATCTGTTTTTACAAATTGGTGTAGAAATTAAACAATATATTTCGTTGTGATTTCATTGTAAACAGAACAAATAAATTACATTGTAGTAAAACATGCTTTTTAGTATTATCAGCTGCAAATTGGCTTCCGACATTGGGAACCAAATTGAAACATTTTATTCCGCTTTTCATCTTGACTCAGGTAACTGCGTCAGCCAGCCAACACGGTTGTCACCTCCTTTAATTCACATATATATTTCCTTGCATCGATTGTTGGAGTCGGTATTGGTTTGGACTGAGTACGTAGCGTAAGGTCAGTTACAGAGATGTCACTAAGGGATTCAGATGAGTGTAAACTAGAATCATTTGCAGTCAAAACAACCTGTAGCATAAATAACAATAACAACAATAAACCTTTTTCACTTCGCCTAGTTTTCAATAGCGTTATCACCTTAGTCTGTATTTAAAAAAATCCGGCATTTACCTACTGAATAAATAATAACAGCTGGTTTAAAATATAAATATTATTTTTATTTTCTTGAAACAACTATGTGAAATTAGTAAAAAAGGATAACATGTGGGTTTACAATTTTGGGACATACAATTACATTAATCTGAAACAAATATGAATTCACTTTATGGTTGTAAGATCATTTGAAATCTCTCTCTAAGGGTTGATCTGGTTCGTGGGGGCATGTTCTGTGAATGTCTTTTTGATAAATAAAATAACCATTCAATAATTAATTCCTTACCAAAATCATTTTTTAAAATTTTATTTAAAAGAATATTTTTCCAATTAAAACTGATCCTTTGTTTACTGAAAGTTAGTGTTTGTTTGTGTCACAACAACGGGTTGAGCACATGGTAATATTCTGTTCTTGGAATGTTGAGTTTAGGAAACTTTAGATGAAATAGAAGCTGAATTTAAAATTTCTTTGCTTCTTAAATATTTAAAAAATAACTGTCCTGATTGATAATTGATTTAATTAACATGAGACAAATCCTTTTATTCTTTAGGTAAGTACGATGTTAATGGATATAATTCGATTCACGTTAGTCTCACCAAATTAATAGTTTTCATTCTTCACTCTAGTTTTATTAATTCTTGCTGTTGGCCAAATAAAATCGGATAATCTACACTATAGCTCCGTCGACTCCAAAAAATCAGACTTTTGATGTCCGATACACTATTTAAGAGGGAATAATTAAATTAGTTACATGAACCTAATGTAAAAATTACTAACACAGGCCATCTCCAGTCTTCTCAGCTGCATGTAAGCCATACACGTTGCACTGGTTTACACAAGTAAATCACAGCACAAAACTCACAAACCCAATCTGATTTTCGGTTGTTGGAAAATTTATTGATGGATCAATTATTAGAAATTTGTTAGTAATTTATATATTAAGTATTGTTTGAGGAAATCTTTACATACAGATAAATATTAATTATCTAGCTGGATTTAGCTGATAGGATGAAAATATATGATATTCATATTTCATTATTATTTAACATGTAGGGGATATTATAAGATTAGTAAATTCTGAGGGGCATTTAATGAAATATTATTATAAACACCTTAAAGCACATTGGAAATTATCAATAACATAAGGGAAATTAATAAATATAACAATAAATTAAAATTGACATAATTTACTACGGGTGAATTGAATCAAATCGTAACCACTTGAAAAAAAATATAAAATATTACCATTGGTTAATAAAATGAATGGATGAAATATGTGGTATGATTTATGAGACATCTCAAAATTTTATTTTATTTGAAGTTCAACGAAACTTGTGAATATAAAATCTAGTGTTGAAGTCACAACTGCTTATGAATCATAAAAGTTTACCACGAGCCATGAGTCACAGAGAAGAAAGAATGAATGCAGTTCAAATGGTCAAATTTCATCTTTCCGTTTAAATTTTGGTAATTTTTCAATTTTTGGAAATGAAAATACTGGTTTAATATATTTCTTATTATTTATTTTGACATCGATTAACGGGTCCTGGTTAACTTTTGAAATTAACTTTGACTGGCCACCATTTATTTATCTATTTATATCTATTCGTATTACATTTTAACAAACAAAAAATTAGAGAGGGGTTTGGACTTTTTACACCCGATATATTTATGTGTCTGTTTGCACTTTAGTGGTCGCATTTATCGTCCGATTTAGGTCTACTTCAAATTTTGTATCACAGATCCAGACGATGGGTCACGTTGATTTTTACCGAGTCAGAGAAAACAAGTTATCATGATTGGTGACATGTCGATTTATTGGCCTTTTAAATTGTTCATACACAGCCATCAACTACTTAGAGGTGGCAATGTAAAAGAATGTGGTAACCAATAAGAAAATATCTCTTACGTTGCAGACATCCTGTGTCATTGGAGATACAAAAGATGATATCTTAACATTTTCCTTTTTTACCGGATATGGGCCCGCCTCTTCAGTTTATAAAAAGGGGAGAAATAGCGCATATAGAAAAGCTATTGAACAACAAAGAGCTTCGTTCAAAGCTACTTATAATGAACAACCCCAACACTGATCCGCGTCGAGAAGCTGCAGTTGAAAACCATTCCTGCTGTTCCTGGTTGAAAACCATTCGCATCGAAAAGTAACATTCAAAATTTTGGTACACTAAACCTAATCAACTAGAACTCATCGTGCAATTTAGATCAATAGCAAGTTAGATATTAATAAAATATAATCGTAATTATAGCTAAACATCTATATTATTCTGTAATCCTGACCTCCTTTTAAAAAAGTATTAATTACCTTGTAGAATTCTTAATATATAGCTTATCTTCAGTTCAATGTTTTTTGAAAATACATTATAAAAAAATATTTGAAAAACTATTTACTATGAAAACTATTTATTTGAAATATTAGCATTTTATAGTTCTTACAAATCAGATTACTTCTGTGGAAATTCAATGTAAATAGATAAATCTTTATATATTACAGTAATGTTTTAGTTTCATCAGGAATTCCTTATTCAAATAACCTCCTTTGGAATGGAAATGACTCTCATACGAGCCAGAATAATTTACCATGTGAAAGTGTTGTTCCTGGCGTTATCATAACTAACGGCGCAGCGAGAGTAAATTGTAACTATTAAACTTTGATAGTCATCTAGTTTGTTTTTCTGTAACTGTGCGTTCCGGCTTGTGCACCTGTAATGGCTTCTGGTAATTGATAGATTTACTAACACATTTTTCACGGATTCAATCAAATTTGCTTGTATAAATGGAGACAAGCATTCAGGATTTGGCAGGACTTTTTCTGTTGTTTGGTATATTCATTCATGGATTATTAGGACATTTTTGTGTAATTCCTATCAAAATTAAGTACAGTAGTGTACAGTGCATGGAAGAGTATTGTCCTCATCAATTTTGTAGATATTGGTGAAAGTACTTATTTTGGTGTCCTTAAATCCAAAAAATATGTTTTTGAACTGATACCTGTCTGTTTGAATACCGACCTAGTGACCACACCAATAACCCGATGTTCATTAAATTTGGTTTCTCCAGGTATTTTTATTTAGTTAGGTATTATTCGCCTCAATATCTTCAGATAAATATATTTTGTATCTGAACTAACGATTTTAACTACAGTTTGGTGATAAATAGTGCTAATAAAATTCTTAATAAAACATTTCTGATAAAATCGTATGACCCACATGTCTGAGAAAATTCAGGGTAGCCTACCGATTTATTTTACTTTAGATATAAATCCAACCTTTGGAAAGAGCAGAACAAGTAAATGAAATAGTGTGTTGAATTATTTTCTACAAACATCGGTTACGAGGGAAATTATATTTCGAAATTGACGGTAACTGCAGCACATTTTTCAACGTTATTTCTATGTAATCAGCAATCTTTAATTTACCTTTTATTTACGTATAATTTTAAACTAAACTTAGGATTTATGTGAAACGATTATTGAGTAATTGAGGATATTCCAATTTTTTTGCGATCTGACCCCAGCATACTCGAATGAATGGATTTCTATTTAATTGTAAGGAAAAATAGTGTATTTTAAGACTTACTAACTTAAAACAATAATACTATTGCCTAATGAGGTGAATGCCAGTGATAGAAAAAACTACGAAGGCGTAACGCTTACTTATGACCAAAGTATTTAGTAAACAAACATTAGGATTTTGTGTTGATTACTAAGAGGTTTAGATGAGTATACTTCAGATTTATTTTACCGTTTATTACACACATTCCAACGACCCTCCAGATTATGGACATTTATGTTTGTTCTTAAATAAGCAGCCAAACGTGCTGTTTTATACTAGATAGATTAAATACGACTTGTGTACTTTATCATTGATATGGATTATATTATTCAATCTTAATATAAACAGATTATTTATAATTATTAAATCGTATTTAAGGCTATATATTACATAACTGAGGTATTAACCTTTGCGTAGGTCTGCTGTGACGGATGTATCGTTCTAATCATAAAATAGAGTATTACGAGTTTAATTTGCATAGAGGATAAAGGAATCTGAAGAAAGCTGTTCCGGGGAACAATGACAGCGTCAGAGAACGATTTGTCAAAGACATTCTGGTGCCGCCCCTTCGATAACTTGAACACACCTCAAAAAATAACCTCGTTTATTTATTGATACATGAAATCGGTAAGGATGGTTTTTATTGAATAACTATCAGAGTTATAGGTTACTAACTGTGTCCTAATATGTTTTTTCACATTTACTATTATCATGTCCTCTCACTTATAACAGTAAAATATATAATTAACTAGTTGGCCCGACAGACGTTGTCCTGTCCTAATGTCATTGACTTTGTTTTATGTCAAATACTCTTTCGTTTTCAAGTTGAGCTCGTTGGAGACACTCGTTTGCCTGTTTTTATATAGTGCTAATTTCGGCATCAAAAGAGTTTGAGTTGCCATTCAAGAAGATTTGTTATTTAAGTAATAAACATACGTTTATGTCTTTCAAGTATGTTTAGATATAATCCTTGATAACAGCTGTTTGGTGTAACTAACTTAACTTTGATGAAATCAATGGGAACTTTGAAGGTCAGTCGGACAGAGCCCTTTGGTTGGATTAAAAATTATATTTTATAAAAACCTTTTCCTGACATTAACAAAAACAAAAAACAAAATAATTTTCAATTTGGTGCACTCATTCTCAAGTTCTGGCGTGACCAAGGTAAATAGGGATTAATTTTTCTATATTAAGATCATTACAATCGTATTAAAACTAATATGCTCAGGTATCTTCTCTACGTGTTGATATTCACTTAAACGAATGCGTGTTCAAATTATAGCTATGTAATAAATGAAAAGTACAAACAAAAATCAATTAAAATTGTTTTTGGTGTAAAATAAGTTGTTGCAATATAGACTAATCTACGGCAGTAAAACAACATAGATTTCTTCTCAACATAATAATGCTAACGCTAAACAAGTACTAGGTGTATCTACTTGTTGATCAAGTAAATAAAATTTCATAAAAATTACTCTTTTACTAACTATAAGATTACTAAGGATAGTTCAGATAATTTTAGATTAACTTAACTCATTCGGGTTTCAATAGAGCTATCGACTACTTTCTTAGTGCTTTGTGAGGAAGAAGGAATTCACTGTTAACAATGTTGCTTGAGGGCTAGGCTCAGATATAGTATATATTTCCAACTTGTTCTATTCCAAATCATCTGTTAAGGGATATTCCGGTAAAAACGCTCCATAACTCTTATGTTAATCGACGCTCATTTAACCAAGTACCTCAAAGAAATATTAGAAGGGTAACAATTTGAATGTAATTTGCTATGGAAAACACGTTGTTTTTATCACCGAAACTGAACTCCTACAATCTTTATAACCTCTTAATTAATTATATTTAGTGTCAGCCACATTTTCAATGTTTGTAAATGTTATAATAGTCCAAAAAACGTATTATTATTGAGATACAACATATTTAATACTTTCAAATGGAAACCACCATTTATGGTTAGAAAACAAGTAGAAACTATTTACCTTCTGATTTTGATCTTCTAAACAGATTACCTTATCTATGTAAAATTTTTCCAACGTATAATATGAGTTCACAATCGTGTTTGAGATGAAGCATCACTGGTTAGCACTGTGACCTCTGTCGTATTACTTTCATTTATTGTTATAATAAAAATACCTATGAGGTTAATGAAATACAAAAGACTCATACCTGTACAAAGTTTAAGATTCTCAGTTTCGTTTTAGCCTCCTTCTCAATTTACATGAAAGATTTTTTAAATGTACTCTACCGTAATGGGACAGTCTATTCCTAATATATAAATTTTATTTTGTAGTTTTCAAGGACATATCTTTAATATTCTATGGTCGAACTTTATTATTTTACGACTGTAACATTTTCCAACTCTCATCATCAAAATCGTAACCTCAGCCTCGTAAAAGTGTTTGCCCATCTTAAAGCCTTTCCTTTTACTCTTGACATTATTTCCATGTTTCTGTGAGATAAAAACCACGTAATTAGTATAAGTAATCTTCTTAACTTAACACTAATGGAGTTGAAGAGGTATTTACATCGAACTCTGAAAGGCCTGTGAAATAACTTATTAATACCCCCGTAGCAGCAAACCTGCGTACTCAGTGAATTTTCAATGCATATACATGTTTCGTAATACCACGTAAAGCCACATACCAAGTTTCATCAATATAAATTCATAAATAAACGATTTTTAACATTTTAATTATTCTCCATAACAATAACATGGCGGCTGAGTATGCAGGGGTAGCTGGAGCAAGGAACACGAAAAATGGGTTTTAATACAAATATCAATATAACTCAAGAAGGTAAAGCTACATACCAAATTTTATTAATTTATGTTCATAATTAAGGGAGATAACAAGTTACTTATTCTCCATAAGAATAACAAGGGAGCTGAGTACGCAGGTTTGCTGCTACGGGAACTGTCGTCCAAAAAATGTTTTTTAGTGCAAATATCAATAGACCACAACGATATGAAGCAATATACCAAGTTTCATCAGGATAAGTTGATATTAAGCGAGATATACAATTTTTCTTAATCTCCATAAGAATAACATTGGACAACGTACTGTGTTTAGCACTTTCAATATCTCTGTAACCATTTGACGTAGAGCAATGATCAAAACACAAAATTGTGCATATTTTTAAGCTGATTCCAATGATAAAAACTAAAATTTGACTTTTCAAAAATTATATGTAAAAACTCAAAAAACCCATTTTTGGGGTACAACCCCCCCCCCCAAGATACCCCTTTGAATAGGTCGATCTGTCTGGTTTTCGAACTTAAAGTCATAAATGCTGCTTTACATGTTGATACCATATTTCGTCAAAATCGGACTATATTGACGAGAGTTATCGTGCTCACGGACACACACACACACACACACACACACACACACACACACACACACACACACACACACACACACACACACACACACACATATATATATATATATATATATATATATATATATATATATACAGTTCTGTACGAATGGTTTTTTTGGCATCTGGGGACCTCAAAAATAAAAGTGATCATGGTCCCGGGCCTAGGTCTTACCAAACCGATTACGGTAATAGCTTCTTCCCTATAGGGGAAATTCGCTAAAATTAAGTTATGTAATGTTGAACCCGGTTATGAGATTTGATAACACACGGCGGACTTGGTTAAAACTAATTGAACTGTTATTTCGTGAAATGAATTAACACCCAATACAAGTACTGTCCACCATATTAATAGAGATAGCCTGCTTTCATATTTAAATTTAACTTTAGCACATGATGTGGAATAAAAATTATGAATAGTTAATTTAGATGTGCCATTGCAATTATTATATACAATTTTTGAGATATGTTTCCTCACAGTGTTTGCGTAGTAATCTTTAAACCTCCCTCTCTAAACTCGGATTGTAGGACTGAAGATCCCAGGGTAGTCTGATCAAGGGTCGGTCTGAAATATTTTGGCGAGGCTTGACTCAGGGTACCCTCCCTAGCCCTCATTCGTCCTGGGATCTTCTGTCAAGCCTCGAAAAAGAGGTATACGGCACTCGGGCCTCCACCTCTATCTGCCAAGGGGGGACTGCTGGGACTATATAGCTGTTCTCGTCGGCTCTGTCTATCTCATCATTCGTAATTAGTTTCACGTTCAAATTCGTGTTATAGGATTTGTTTTGCAAATTATAGTCTAAAACTTTATGTTTTTCTGCTAGTCTTAAAATTGAATGATTAAACTTATCGAACACCTATTAAAACAGACAAAAAAAATAAATAGGTTATGTATTATTTTTATAGCAACCAGACTATGATTAAATTTATCTAGAGTATAACTTTATACAACCGCACCAAATCAAAACTGAATAAAATAGAACAAAATTGGTTTTCACTCTATTTAGTAAAGTCAAAATTACATATAATTTTGTTTTCCAAATGTGTTTTTTCTAGGAAAATCACTTTTATAGTTTTCCTTATACTTGTAAAATATTTATCTCGCAAAAAACCTCCGTATTCAGTGAACGTATTATTGTAAAACTATTAATATACTACAGTTATGTGCAAATATATTTTCTGTTCGCATCCATCTAGAGTTTAAAATGATGTCACAGAAATAGTAACTGGGGCTAATGTAATTATATTATATCCCAAAATGTGCATTTTGTCTTTTAATAACATACTCAGCCAACATTGATAAAGGCAGGGCAAATAATTAACCACAAAATTAGAATACATAATTCTTTATTGAGAAATAGAAAGATTTGGAAAACTGTTAAAAATTGAAATGGCTAATTTTAAAAGCTCTAGCTAATGGTTTAAATTGTTTGTTTATTTGTCGCATTTGGAGGTGAAGGTAATACGCTACATGAAAGCTTTGTAAACAGTAAGGCTTTTTTGTTACCCCCCCCCATATATACACTAAAGCGCGAGTCTAGGTGTGCAGATATGGAACTGGCTTTTGATTTTTGATTAAGACCTCAAGGCTCTGCCCTCGGGACTTCCTCCAAAAGTCTCCAAGTTCATATGGAAGAGAGTTTTATTTGGTTTATGTCACATGTGCTTTTTCTTCATCCAATTGAATTAAATAAACAGCTGTTACAAGGATTGTATCTAAATACAGACTGTCATTGTTTTGTTTACTATTTAACTATTTACTATTCTCACTTCTCAACACGGAATGCGCAAGCTGTGCGTAGAACATTCTAATAATATATAAATGTACTAGCTGTTACCCGCGGCTTCACTCGTAAACAATTAAACCACATTACAAATATTAACCTGACCAGCACTATAAAATCTTTGTTTACGTTATCAGCTCTTTATGTTAATGTGATATATAAGCTCATGCACAATGTTATCTTAATAGGTTCAGTCGTGTTTGGGTGCGATGAATCATCCATCTATACATACATCCAAACTGTCACATTTAGAATATTAGTGTGATATATTTTATATATCTATGAAAATATAAGGGAAAATCTGTCATAACTGCAGTAAAAAAGACCAAACTACCCACATAAGGAAATAATGGAGATTGAATTAGGTTTTTTTGTATTGTTTTGTACTGAAATACGGGGTAGGAACTACAACCATGAGTTAATATTTTATTTTCAATTACTGCAAATTGTAAGTGACCCAAGGTGTGAGGTGTTATTGGCGCCCCTTGTCAACCTTCATCAAACTCGATGACAATCCCAAGAGCGAGGCTTGACTCAGGATACCTGCTCGACCCCTCGTTAGTGCTGGGACCTTCGGTCAAGCCTCTTAAAAACAGGTAAATAATTCTCAGGTAAATTTTAACCCTGGGATCTTCAGTCCGTCTACCCTAAACTCGTATGCACTATTGCATATAACCAGTCCTTTACTAATCCCTAAACAAATACAGGAGAAAGGGTTCATCATTGCCTATTTAAGAAAATAGTATCATAAAACACTATTTCCCCTGAAAGAAAATAACATCATAATAAATAAAGGTATATAAAACAATACTAATTAAAACTAATGCATGTGTTTTATAAACACACCCGGTACTTCCCACATACTCCGAGATGAGAAACTCAACGTTTTTGCATATTCTGCATAACAATTCGTTGCATTTAAATTAGTATTGGGTAGATTCTACGTTCGTCATGCCGACCAACCTTTATAAAATAAAAAGTTATTTAGGTATATATATAATACACCTTTTTACATTCAAAAAATTAAGGAAACTGTAAAAGCCATGATAAGTGATACTTCGGTAAACCGTTTCGAAATACTTTACGAATAACAAACTTTGAATGAAAAAAAATATTCATACCTGAATATTAAGAGTTTCAAGTTCAAGCCCGAAAATAATATTGTCTGAAGATATAAGTAAGACATAAGATCTGCAACAAGTGTTGTACACCCTTGCAGCGGGTTTTCATGTTTCATAGTGAGCAGTGGAGATGTTTCCTGCCCTAAGAGCTTGCACCAGTCTGATATCTTCAGCGGAGGTCATCCATCACGCTGTGTCGGACTGTTGGCGGCGGATGTTGTGTTTTAAAAAACCCGTCACTCAAAACCACTAAGACGTTTTCCGCAACTCCGATGAGTTATTACTTTGCGCAGTGATTTGTGAACGCGTTCAATACATGTCGTGTCCATTCAATTTTATTCGTTTTGCCTAAAACTGATTTAGTTTAAACAGATTATTTGTTACAGTGTGCCTTTTGTCATATTTTATTACTGGGGAATAAACTATGATATCAATAGCATTGAACAAGAAGTTTTAAGACATTAAAATGGATCTTTACTCACTAATGAATGAAGTTCTTAACATGTTTAACTTGTGTACAAAATCAATATCATGTAACAGCTGACTTCTGGAAGATAGCAAGTTCAAATGTGATTTGTTTGATCGGTGGGAAGTCTAGATGAATGACAAATATTACAAAATATTACAAAATGTGTTGGTCCAAACCAATGAAATTGTGAAGTTAAGTATACTTTGAATAAACTACTAAGAAATTGTATTAGCTAAACCCATAACACTCTTCAGCGGTCTTTTGAGTGCGGCTGTGGTGGATTTAGGCCTTCGTACCAACAATGTTAAATGCGTTCTTGACATGACTTAACTAAAAAGCTCGTTTATTCGTTAATGTATGGGTGTTTGTTAATACCTCGTTCGTTAATACTTTGAGTGTTTGAATAATAAAATAAAATAAAAATGTTATGCAATTTTGTGTTAAAACAGTTTACCTAAGTACAATTTTGGTTTGTTCGTAAAAATATTGTTCTGGTCTGATTGGAAAACTGTGAAAAATAATATACTGTGAATGATTATTCTAATTATTGTTAAAAGTTGTATTATTACGTATATTAATGTTAATAGTTAGAGACTTTTAATTTTCGACATACATCGTAATGTTCTTGCCATACGAGATGCCATTATTTTTAGTTTATCATCGTCCTTATAGTCTAATAAATCTATCATGACTGCTCTCCAATACCCTCCAAGAAAATATAAAAAGGTACATGAAATACGAAAGTAAAACCTTGGACAGGTTCCTAATCTTGACAACGATTGTTGAGACAGTAATCGATCATTAAAAGGCAACAAATTAGAATAGTCAGCCAATATTGGTAATATCAATAAACAGAAAAAAACATTCGGTTTATTATACCGAGGGGGTGTAACTGCAGTTGAGATAACTGAACTGTTGAATATTGTTAGTACTCTAGAAGCTTGTGATTTATTGTACAAAGCACAAAGTTATGGTAAAATAAAATAAATGAGTAAAATTCATTGTGTTATAAGAACTATATTATGGTTACGTAAGCAAAATTTAGGATGTGCATACTCCAGTATGATTTGCTTAAACGGCCCCAGCGTGTGTAACGAACTGATACGACGCCGCGACGCCAACGTCGGGCGTGGAGAATATTCATGTTACACGAAGCGATTGCTGATTATTTATTCTATTCAGCAGGATAGATAAAATACGTCTTATAACACTATAAAGTATGTTTACACTTATACTGTACTTACATATAAGACGGTAAAATACACACAAAAGATGGTACAAGGTATTTTATAGTGTTGTAAAACGTATTTTATTTTTTCTGCTTAGTTGTAACAACACGTATCATGCTAATAAAGAAATTATTTATTTTATTCCTCGCCTATAAACATATTTGGAGTTCATTTATAACATTTATTTACACTACATCTGAGCAAACAAATTAAACATATCTATAAACGCCACACATGACTGACGTAGTAAGAGTTAAATTAATTTAATAAGAGTAGCTGGAAAACAAGGTGACGACGTGTTACGAACCCCCGAGTGAGATTCAGGCCTTTGGGAAGGTAAGTTTTACACTAGAACACTAGAAAACCCTATACAGATCAAAGCCGTGCAAATACCAATGTATTTTGTGAAAAAGTACAAATAATGTTTTCTGCTTCGAAAATATGGAGCATTTTGAACAGTCATTGAGTAACGCAATAGACCTTTTCCATATAAACATGAACGATGACTCGATAAGTGTAGGTTTTATATCTCCACTTTTATGTTATGATTTTAAAAACTAACACATCTAGTACTTAGTAACTAGTATAACTAGTATTTAGTTAAAACATAAATATATAATTTTTTAAAATATTGTAATTATGATGACCGAGATTACAAATTACAACAGCGTAAAATAACTAATATGAAAAATGAACTTTCTATCTTTTGCTAAGAATAATTACATCATGAAAACTGCCAGTTAAAAATAACTGCGGTCATATATTTGAAGTGATATTGTTTAAGGGAAAAAATACCATTTATTAATTTCTGATTGCTATTTCACGTTATGTATCTGGATTATTTTTACCATAGCCTTATCTGGTTTTATCGATGGTAATAGATCTGACACCTAACACCTAACGTCTTTTATGAAATGGGTATTGGGTGATTAGTATTTTACCAGTTAATTCGCCTACCAGCCGATTTGTGCGATGTTTAAATTCACCACGTGAGGGGTCAACTGACAGATTAGTTTACTGCCAATTTAAGGAGATAAATTTACAAATTTAGAACATTATAATTAGTTATTAATCCTTTTAAGTTATTAAACTTAGTATGGTTCACGAAAATCAGTTGTTATGCTTTTTATATACGAGTATTTACTTACTTTTTGAACATTTTATTGAAAAAACATGGGCCTTTTAAGTGTTTTTACACATTTTTTAAGCAAATATTTTATAAGTATACTGATTCACATACAGACGGTAAACATATATAAAAGATGGTACTAGGCTATCGATTTCGACCAGTCACACCGGTTATCATCAGGCCAATGAGAGAACTCGGTCGAAATCGATAGCCTTGTACCATCTTTTATAAGTAAACATACAATAACACAGATAGCCAATTTACTCTCGATTACTTCTGTTATTTCCTCATAAGAATGAAAAATTTTATTTCTGGTCCACACACCCTTTTTCACTCACCAGCTTTTTGCCTGGTGAGTAGAAATGGGTCGGTTGGTTAGTGACAGTATAACAAGTCGATCTATAGTAAATCTATTAATTTTAAATATAAATGTTATGTGTTATGTTTCTAACAGATATCGTCTATGGTTGGACATATATTAACTGAACAGTTAATTAAATAATATCCGTGCTTTTAACTGTTCATCTTAATAACAAATATAGTGATTTGAATGACTTGCTCACCACAACATTAGGTTAAAGAGACGGATCTTCCCTGAGGTTCTTGGAACCTAAATATAATCTTATTTCATCTCGGATTGTGTATAATTAGGATTAAACTCTCCATTTTACTGATAACTATATTTATTTATTTATTTTATTTGTAATGATTAGTATCTTTTTAATCGTAAGAGGCATACTTTATAGTAGTAATCTAATTAATTCATTAATCCACCTTACCAATTTATTAAATGATAAGGTTTTTAGCTGCAGATTGCTTCATATGATTAGTCTTTTAAATATAGATTAAAGATCAGTTATATGTTTTTTATATGTATGTTTATTGAATTCTCAAATAAAATATACAAAAAAACTATAGAGCAGTTTGTATTTCGTACTTAGATTTATTTTACAGTAACAATTTATTTTTATTACATAAAATTATCCAAATAAAAAACATATATTTTACTGGAGGCCCCTGGGACAAGACACTTTGATTTTTCAAAACGAAATTGTTCTTAAGACTTTACATTAGCAGTGACTTTCATCTGCTATTTCTGAGTTCGCTCTTCCTATCACGAATACTAGAAAAAATCCCAATATCATACTTAAAAAACTTTACATTTATTTCAATTGAAGGATATTAAAAAAAGGATTCCTACAATTATACTTTAAGTATATCTAGAATATTGAAACACGTGCATATTTAATTGCAAAGAGATAATCTACGACATGTTTACAACTTGTGGTTGTCCTCCTTTGGAAGATGTAAAAGAATATCACGATGGATAACCTGCACCACTCATATGGGCTCTTACTCTCTTGAATTTATAACTCCTCGAGAAAACTATTTAAGAACAAAATAAATGATGATCAATGAAAGTTACTTTGTTTGTAGTTTTGGAGCCTTTGTAAGGTAAATAAAACGGTTTAATATTTAATATGCTTGACATCAGAACAGAGTTGTTTTTACATTTGTACAACAACCTTGAGTTTTGCATGAGATCACTTGAAAAAATAGAAAAGTAAAATGTTAAAAGAATTTATACGTATAAAAATCAATGGTCTCTTTTGCGTTAAAACCATTCCGGTAACGATGAAAATTTCGGAAGGTAATTCGTGTTAATCCTAGGAAGATTTTAAGCTATTATACGAAGTCCTATAAACTATAGGGCTCCGTCCTAGGTCCTATTAGACTTCAAAATAGTTAATTTAACCTTATGGAGTAATGATTTTACTTGAATTAGCGTGGTAACAATATTTTTACCACCAGGAGAATTTACGGAAATCAGGAAAATCAACGCAAACGATGTCTTGGGTACCAGCTGGTATTTCAAAAACCTACTTTTATAAGGAGCTTAGGAGACTAAGGAGTTTAGGAACTAAACTAAAATCGTTGACAAAAAACCGAAAGCATCGTTTTAAAATACAGGCAGCAGTCTAAAACCTTAATAATACTTATAAGCACTGACTGAGGTAGAAGACCGATGTTGGTATTCTATGGGAAAAAATTCTACACATAAATTCTAGCTTGGCTTAGTGCTTAACCGTTATTTTTTTGTATTTTTTTATATTTTTATATTTTATATTTTTAATAATTAAAAAAATGTTGGATACCATTAACGTGTTATTAAGGAACGGTTTTTCCAAGTATTAGGAGCATGCGCTTTAGAAATTTAAAGTTTAAACTTAAGTTACTGCATTCAACCTTTTGCTAACTGAACGAAAGGTTCAAAAATGCTAATTTATCTTGCATTTAAGATAAAAAGCAAATTATTTGTGTATTTGGTGTTTAATAAGAGGTTTGAAAATTTAATGGAACCTATAGACAACTTTACCCTCACCCGTGGCCTATACAGAAAAATAAAGTAAATAGAATGAGAAAGTACAAATAATCCTTTTATAGCTGCCTATCTATCCTCCCCCACACCAAATACACTCTCGGGAACAATGGCGCTGTATTGCTAAAGAATAAATGTAAGGCTCTACCTCGAACTAAGCTATTTAGGTAATCCGACTAGTATAAAAAATACTTATTTAAGAAATCATAACCAAACCAATTAACGTAGAAATTTACGAATAAATGCATTTTTTCTTTCCATCTGCCATATTTTTCAGGATACCTACTGAATTTTATAACTGATTTATTGAGCCGCTTCTAATTGGGTTTACGACCGCTTTACAACAAAACGTTGGGTGCAATTCGCAAGAGTTTTCGAATGTCTCCGGGCCGCGCTACCCAGTGTTATGCGACGCAAGATAAACGACCGACAACAGCTGCTGGTCTCAGGGAGCGGGACATTGTTATTTATCTCACTAGCGAGTGCACGGTCTTCGACAACTCTACTGCGACACACTAGGATAACCGATTCTTGACTTATTCTTTCTGTTACTGATGTCTCTTTTGTAAAGTAATGCGTGTAAACATAATGCGAAAACAACTCTTAAAATGAAAAATACTTTGTAGAAAGATTGATGTTAAGTTTTTCGTTGCGTTAGAAGTAAAAATCGGTAACTTATTTATGATTTCCCAGCTACTAATCATCTTTTGGCTATATTATACGGTGGTTGCGTAATTCTACCGGACTTGGGGAGACAGCGTCTATATAACATCACATATTCTTTGATGAAACTTTTCAAATTGGAAACATTTGTTATTTAAGAGAAGGTTGCGGACATTTTCCCTCACCTATTATTAAAACAAAGTTTCACGAGGTTTCAGGATCTAGACTCTGATCCTGTCTTCAGGTGAAAAAATACCTAGATCATAACAAAATTAGTAACCTAGACAAAGCTAGAAAATAACAACAACAAATGTGAAAACTAAACACAACTTTCAAACACAAATATAAAACGCACAAACGAGATGAAATACAACACAAGTATATAAGGTGAGACTCAGGCGAGCCTGACGTGGTGCTCGAGGTGGTGAGTGTTCCAGGCTAGAAGACGGAATTAGATTCCGGATCCCAAAACGTCGTGAAACGTTGTTTTACAAATCAGTGATAGAATGTTATATAACATAAAATCACCATCACAAAGAATGAATTTAAATAAAGAATGGAACAGTTCGTGATTAGGTTTTAAAGTTAAGTTATATATATATGAGTTATGTTCAATCAAACGGATTAAAAAAGTGAACTAATTAAGTGTTACCTCTACTACCAAAGTTATATTATCGCAGCAAAAGAGCAAACCTTGTTTGTAATTTACTTTACAGTAGTTATACTTGAATGATCATGTTAGGGTTTCAACCATAGCTATGGAAGCAAGTAAAATATAATTTACAGGTAAATTAATATCTGCAGCAAGTTGAGATGCTGAGGCAAACGCAGTGCGGCAGCCGTTGGGCTCAATGTGTTGTGTTCAATAGCGGTTCTACCTACATCTTACATTCCATTTAGCTACTGTAATAACTATAAACGTGCATATGCCGGTCTTCTAATACAATTACGACTCGTATTTCAATTCGATCCATTTCAGTAAGACATGGAAGTTACCTACCGTTTTAATGAGCAGCTTTATTTATTTACCAGACACCAAAGTGAGATAAAAAATATAGTTTATCGATCGAGACTTTTAGTTTTACCTTGCACTTTTACGACTTTTTGAGACCCCAGGTATATCAACAGGCCTTCGATCGTTACTGATGCATCTTCCTGTGTTTATATCACTCTAGATGCGGGTCTAAGAGAGTAGTGCGTTGATCGGCGAACTATTGGTATTACTGGGTTTCCTTCTGTTCTTTGATTAGACCGTTTGTGACTATTCAAATTAGCTCAAATATTCAACATAAGTTATGGGACTAATTTGGTTATAGGGTGGGACTGAATTATTGTAATTTTAATTGTTCTGATGAAGTAAACTAGGATAGCAAACATGCATCAAGCAGAATTAAATCAAATAATATCTTAGCAAATACGACTCACGTCACAGGGAGCTACACCCCCAAACTGTAATAACTGTTTGAGGATTTTTCTAGCGTGACAGGGTGAATTTTTTTGCACGTATAATTATTTTTGTAACGGTTGAAATATTAACACAGGTAATCGTTACACAACATTGAATTATTTTCTTGTATATTTTGAAACTAAAATAAAAAGTTGTAGTTTTGTTGAAATAAGTTCATTTAAGAAACTATTTGTAATAATAAATAAACCGCTTCAGTTTGGAAAACATTCTCTATGATGTTAAAGCTAATCATATTGGTCGCATTTTAATATAATGATCAGTAATAATCTGCGAAGATTAAAAGTTATGAGTTTAACGGTTATTTATACTAATGTCAGAATAAATAATGTGACAATAAATAAATATATGCTCGTAGCATATCTTATGACATCGTATTAGTTTATAAATCTCTCAATCATCAAGCAACAATGCACTGCAGCCTTTAAACCATCTGTATTCGACTATTTGTATGAAGACCGAGCGTCTGTCTGTTATCGGCACACATCAAGATGTGTGTCTTAACCGAGATGAAGGCAATATAACCCCTACGTGTCTCGGTTACAAATGTGACTTGAATTTGACAAACAAGCATATTTTATACACTCTCGCTAATGAAAATATTGCGCCTGTTTTTCTTCTCCAACAAACATTCTCTAAAATGTTTAGTGCGATGACGTTGTTAGACAATTTCGGATAATGTTACTGCTAGTTATAATGCTTAGATATCGAATACAGAATATTTAATGAAAATATAATTAGTAGCATGTAAACTATACAATAATACATTTAATTTCTTCGCTCCCATGGCACCGAGTTGTGTGCACTATTTTCCACTTGCATTTCTGTTCCCGTGCTCAATGATTTTCCTCTGGTAAAAACATAAATAACGGGTGTCCTACTCCCAGAGGACAGCAGTTGTTGAACATTTGTCTTCTGCCCGGACTCCACGGGATCTAGGGTCAGCTCAGGCCGTCATCCTTCATAAATTGTGCTAAACAGAAAACTTTCATCTATTGGAGTTTTAAAATAAAACTATTTCTGATAGAAATAATATAATTCAATGGTTATCGAATGTGAATGGTTATGAATGAATGAATATCTATGCTGTTCCAGAAGTTATCGTAAAACACCTATTCTTGTTTCTGGATTTAATTTTGTTAGTATCAACAGCTGCTGCTAAATGTTCAATCAAATAGGTTGTTATTCTTCCATAAGATTAACGTTGTAACTTTTAAAGCCCAGGGGGCAGAGTCCTAAAGGTATATGTTTTCCAAAACACCAAAAGACACATCTAGATGTTAAGGGTTTTCAAATAACTCATAAACCTTGATTTAAGACATAGTATTTTCGCCAGTGGCCTGCTCACAAAAATTGTCTTATTCTTTTAATAAGATGATGATGATGATGATATCTAGCACTTAGTATTACTACAGAAACATTCCTCCCGTGGTTGAGGGGGTGCGACACCACTAGCAGCTAAAAAAAGGCTGCTCCACTGGAAGTGGAGACGTTTCTTATGTGAGCGCTGCCAGTGTAAAACTTTGAAATCACACCGAGTGCTACCCGTGGCAAATTTTAAAACCACAGCGCCGTCTACTTCTTGATGAATTGTAACTTTTACTTGGTTCGATACGCTATGATATTCCAATGGATATGGCACTGAATTCACGATCATGCGGTCCCAGGTTCGAATCTGTCTTTACGTGCTTACTTTTTGAGGTACCATTTTTGTCATATTTTACACAAACTCATTTTTGTAATATGTTACAAAGAAAAGAGCTGTCATACAGCGCTCTGCGGAGTTAGGTTAGGTTAGGTTATAATTGTTTCGTAAATATAGCGTAATTTTGTAGAATATAAGTAGGTTTCTTTTGTTTACATTTAAAATAATACATTTCACTGGTAATTTAAGACTCATATTGTTTTCTCATAATTAAAGCACCTGTTGCGGATAGTTCGTTCGTCATCGGACGAGTTTGGCTTTCTTCGGGTGGCAAAGTCTCCAATTCCAGTGGAGCAGCTTTTTTTAGCTGCTTGTTGTGATACAGAGGAATTTAATTTTAAGGTAAAAAATGCTATTGCATGAAATGTTGCTAGGTGACTATTTTAGTAAGAATTTTTACTCGAAAATCAAATACCTCGGTAATTTTTTAATTTACCTCGATTGTATCGTTAGATTTGTCATACAATTTCCTGAAAAAGGTTCTTCTCATAAATTATTTGTAATGTTGCTGGTTTCTAAGCCATTTAAGATGGAACATTTTATATGGCCACCATTTTTAAATTTTCAGAGATAATTACAACATATTTTTTATCAATATATCAATATTTTTTTATATACGCTATTGCCATAAACAGTTGATTTTAGTTTGGTCGAACTCGACTCAGTAGTTTGTAAAATATGAATTTTTAAGTAAAAAACACATATGGACAGATATACGGTAAACTAGGCACGGGAGCCCCATGTTCTTGGGTTATAGTGTATGCTTTACACAAGGAATAATGCTAAATATCTTTTTAGCGAATTTCCCCTATAGGGAAGAAGCTATTACCGTAGGTCTCATGGTAAGACTTAAGCCCGAGACCATGATAACTTTTCGTTTTGAGGTCCCCAGATGCAAAAAACACCATTCGTTCAAATTTATATATATGTGTATATATATATATATATATATATGGATATATATATATATATATCTATATATATATATGTGTCCGTGAATGCGATAACTTGAGTAAAAAACGTCCGATTTTGATGAACTTTGGCTCAAATGTGTAAAATGACATTCATGACTTTAAGTTCGAAAACCAGAAAAATCGGACCATGGGAAGGGGGGTTATGGGGGATTTAAATTTTCCAAAAATCAATTTTTTGCATTTTTCACCCTAACATTTAAAAAAAACTTAATTTTGGTTTTGACCATGTTATAGAGCTTAAAAAACAAATAATTTAGTATTTTGAATTATTAACCTAGGTTAAGTGGTTGCGGAGAAAATCCGAAAAAACCTGCTCATAAAATCTCCCATGTTAATCTTATGGGAAAAAGGTTTTTACTTTTCCTCAGTTTATTTCAATGTAAACTTCACATTTGCTTTTACCAATCTGTTCATTCCACAAAACAATTATTTTGGTGTTTAAATTGTGCTTCTACGCCCAATCGTTGCAGAGATATTCAAAGTGCTAAACACAGTACGTTGTCCAATGTTATCCTTATGGAGAATAAATAAAATTCTATATTTCGATTATTTATGAATGTACGTTGATGAAACTTGGTATGTGGCTTCACGTAGTACCGGTATATTGATATTTGCACAAAAAATTGATTTTTTGTTGATTATTCCCGTAGCAGCAAACCTGCGTACTCAGCCCCATGTTATTCTTATGGAGAATAAGTAAAATGTAATGACTCCCTTAATTAAGAATATAATACAATAAAACTTGGTATGTAGCTTCACTTGATTGAGTTATATTGATAATTATATAAAAACCCATTTTTCTGTTCCTTGTTGCAGCAAACCTGCTTTCTCAACCCCCATGTTATTCTTATGGAGAATAACTAGAATGTTATATAGCGCTTATTTATGATTGAATATTGATGAAACTTAGTATGTGGCTTCGCCTAGTTAAATTCTATTTATATTTGCATAAAAACTAATTGTTTCTGTTCCTTGTTTCAGCAAACTTACGTACTCATTACCAATGTTACTCTTATGGAGAATAATTAAAATCGCTTATATTTGAATATATTTTTATGAAACTTGGTTTGCGGCTTTATGTGGTATTAAGACATATATTATGCATTGTAAATTCTCTGAGTACGCAGGTTTGCTGCGACGGGGGTATTTCAGAAAGTTAGGGACACCTGCATGTATTTGGCAGTTGATTTGCTTTCCATGACCACTCTCTAGTGGTAATAAGGCAAATTTGTCCTTATTGACAGAAAAGAAAATGAGCAATAATAATTTACCTTCTTTGAGTAGGATGCAAAACAACTCAAAGCTGAAGCTATTCTGAATATCAAGTGCAGATTTAAGTAAAAAAAACCTCGGATGAAATATTGATCGCCAAACTTTTGTTACGAACAAGTATGAGTCAGTTTTCATAATTTACGTTTCATAAAGAATAGTTTTACAAACAATCAAACATTAGTTGATTACACAGGATTTTACTACAAAAGGCAACAATTATAATTAATTGTTGAATGTTTCCTAATTAAATTTAAAGAATCGATACAATTATGGTATAAGCTTCGCTAACGGAGAACGTATGGCATTCAAGTATTTCCCCTAACCGGAATATATTATCGAAACAAAGTAAGCTCTATTCACGCTAGCATTAGGTATTAATATTGTCAACTATTTAATCAGCAAATGAAAAATGTATAGACAGATTGACTTATTTGACTCCCTCAAAAGAACCATCCAATTGGATTGAGCTCTTCCTAGCGGAAAAATTAGTTCCTTTATGTGCCCAAGTTTGTCACGTTTGATTAACGACTATTTTAACATCCATCACTAACTTACTGTAGTCTAGCAAAGGCATAGTCTATTTGTTTAAATTTTGAATTAAAACACCTTTTGGAAAGATTTTAACCAGCAATTCGTTTTTACCATATTTGTCTCCAGTTTGGGTGGTAAAAATTGTGATAGATGTCTTACGGAAATATCATACTGGGGATAGGCATTCGTAGATGAATAAAACAGGTTTGTAATAGTAAAAAGTAATAATGTTAGTACCAGGCAGAAATCAGAAATAAGAATATCCCCGTTGCAGCAAACCTTCATACTCAGCGAATTTCAAATGGTACTTCACTAAGTCATGAAGCCACTTGCTAACTTTAATCAAAACATCTTAATAAATAAGCGAGATATGATATTTTATTTTTCCCCATAAGAAAAACATTAGGACTGAGTATGCAGGTTTGCTGCATCAAGGACTACAAAATCTGGTTTCTATGCAAATACCAATGGATCACCTCCAGATGAAGCAACATACCAAGTTTTATCAATTTATGTTCATAAACAAGCACGATATCACATGTTTATTATTCTCCACAAGAATAACATTATAGCTGCTGAGTAAGCAGGTTTGCTGCCATGGGGACACACAAATGAGTTTTTTATGCAAATAGTATTAAAACTCAACCATATAATGCCACATACCAAGTTTAATTAATGTCCATTAATAAGCGAGATATACAATTTTACTTATTCTCCATAAGATTAACATTGGACAATGTACCGTGTTTAGCACTCTCAATATTTCGGTAACCAATTGACGTAGAGCGATCATCAAAATACAGAATTTTTTGTTGTTTTTAAGCTGAATTTTATGGTGTAAACCAAAACTTGGGTTTAAAAAGAATTATATGTTAAAAGTTCAAAACAACCTTAAAGTAGAGCGACCTGTCTGTTTCTCGACCTAATGAAAATAGATGCTGCCTTGCACGTTTATACAAAATTTCATCAAAATCGGACCATTTCTACGAAAGTTATCTTGCCTACGGACACATAAATATATATATATATATATATGAATTTGAACGTATGGTGTTTTTGGCATCTGGGGGCCTCAAAACGAAAAGTTGTCATGGTCCCAGGCCTAGGTCTTACCATGTAGCTTTACGGTAATAGCTTCTTCCCTATAGGGGAAATTCGCCAAAATTGAGTGTGAGCGACAACGATCCTTGTTGTATTAGCTTCGTAGTCGTAAGCTTCATATCACTAAGCAATTTACGCCTAAACTTCCTCGACTTTGAAAACCGATATTTTGTACAATTTCGAAGTTTATTCGTCTTTTACGATAATCACTGTTCATACATGAAAAAATATCAGAGGACTAAAGACATAAAGACTTGTACACCATTACTCTTTAAATAAACACCTACAATAACAAGTTGCTCATTAAACGTTAGTCCCGTGTGTGGTGTATTTAATCTAGATTTTAAACCTGGGGTCACCTCATTAGTGATTAACTAGAAGGTTAAATAGTATAGTTGTGATTTGATTCTTTATAAGTAAAAACATCTTGAATTTAATTATTAATTAATTATACTGTAAATAAATCAAACATTCTGAAATAACAATAATGTTGACAATTTAGCACAATGACTTTGGTGATCTTATGATCTCGTACCGGAAAAACCTTTAGTATGTTAAAAGAGTTTATGTCAAGTTGCAGGATTGGATGTTGTTGAGTTTAATGAAGCCATTTACAACCAAGAAGCGTTGTAAATCCCGTCTATTTGCAACTGCCTTGCACATCCTTCACGTCTGAGGATTGTGTTGAATCCCTCTAGCGCACAATCGGAACAAGTAATAAGTTTGGGTATCCCTGCACGTACACCTGGTGTAAAATTTCCGGACCCCTCTGTTATTTTTAATTTGTTAAAATAAATACACTTTGGTTTATTTTGACATTGTTGAAATGTTTGAGTGTCCCCCTAAACTGGGGGATTCTGGCTGCAACTCAACATTTTAAAATATAAACCCCTTTTGAGGGGCCCTCATTTGAAAGAACTATAAGAAAATAGACGAATGGTGAAAATTAGAGATCGCTACCTCTTCCATAACAAAAATGGTGCATCAATCAAAGTGCATTTGCCAGGAACCATGAGAGAATAAATGATAATCGAAATTCAAATGAATTTCATGTTTTAATTTAAAGTTCGGTGTATGGTTCATTGCTAGAAAATAAAATACTGGTTTAAACTATTTCGTATATGTTTGATATGAAACACGAATTAATGAGTAGATACAAACTGGCAATATCACGTGACTTTTTCTCGTTTTTCCCAAAAGAATAACATGGGGATCAAATATTGAACACAAGCCCGATCCAAAAAAGATCAATCTATACAAACATTATCTTTAGCCTAAACTACTGTCCAACCCCTGCCTATATTAAATACATTTTTCAAAACCCAATCTGCCCCCTATATTTTTTAAAATTAATTTTCAAAATCAGGCTAAAAAACCAACTTTGGTGTTTATGGTCCGATTTTCTGCAATTTGGATATGTTATTGTCCTAAGCCAATGCTTTAATAAATTCCAATAACATTTCAAAAATTTGCTATTACGGTCAAAAGGATTTTGAAAAATATACTGCCAGTTGCCAACTTCTTTATTTACTGTCCGATTCGACTGATTTTTGGATATTTTATAGCTTTAAACTATTGTATGTATAATTACTATATATATAAATTCCAAATATGATACTTTGTATAGTTTACATATAACAAAATACAAAAAAACTATGGTGTTTATGGTACTATTTGTCTGCAATTTGGATTGTCCTAAGCTAATGCTTTACTAAATTCCACCTACATTTCCAAAATTCAAAATGATTTTGAAAAATATACTGTCAGTTGCCAACTTCTTTATTTACTGTTCGATTTGATTCATTCTTGGATATGTTATAGCTTTAAACTATTGTATGTATAATTACTACATATATGTTCCAAATTTGATACTTTGTATAGTTTACACAGAAAAAACAACTTTGGTTTTTATGGTCCGATTTCTCTACAATTTGGGTATGTCTTTCCCGGACAGTAGTATATATTCGGGGGAGGATTTTTCTCCCCCAATTTGTAGAAGTGTACATTCGGTTTTAAGGATTAAAATATAATTTGTTAAACACACCCCAAGATTCTGATACCCTTTATATCTTTAGTTTGTATATAAGGGGGATCACCCACCTTTAACAGTCCGAATCCCGCACTTTCCACCTCCATTTATATATTTAGAGTGTATGTGTATTAATACCCCAAATATGGTGGATATTTTGTTTATTTGTCCGATTTGGTCCCCGTTATATGTAATCAGTCTGTTTATGGATTTGTCTGTTAATGCAATAAATTTCACATTTCCCAAAATAAAAATACTGCCAATTGTCCCTTTATTTATTGTTCCCCCATATCTAAAATTGCCGTATATTATTTCCCCTTTAATGCAGTTTTTTCGTAATCAAACTAACTTTGGATGGATTTGGCTTCAATATGTTACTGTCCTAGTACCCCGTTTCAAAATTCAATATTATGGTTAAACTTTTTTAAAATAAATGCAAGCTTATTTACTATCCCATTTGGCTGATATAATTGCCAATACTTTGTATTGTTGTGGACCCGAAGTTCGGGCCCACCTTTCACTGTAGAAATATATAGAAAAACCACACATGTAATTTGACAGAAAACGTTGTTGATTGTAACATAATAAAATAACATAACTAATCTAGTAAGGTATAATGGATTATAAATATATACCAACGAGCCACTTGCAGGCTTTAACACTAACGGAACCGCAACATTTTACGGTAATTCCTTTCCGAAAATAGAAAAATTAAGATTTCATATTAGTGTGTGAGATACCGTTGTTAGGCAAGAAGATGTAGAAATGTCTAATGCAATGTTAATGCAAGATATTAAAGGTAATATTAAAGATTTGAGGATTTGAAAGATGACACGGAGTTCTTAATAAGCGCTATTAAACTAGTCCAGCATAGGGGTAGAAAAAGGTATATTGTACAATTCTAAAATATTCGTAACCTTTATGTCTCCAACTATTGGCTGGAAAGGAAGCTAGAAAGTGGAAAGTTTGATTTTTAAAACTAAGCTGGATAAAATAAAGACTACTCCGAACAAGCACAAAGAAAGGTTGGTGTTTTGTGTGTAGTTGTTTTGGGTTTTAAATGTTGTTGTAAAATATAGTAAAGAATTAAAGAATTAGGACATAATTATTTGCATTAACACACAACAACATATCCATTAGTATTTTGCGAATAACACATCCAAGAGGTAGGAGGTGTAGCCCAAGTTGGGGCAGACGACAATAGTTGTGGGCTATACTTGACAATCAATAAAATCGCAAAATAAAGGTTGTAATTTAAGATAATGGAACTGGGAGATAATTATATTTTAGTCTAGGACAACGTAATAATCATCTAAAGTTAGTAGTATTTTGCAAAAATACAGTTACATGTAGGGATACAAAATAACAAATCCGAAAATCGGGTAGAAAAATTATGGGTGGTGTTTACTTATGCATTAGCTTAAAACCAGTAAATTTTAGACAGTTCGGACGATAAACATTTTGTAGATATATAATATGTATATATACATATGTATGGCACACACAATGAGAGGTGGGCCCCAACTTGGGGTCCACAACAATAAAAAGTATTGGCAATTATACCAGCCAAATCGGATGGTAAATAAGCTTGCATTTATTTTTTAAAGATTTAACAATAATATTGAATTAGAAACGGGGTACTAGGGCAGTAACATATTGCAGACAAATCCATCCAAAGTAAGTTTGATTACGAAAATACTGCATTAAAAGGGAAATAATATACGGTAATTTTAGATATGGGGGGACAATAAATATAGGGGCAATTGGCAGTATTTTTTAATTTGGGAAATGTGGAATTTATTGCATTAACAGACAAATCCATAAACAGCCTGATTACATGTAATGGGGACCAAATTGGACAAATAAACAAAATATCGACCACATTTTGGTATTAATACACATACACAATAAATATATTGTTACACGGAATCCTGGCTAGGGTTAGATGCGTAGCTGGGTCGTGGATCTATGCAAGTTAGGCCAAAAGTAAAACACATTGAACTGTTCAGTCAAATTGAGGCGAAATAGGCTTGGCCGAGTAAACAAAACTGTACTAACATAATAGGCCACAATTTTCTTAACAAAAAAATCTCTACTCAAATAGATTTTGAGGGGTACCAGCAACTCAGAAAGGAGCTGCACTCCAAAACGTATATTTCAACAACCCTACAATGCTTAAACAGTAGGCTGTCAATTAACCACACATTTCATGAGAACAAAATAAAACTCTTTTATTCAACTAAAACTAAACATCACTCAGAATAATAATCAAAACTCAATATGAGTTTTAACAATTTATACTAAACAAAAAATAGGATACATGTCTTGACCTTGATTTACTATATCTCAAATTTCTAATTGAGGTCCTAAATTGATTTAACTGAGATTTTAGAATTTATTTCTGTTTTTTTTTTTGCAAAATAAAAACCAATTCAAACTAAATATTCCTAAATTGACTATATTTGAAATAGCTGAAAGGATGACGTTGAAGTTTCTTGAGTTGTAGACTAGAAGAAGAAGATGGTCATCAGGAACACACCACACAAAACTGAGTGTGCCACTCAGAACTGAGTTCAAGGCCGAAAGTGAAGTTTAAATACAAAAGAGAAGTTTTGAACTCACGGTCCACCGTTGCAATACCATCGAGTTTGTAGGCAGGGGTCCATTCATACAGCAGTAGCTGGTCCTCAAGAGCGAGTCACATATGCCAGCCGCTCAAAGGTCCCAGCATCTCACGCCGGTGCTGGTACGATTGGTTTCAGCGTGACCCAGTGGTTCAGGGGTGTCAGGTCAGCAGATCAGGTGTTGCAGGTCAGTGCATCAGGCATGGCGGGACCGCAGCGGCAGTTCAGGAACGACAGATCAGCCAAAGCGACGACCTATACAAGGTACATTCGAGAGATGATAGTCACTGATAATCAATAGCTCAAAACAAAATATTTCCAAAACAGGCTTTATATTAATAAAATTCTAAAATCTCATTTCACACTGCAAATATTACTCAAAATTTATCTGAGCTCAAAACATCAGCAAAATTGTGAACCAATTTAATCTTCAAAATAGCAGAAAACTTAAATTAAATAACTTCAAAGTTTTAAGACCTCAATAGTTCATCATAACATCTGTGTAATAAAACACTTTAAATATAACATTCTATTATTTTAATAACTAATCAGTCTGAACATTTTGGCCTACAAAATCAATTAATTAGGGCCTATTTATTCTCCAGTGGCCCAGGGCCCAGACAAACTTAACCTAACTTTTGCAATCACAGAACCAAATAAGTATGTAAACTTCCGTTACAAAAAATAAATGATTTACCTAATAAATATGGCACCAAAATTGGCACGTCATAATACATCTAAATACAAGAACATAATATTGAAACTACAAAATCACTATTCCACATGTGGTAATGTCCATAATTGCAGTTAGTACGATAAACAATGCACATCTTAATCAAAGCACTGCAATAGTGTCCATATTTCCGTTGTCTGAGATTATAGGTTTGGCCCTAAACTTGCTCATCAGCTTACATTTAAACTTTCAAGACAAGAGCTAAAATAAACTTTTCAAAACATGATCTATGAGATTTTTTTTTTTACTAAAAGGTCAGAAGAGCTTAAAGTCTAATCGACAAATGGTTTAAACAAGTTCTAAAATCACAAAACTAGACCACAGGCTAGGACATGAAATCCCATGAGTATTAAATAGGCTCGATTTGTTAGGCTACCGCGGCAGTTTTAAAATTCATACAATTTTAAATTTAAGGAAAAATGTGTAAAACAACTAGGCTTATAGGCTCAGGTGACATAACCTACAAATAAACATACGTAAAGTAAAAGTCTACATGGTAAAGGCAATCTTTTTGAGCAAGACGCTGTGACTAAACAAAATACTACTGTATGACATAGCAAAACAGATTATTGCGCATAAAAAATTAGAACGTATCTTAAAAAAACTTGGCTACTTAAGCACTACAAATAGTGGATACAAAAAAATCACTCTTGAATCAGCCTTTTATGTTACAATATTTAGTTACAAGATCTCAAGGTAACTTTATTTAAATACCACAAGGAAATTTACTTTACACTAGAACCCAAAATGTAGGCCCAACTGGAAACATACAAAAGTAGCTAAAATGTGAAAATCACTGAGTAAAAGAGCAGCTGTAATGTAAATCAAAATTTGGTGGAGCATCAATCTTCTTATTTCATACATGATTAAAACTGTAAACTATTATTTCACAAAGAAATCTTTACTTTGCAGAAATTTGTCAACGTGGTCTTGGTGAACACAAGCCTATTCCTGACAACAATTTTTCTCTTGCAATTTTGGTTAACTTTTCCATAATTTCCGATCATGATTTATATCTCAAAATGTTCAGTAGTTATTCCTAAATCTAAATCTGCAAGGATATTCTTCAAATAAGTAATTTA
This sequence comes from Allygus modestus, assembly GCA_963675035.1. Classification (NCBI taxonomy): domain Eukaryota; kingdom Metazoa; phylum Arthropoda; class Insecta; order Hemiptera; family Cicadellidae; genus Allygus; species Allygus modestus. Next base: position 140,217,077 of record OY776111.1, read on the forward strand.
CTCACCATATCCGTTGATTCTCATATCAGAGGTAAAACTTGTCGTGTTTCTTGTAGAACAACAAATTGAGAAAAGGGCCGAGCCTTGCGTCGTTTCCCACACTATATACTCAAAGGCCGCAAAAATCACAGCAAACCTTATACGAATGTACACTATATGTATATGTATGTAACACTTAAACAATACTCGTAACAATATAAAGTGAGGTGGAAAGTGCGGGATTCGAACTGTTAAAGGTGGGTGATCCCCCTTATATACACACTAAAGATATAAAGGGTATCAGAATCTTGTGGTGTGTTTAACAAATTATATTTTAATCCTTAAAATCGAATGTACACTTCTACAAATTGGGGGAGAAAAATCCTCCCCCGAATATATACTACTGTCCGGGAAAGACATACCCAAATTGTAGAGAAATCGGACCATAAACACCAAAGTTGTTTTTTCTGTGTAAACTATACAAAGTATCAAATTTGGAACATATATGTAGTAATTATACATACAATAGTTTAAAGCTATAACATATCCAAGAATGAATCAAATCGAACAGTAAATAAAGAAGTTGGCAACTGACAGTATATTTTTCAAAATCATTTTGAATTTTGGAAATGTAGGTGGAATTTAGTAAAGCATTAGCTTAGGACAAATTGCAAATTCCAAATTGCAGACAAATCGTACCATAAACACCATAGTTTTATTTTTATTTTGTTATATGTAAACTATACAAAGTATCATATTTGGAACTTATATATAGTAATTATAAATACAATAGTCCAAAATCCAAAAATAGTTATAAAATATCCAACAATCAGTCAAATCGGACAGTAAATGAAGAAGTTGACAATTGGCAGTATATTATTCAAAATTTTTGACCTTAACAGTGAATTTTTGAAATGTTGGATGAACTTATTAAAACATTGGCTTAGGACAATAACATATCCAAATTGCAGACAAATCGGACCAAAGTTGTTTTTTTAGCCTGATTTTGAAAATTATTTTTTTTAATATAGGGGGGCGGATTAGGTTTTGGAAAATGTATTTAATATAGGCAGAGGTTGGACAGTAATATAGGCTAAAGATAAAATTTGTATCGATGATCTTTTTTCGACCGGGCTTGTGTTCAATATTTGATCCCCATATTATTCTTATGGGAAAAACGAGGGAAAAGTGACGTGAAATTGTCAGTTTTTGTTTACTTTAATGGATCCTAGAAATTAACTTTTGCCGGCCACCATTTTCGGTAGGGAAGAGATATCGACCTTTAGTTTTCACCATCCGTTTTGTAAAACCTCTTTAAAATGATGGGCCACACAAAGAGAGCTTACAATTAAAAAGCTTTAGTTGCTCCCAACATCCCCCATGTTTTTGAAACACTCAAACATTTCAACATTTTCAAAGATTCTAATCTTAGGTTAGGTTATCATATATTTGTTTATTTATGTCTGGAATTTTTTCCATCCGGTTTTTACTCGTTTAGGATATTTGTCATGTTTATCTCTTTTTAATGTTGTTACTATTCTGGTACAACCAAACTATAACTAGCGCAAAATGTTTTGTAGTGTTTAAAATTACAAATAACTTGTTTATAAAATACAATGTGGGATAATCCATGATTATGGGCAGTATAAATATGCCATTTGCGAGAAACAAAGAGGTCGAGGTATTCAGTTTGATTTAACACTGACTTATTGTTCGATGCAACAGTAGCATACAATCCCGGGCAATGAATATTTTATGAGAAGCCGATTGAATCATTAATTTAAGAGTACTCGGATTGTTTATAACAGTTTGTAACCATTTTATTTGAAAGAAAACATCACGTATCAATTACATTTATTCAACCTTGTGTATTTTTAATATTATCAACATTATATTCAAGAAACATTTTATGGAAAATTACCCTTTCCACCCGATACCATTAGACATTATCCTCCTCTTTGTGTTTTATGTTTTCTCTTAGTTCTATTACCTAAAATCAGAGAAACAATCTCAACCTCAAAATTCACAGTCATAATACAACTTTTTAAAAAGACATTTTTATACAATGGAATACATTTTTATTCAATAAACTCCCCCAACAATTAAAAGAAGAAAGTGACTTGAAAAATGTAAGATGAAAATTAAAGATATACTTTTACATGAAGCTTATTATAATTCAGAAGAATTCACACAAACAACACAAAATTTTAAGAAGAGAAGAGACAGCTATGAGTGAAAAAAATACACGGAAATCAATGTTACTAAAGAAAATTAATTTAATTCAAAAATGTATTTGCTTATACAATTGTAAAAATTGTCAAAGGCAATAAAGTTGTTATTATTATTACAATTATAATTCGAACTAGCTGTTACTCGCAAGCTTCCCCCCCCCGTGAATTATTTATAAAAACTATGATATTTTTGTGTGTTGCATTCAATGGTTAGCATGTGGAATTACAACAGCGGTTTGTATTTTCATCAGCTCAAACAATAAACGGTATCAGGAAACTGACACATACTATCTCCCTTTTCACCCAACTTTAATGAATAAATTACTTTTTATTTAGTAAATATATAATAGTCTAAGACCAGTAGCATGAAAACAGGCTTGACTCGGGCAAAATTAATAACAAAGCAAAACCAACTGGAATGCGTTAGGCATGCATCCCTTAACATTTTGTGAAAATTCCCAACTTCTCCCACTTTAGCAAAATCCGCCATCTTGGAAAATGGTGGACAATCTATAAAACACTGCAAGGTTCCACTTAAAAACTTATTGTTCCCAAACCATTCCATCTAGAAAAGTCCAATTAATTTTAAATTCTTCGCCATAATTTTATCCACAAGGAAATACCATATTAACTTATGATACTATTATTTTAATAGTGAAAAAGTCAATTTTAATTTAAAATTTTCTTAAAAAATTATGACATGTACCCACTTTTTCTGATTTTCTGCCATTATTATTGAGAGAATGAAGTTTTAACCTCTTACCAAACTTGTACAACTTTACATTTTGCTTCATTTCCATATATAATATAACATGTGTAAGCAATATTGACGTAAACGACGAGTGTCAAATTGCACTCTCATGTAACGAACTTGTGGAACCAAAATGTATAGCCAATGACGTATTTTCTATTGTTGCTAAGCAACATCTTTAAATGATTTTACTTATAAGATTAGGTTTAATTTATGTCTCTTAAAATTTTCTGAGAATTATTAACTTTTCCCACTTTAGCAAAGTCTGCCATCTTGGAAAATGGCCGACAAACTATAAAATAGTGTAAGGTTCCACTTAAAAATTATTTTTTCCTGATCTTTTCCATCTGGAAAAGTCCAATTAGTTTTATCTTTTTCGTTATAAAGTTATCTACAAGGAAATATCGTATTAATTTATTATAATTTTTTTTGTAGGCCTAGTGCGAAATTAAATTTAAAATTAAAACTAATAAAAATATGACCTCATTTTTTTATTTTGCGCCATTAACATTGCGAAAATGAAATTTTTACCTGTTGTTAAAGTAGCAGAGATTTAATTGGTGACTATAGATGATATGGTATATAACATATTTGAGCAATAATGACGCAAACTATGATTATCAACGTACACTTTTGTGTATATAGTATCACCGCAACTGTGGAACCAAAATGTGTTATTCCAGTGGGTATTGTCTGTTCTTCTTAGCAATGTTTTTAAATTATTGAAACTCATGTGAATAGGTGATACATCTTATGGCCTTGAAATCAAGATCAGCGAACGTGGGGAAATCTATGAATTTCTGAGTTTAAATTTATTTTTGTTAGAACCACAGCTCGTACAGAGATAGATCATTGATCATCAATTGAACATTGAAAAATTAAAAATGGGTATAAGTTTTATATCTATTAATCGTTATAACAAATAAGAAAGTTAAAAAAGCAAAAACTTTAACAATATTTGCTTTATTGTACATTTTACGCAGTTACTATCCACAATGATAAATTAATGTTAGTCATAATTGTTCAAATACACAATAGAATATTCAATAGAATTTTAGATTTGTATGATCACGCCTGGCTGTTTATCACTCAGCATTCATGGTCGTAATCTCCATCAGATTCGTTGTTTTCTACTAGAAAACGGTTTTAACATCCGTGGCCAGAGCAGTGGCCACACATGGTGGAGCATTTTAGTCCATTTCTCACACACTCGCAGCTTCTTTTATCACAGCCTTTTTCACATATTCATGAAACCAAACATAGAAGTTTCTGTGGTGCAGGCGGTTTTTCTGTTATGATCGGTTTGAGCTGTCCGTTGATAATTTTCCATCCCCACTTTAGAGGATCAAGCGTTACATTTTTCCATTCCTGAATTTGGAAATGCGCTCGGAAGGAGTGTTGCTTGGCTGCCTCTGAAGTTGGTGGAAGAGACTCCAACCTGAAAGGCTGATTTACTCTACGAGTTGCAATGCTTCTCAAGTAAATTCTGTATCGGAGATTATCTAAATGATCTGTGCGTTTGCCTCCATACAATACACACATAAATGATTCTCCAGCATTAGATACGTCTAGAGGTGTAGCAGAGGCATTTTTAAAAGCAGACATGTATTCTTGAAGCTTTACGTCCTTTTTAATTTTATTAAAAGCCTGTACTTTGCCTTTACCATGTATGGCCGACGTGGTATCACATCCTGTAAGGGCATGAATCATAAGTAAATAGTCTTTCATATTTCCCATAGCTTCTTGTAGCCGCCTTATACAAAACACTTTTGTAGGACGGTTGCCCTTATTAGGTATCATCATGTAGGTATTGCAGTCCGAAAGGCCTATTAAGAGTACCAATAGGTCACTGTCTTCGCCAACTACTACTGATGTGTTTCCATGCTGAGCATCAAATACACAGTTAGTTAAACCGGCAATCGTAAGCTCGAGACCGAATATCTTCACGTATAATGTTTGCAGCCATCGAAACTATTCTTTTTCTTTCTTCAGATTCACTGCTGAACTTTTCTTTGTATCACTGATCTGTCAAAACAGTATCTCTGTAGCCCGAAAAACACACTAAACTGTACTGTCCGGCTTTTTCAGTTATTACGATTGAGTCCTTGTAGTATTCCTTCAACTTTCTTTTTAAATGTCTCTTACTTATAGGCTCAGCAAAGGGTTTGAACTCTTTCATAAGCTTAACTAGGTATGGAATACTAAATTGGCATTCATCATTTTCTTCTATGTGATGACAAAGCTTTTTAAAAGCCTGATTAATTTTTTCACTTTCAGTTTGGCCAGAAGAACGTTGTTTCTCACCTGGCACGACTGAATTTGGTCGCAAGAAGTACTGATAACAGATTCGTTGGTAACGTCCCTTAACTGCAACCAAATCAATGACACCTGTCAACCTTAGGCTTACTACCTCACCCCATTCATCACACCTCTGTTTGGCACTTTTCCTGATTTGGGTAATTACCCGTAACGTACGAACTTCAATTACATTATTTAATCTTGGATTTTTGGTATGTTCCAAAGTAGGTTTCCCAAAAAACAAAAAATTCTGTTTAAAATTGAATGTTTCTGACCTTTTAGGCGTTGGAAAAGTATCTGGTGATTTCCTTTGCTGTTTAGGTTTTGGAGGGCCTCGTGTGAAAAGTTTCCTGCAGGATTCATGGACTTGTACAATACTACACTTTGCAATTCTTACACTCACTTCATTTTCGAAAATATCACTGTAATTACGTATTTTATCAACACCTCTGTAAACCTTTTTTTATATCGCCCTCACCTTCACCACGAATTACACACACATCCATAATTGCAAGACATCTAATCCGTAAAATAAAAATAAATTCTAGAACATAACTTTCTGCTCCCAGTGCACTTAATAAAACTTATAACCTGTTGATCAAAGCTAAAGAGAGTAAACAAACAATAATATAAAACAGATGATTGACGACTGTAGTTAACAGATGTAGATGTAGATGTAGACTGTTGTAGTTAACACAGCTGATTGTAACTAATAATCGAAGTAGGCTATTAATAAAATTGGATTAACATATTTTGGTTCCACAGTTGCGGTGATACTATATACACAAAAGTGTACGTTGATAATCATATTTTGCGTCATTTTTGCTCAAATACGTTATATATCTTATCATCAATAGTCACCACTTAAACCTCTGCTACTTTAACAACAAGTATGGAATGGATCGGGACAAAATAATTTTTAAGTGGAACCTTACACTCTTTTATAGTTTGTCGGCCATTTTCCAAGATGGCAGACTTTGCTAAAGTGGGAAAAGTTAATAATTCTCAGAAAATTTTAAGAGACATAAATTAAACCTAATTTTGTAAGTAAAATCATTTAAAGATGTTGCTTAGCAACAATAGAAAATACGTCACTGGCTATACACTTTGGTTACAGCAAGTTCGTTACATGAGAGTGTAATTTGACACTCGTCGTTTACGTCAATATTGCTTACACATGTTATATTATATATGGAAATGAAGCAAAATGTAAAGTTGTACAAGTTTGGTAAGAGATTAAAAGTTCATTTTCTCAATAATAATGGCAGAAAATCAGAAAAAGTGGGTACATGTCATAATTTTTTAACAAAATGTTAAATTAAAATTGACTTTTTCACTATTAAAATAATATTATCATAATTTAATATGATATTTCCTTGTAGATAACATTATGGCGAAGAATTTAAAACTAATTGGACTTTTCTAGATGGAATGGTTTGGGAACAATAAGTTTTTAAGTGGAACCTTGCAGTGTTTTATAGATTTTTCAAGATGGCGGATTTTGCTAAAGTGGGAAAAGTTGGGAATTATCACAAAATGTTAAGGCATACATGCCTAACATATTCTAGTTGGTTTTGCCTTGTTATTAATTTTGCCCAAGTATAAGTCTAAATGGCCTAGCCTATAATACAAAGCACGGTCAAATGTACAGAAAATCTTGTATAAACAAGTTGTTTTAAAAAATATCCATCCAAATCCCTGTTTAGGAGGCACTACAGAATCCATTGCTACTCACCTGGTTTTAAGAGGGGAAATGCCCCCTATTACCCCCCCTCAAGAAACTCAAAATATGTGTTTTTATGCAATTATCAATATAACTCAACCAGGTGAAGCTACATACTAAGTTTTATTAATTTGTTCATAAAAACTTTACTTATTCTCCATAAGAATAACATTAGGGCTGAGTATGCAGGATTGCTGCTACGGGGATAATCAACAAAAAAACAATTGTTCGTGCAAATATCAATATACCAGTACTACGTGAAGCCACATACCAAGTTTCATCAATCTACATTCATAAATATAGGAGATATCAAATTTTATTTACTCTCCATAAGGATAACATTGGACAACGTACTGTGTTTAGCACTTTGAATATCTCTGCAACGGTTGGACATAGAATCACAATTTAAACACCAAAATGATTGTTTTGTGGAGATGAAGTGATTGGTAAAAGCAAATGTGAAGTTTACATTAAAATGAACTGAGGAAAAGCCAAAAACATTTTTCCCATAAGATAAACATGGGAGATTTTATGAGCTGGTTTTTAAGATTTTCTCCGCAACCACTTAACCTAGGTTAATAATTTAAGATACTAAATTATTTTTTTAAGCTCTATAAAATGCTCAAAACGAAAATTGAGTGTTTTAAACATTTTAGGGTGAAAAGTGCAAAAAACTGATTTTTGGAAAATTTAAAACCACCATAAACCCCCCTTCCCATGGTCTCCGATTTATCTGGTTTTCGAACTTAAAGTCATGAATAATTTTTTACACATTTGAGCCAAATTTCATCGAAATCAGACGTTTTTTACTCAAATTATCGTGTTAACGGACATACACACACACACATATATATATATATATATCAATTTTAACGAATAGTGTTTTTGGCATCTGGGGACCTCAAAACAAAAAGTTATCATGGTCTCGAGCTTAAGTCTTACCATGAGACCTACGATAATTGCTCCTTCCCTATAGGGGAAATTTGCTAAAATTTAATTTTCTCCGTAATCGCTAAATTCAACCAGTAATCGTAGAATAGTAATCCAAAATACTAAATTATTTAGTGTTTTGAGCTCTTTTTATTGGTGAATAGTAATATTTTTTATATTTATGTTTTTTAATGAAAAATCAAAAAAACTTAATTTTTGATATTTTAAAACTTGTAATTTCTGAAGTCGAATTTTTACAGAAATGCGGATGGTGTTATTTTGTTGGAAAACTAAATTTCTATAAACTACTAAAGTTTAATCAAAATCGTTAAAGCCGTTTCTGAGAAATCTTGATTTTTCATGTTTTTTGGCGGTTTTGGGGGGATAATTACCCTTAAAAATCCAAAATTCTACTAAAAAATTAAAAAAACCTGGAGATATCTTGGATAAGTACCTACATACCAAATTTAATAAAAATCGGACTATTGGTTAGGGCTCTAGCTCTGTACACATCCATACAGACAGACATACAGACACACAAACATCATGTAAAAATCCCTTTTTTTTGTTCAGGGAGCACCAAAATGAATATTTCCACTAACAACCCAAATTCAAAAATTTTGACGAAAACAATACTTTCCTCATATACCATGTATAAGGGGAGAAAGTAAATATGAATGTCCATAAGGAATACATGGGAACTTTGAACCCCCGTGGAGCATAGCCCTATAGGGTTTTCACAACTTTAATATGTCTATGTGTTTCTCAGGACTATAAAGTACCACTCTGCAAAATTGCAGCTCAATGGGTCCTGTAGTTGTCACGTGTTGGAACTTCAGAGTTACGCACAAACACCCATACTATCACATTTACAATATTAGTATGATATAATAAACCCATTTAACCGGGTTCAAGTTTCTAAACTCTCGAGAGAAACTCCCAGAATTTGTTTATAATTTACATAAACATACATACTAGCTTATTTGTACGTTGGCACGCATTTTATAATATGATCTTAATTGTATGTGTAAATGTAATAGCTATCGAAACAATCTTAAGACAGAAGACCTCTTATATATTGAAGCTTTATTTTTGTATAATACTTTTCATGTTTATGTTTAGCTCATTGCATAACCAGCTGTTTTAGAATGTAGCTAAATTGCAGTCGATCTCAGAAATCCTGTGTGGCCTGTTTCCTTTAGGATTTAAGTATCAAAATATGAAACCACTTTACATAGCTACGGATCAAAGTAAATATTTTGTACCTAATTCTGATATATGGGTTCAGAAATAAGAAAATAGTTTACGAAAGTCGCCATAGCGAGTTATAAGTATTGATTATACAATTTAACTTTACTTAAAACTTAATTCCCGAAAGTACTGGTGCATTTTACTTGTTTACTAATGCATATTATTAAGGAAGGAAACAAGTTATCCATTCAATTAGGGTAAAGTAAGAAAACACATGTAAGTTCATAAAGAGTTAATTTGCGGTTCGAAATGAAAGGTCGATGTGAAGGTTTCATCATGTACCAAAAGGAGTCAAACTCCTTTCGGGGAAACTTCATGTTTACTTAGTAAATAATTCTCTGCGAAACTGTGAAGTCTCTGCAACATGTGTTAACCAAACTTCCACTTAACCTAGATGTGGAACAACGTATGTTGGTATCTCATTGACTGGGCTTCTCAAAACTTCTGCAAAATTACATTTTAACAATGGGCAGTGTTTTCTAAGAACTGATTTCGTAAAATAAATTCAAAGGTTTTCCAAACTACTTATTACATTAAATTATACACAAAATGGAGATTGTCTACACGAATTTAATTAAAAACAAATTTAATTCAGGCTAACTAAATGAGTATTACTAATAAATAACATACTCAGTTTAATACACATTATTGTCTTAGTACGAAATACGAAATATAATATATGGAATGTAATACTACATATTATGTTTTGCTTGTACTGGCCTTTTTATATAAATATTTCGATTGATTTTTGACCTGTAAGTTAATCCTCCTAGTTTACATAGTAATTTTTGTATTTATTTAAATTGCTTTATATAATTTCCATGAACTGAATTTATGTTGAGATAACTGAATATATGTCATTGTTCATTTGTAAAGTAATATTTTCATGAACTGTTGTAGATAACTTGTAAAACTCAAAATTAAATGTAAAGTAAAGCCTGTTTAATATTTATTGTTTGAGAGCACATGTTTTAAATAATTTAAATCCAAATTATTTAAAATATAAAATGATTATAAAGTATTGTAATTAATTCGTCTGGAACTGTTTTGGTTTTTTTTTTTGCAGACGAGGTTTCACGGATAAAGCAGATTATCGGACGCAGTCACTTCCAAAATCAGTAAGACCCACCTTGAACTAAAACTAGTTGGTGAAGGTTGATGAATAAAATTATAAGGTCATAGAAAGGTTAAAATAATGTATTTAAGTTTATAAAGTGCCTACAGTATAATAAAAGCTATTTAGTTCAAAAACTACTACTTTCTTCATTTCATATGCCTGTTGGTTATTTCACAGTTCAACACAGTTGGTTATTTATTTAGTAAACTAAAGTAATTTTTAATTTTCCCTTAATTGGCCAACTAAGGGTATACTAAATGAGGCCACATACCAAGTTTCATCAATATGAATTCGTAAATAAGCACTGTAAGCCATTTTCATTATTCTCCATAAGAATAACATGGGAGCTGAGGACGGTGGTTTGCTGCAACAGGGAAGACAAAAAATGGGTTTTTATGCAAATATCAATGGAACTCAACTATATGAAGCCATATCTCAAGTTGTATTAATTGATGTTCATACTTAAGGGAGATATGATATTTTATTTTTTCTCTCTAAGAATAACATAGGGACTGAGTATGCAGGTTTGCTGCTACGCGAGTCATCAGAAAAATTTCTGTTTTTGTGCTAATTACAATAGACCACAGTCAGATGAAGCCATATACCAAGTTTCATTGGTATACGTTTATAAATAAGTGATAAATTAAATTGTTCTTATTCTCCATAAGAATAACATTGGACAATGATCTGTGTTTAACACTTTCAATATCTCTGGAACCAATTGACGTAGAACAATGATCAAAAGACCTAATTGTGTGATTTTTAAGCTAAATCAAATGGTGAAAACAAAAATTTTATTTTGTAAAAGGTTATATGTAAAAACTACAAAAATACATTTTTGGGGTACAAAACCTCCCCAAAGTACCCCTTTGGATTGGCAGATCTGCCTGGTTTTCGAACTTAAAGTCATAAATATTCCTTACACGTTACACGTTTGTACCAAATTTCATCGAAATCGGACCATTTTTACGAGAGTTATCGTGTTCATGGACATATATATTATATATCACATAAAACCAAAATTATATACAAAAACAGTTTATATTTCTGTTCACACCATCTTTAGAACTTGATACAAAATTAGATAATCTATACATTTGATAACAACTAATTGAATACCATGTGTTGTAAATCTTATCAGAAATCATATGTTTTTAAAAGCAGTAAATTTGTACATCGATATATATTAAGCAATTGGAGCTCTGTGTAACATTTTCTAACGAATGTTTAGGCCTTTTGGGCACTTTTACTCTGTCACTAGTTGGCATGCCTGCTTGAGACTTCTAAGTGAGACACACTGATCATTTTGGTGATTTCTCTAATTGGCTTTACTTTATACCTATTTTCGAAATTGTCACCGTGTTTCTTTCCGTGTGTCACTAGGGTTTGGTCTCATCCTGATGCTTGTATGCAAACCGGTGACCCGTTTTCCTTACTCTTAGTGTTGCAGAGCCAATATAATCTTTAGGACATTTCTTAAATTGTATTTGTTATACAATATTCTTTGAATCACAGGATAAATTTCCTGGTATTTTGTATACTTTTAATATTGAGCTCTTACTAATTGTTGAAGTTTCTTCAATTTGTTTGCATACAAGACATCGGGGTTTCTTGCAGGGATGAGATCTGGTGACTTGTCTGCTCGTTTGTTCTGTTATAGAAAGTTTTGGTCTTTAAATTATATCTTTAAGAGTAGGCGGTATTTTAAAGAAAACTCTAGAAGGTGTACATTTAAATTTATTGTTTGTCAGAGAAGAAGACTGTAGAATTCCAAAGGCAATGTTTATAATATTGTTTATTTTGTGAAGTCCAGGATGAAACTGGATTTTGAGTTTAGGGACGTCATATACAGTTTTGAACGAGTGTGTTTTTGGCATCTCAAAATGAAAATTTTTCGTGGTCCCGGGCCTAGGTCTTACCATCCGACTTCGGTAATAGCTTCTTCCCTATAGGGAAAATTCGCTAAAACAAAGGTTATGTGAGATTTAACCATTTATTTAAAGTGCGATTGAAAAGTCTAACTAATCCTTAGAGGGTAGCATGATTCTACTGAGTAACGGTAATACTTGGTTTGATTGAGCTGTTGTCACGATCAAAGAAGGAACATTTCTTTAGCCTGGTCATCAAAAGCAAGTACCACGTTTCGAACTGTAAGAGCTAAATAAGTAGTCACAGTACTCAACTTTAGGAATCGATCTTATTCGGGTACGGAACGCGCGGTGTTACTATCTGTGACAAAGTTTACAAGTTTCAGTAAATATATACACTACCTCATAAAATATCATGCAATTGGAATATTTTACAATTAAAATTGGTTTCGAACTTAAAGTCATAAACGTTGCTTTACACGTATGTACCAAATTTTATAAAAATCGGACAATTTTTACGAGAGTTATCGTGCTCACGGACACACACATATATATATATATATATATATATATATATGTTTATATGTATATGTTTATATATATATCTACAGTTTTGAACGAATGGTGTTTTGGAGTCTGGGGACTTCAAAACGAAAAGTTATCATGGTCCCAGGCCTAGGTCTTACCATGCCGACTACGGTAATAGCTTCTTCCTTATACGGGAAATTCGCTAAAAGAGAATCCAACCAAGAACTGGACTCTCAACCATAATGGTAATAGGACGGACTCGAAGTTCAGGATTAGCTTATTCAGCTAAAAGAAGTAACAATAGACGGTGTGGCTTTATGGGCATTGTGTGTGCTATATCTTAAATTTTAACAGTTAGTGTGAAGGATTTTACTTCCTCCTCAATGGCTTTGGCTTTCGATAAAATAAAATAATTTTATAAAAACAATTTCAAATTTCTCTGCAACTTAATAACAGAAACCTCATTTTCAATCAGTAATGTCATATTTGTAAATTCATCTCGAGAGGGTTTTAAAGATCTTAACTACTGTCCAACTGTCCAGTCGGTATAGGGTTTAGTACTTGCAAGAGATCGAAACTTAATGAAACTTTCAGGTATTGTTTTTGGGTACCTAGTGTACCTACACCTAAGTGTTCTAAAAGAAATTCCGTGTGGAAAATGTATAGCTGCCAAAAATCTGCCAAATGTTGGAATTTGTTTAAAGTTTTTCGGTTATATATTTTAAACTAAGCATCTTTTGTGTACCATATTCATTTACAAAGTTGTAGAGCATTAAATTTCCTATAAATTTCAATGGTCACACTTTTGTTTTAATCCCATAGGTACCGAGATACAGGCAATTGAAAAAAGGGTAACTTTCTGAAGTTAGCAAAAAAGGGCCAAAATGTATGGTTTTGTGTATGTTTCTTCTAATCTACTATATTTAACATGGATTAATGGCCTCTATACTCATATTTCCGTTTAATATTGTAACCCCCCTCCCCAAAACCCCTTCCACCCTCCCACTCACGGTGACCATGACCAACCCCCCATTTGAACTATGTTGAGAAGAGCATGATACTCCTTATGTCAGCTGTCAGTTTGACCTTCCCCTGCTGTAAAATAGCCGGGTACTGAAAACTCGGGGTGAATACCCAAAATACCCGGGTACATTTGAAGTAAAAACACCAATGTAATTCATATCTACCCTTACTATCTTTGTTATTATCAATGTTGGTAACTGGTTCGGGACTTACAATATTTCTGAAAAAAGCCTTTTTGCTTGTAAAAGTGTGATCAAAATTAATATGTTAGATGAAACTTTGATAAAATAATAAATGTTACATATGATAAAAGAAAATATAAAATTAACTACACTAAACCCTTCATGTAATAAAACAGCCTTCTATTAGCAGTCTTATACTTATTTATTATCGGTTCTTTTATTTATTATTTGTCTACTTGCAAGACTGATTGGGTTTAACGTGTGTTTCTGTCCCGTGCACATCCACATTGGTCCAAACACTTTACAAACATGTTTACCTATCAATCGTGTTTACATGACTGATGGTGTTTACTTTGTTCCTGTAATGTGGTTTTTCCCGCGGACATCCACATTGGTCTACACAGTTGATGAAGATGTTTGGTTATCTATCGTGTTGTCGTGCATGACTGATGGTGTTACCTTGTTTCGGTAACGTGTGTTCCTCTCTCTCGAAAACATCTACATATTGATCCTACCATCGATTTTAAAAATATGCATAATGCACACCAGTAGTACATATATTTATTACTAAATAACTTTCAGAAATACTTGTAATATTGTTTACGGAATCGGTTTCCTGTTTATAAAAACACAATTTCACTGTAGATTATGATTGAATGTAAATTTTGTAACATATATTAGTTTTAATAAAAAAATAAGATCTACGTTTATTTTGCCATGGTATGGTTGGTATAGAGTTTTAAATTGGATATTTTAATTGAACTAATAAAACTTTATTTAAGCTTAAATTATGTTTCATAGCGATTAGCTGATTTACAAAGATTCTAACTTAAAAAAGCTAAATGAAAAATTTGTATATTAAAAGTGCTCTAAATTGTAATTGTACATCAGATTGTAGTGAAATTGTATTTGTTGTGTGTTCATATTCGCCACTGAATTTGTTTACAATTTATTATGGACCCCCATCTTGTTACAGTCCAAGAATTGGTTGAATTGTTTTGCATTACAATTAATTTTAAGAATAAGACATGTTTTAGTAGTTACTTCGTCTGAAATAATTTTTATGTGTTCGGTCCGAGTGTCAAGAAGTGAAGTAATTAAATAAATTTTAATATAATTCTAAACGTAAATTCAATTAAGGCGTGTCATCGTTAAGATAAGATCGTTAAGATGATTTACTTAGTTAAAATGATAAAATACCAGCTCTCCATAATCACTTAAATCCATCTTCAGTTAACCTGAACATTACATAATAATTAATTGGTAGCTAAAAAGCTACAATTTATTCCTGAGCAAAGGTGAGTGAGCCAGCACCTGGTGATGAGTGAGCCAGCTTCCAAAGTGATGAAATATAATCATAGAATACTAAATTATACAAGTGTTAAAATGGTAATTTGGGAAAAAATAAAATCGTCATGGAAGTATTATCAAAATGATTTGCTACCAAATTTTAAAATCTCCGTTCGTAAAGGATTTTAAATTTATGAACCTTATTGACCTATGATTCCCTTGATAATTGGATGAAGGTTTAACTGGCAATAGTTGATAACTATTTATAACTCTTGCACTGCTCTTTTAATCAGCATAGGCCTTCTAAATTAATTTAATTTCTGTAATTGAATAAAATATTCTGCTCATTTATAGTATGGTTTGAAGACTTGTATTTTAAAGTGCAGTTAAAGTGCACCACTTCATTCACAATACTTTTAAGTTTTCTCACAGAAATTTACTATGGATTGTTTCTGCTAAATAACGTACCGATTGTTTAAGTAGTCCCAGTAGACCCTGGATATGGTGGATTTTGGGCATGAAGGTGGCCACTAACCCTTAATGGAGGGGTCTACGTGTTACAGTACTACCCATACAGCCCGACTTAGCCTCTACTTAATCCACTGCATCTTTTATTGCAAATACGTCCCGAGAACTGTTCCAACCCGGGTTGGATTGAAGAAATAGGACAAAACCATTACAAATAGTGCATTTCCACCGCTAAAATAATTTCTGCGCAAATACTAATAGAAGTGTTGCTTTAGTTTGCAATCATCGTATTTAAACGCGACTATGAACGATTCAACGCTTTTTGGTATCAACATACACAACTACAACTATTCAACATAGTTTTAATATTTAAAAATATTGATGTAAATATCACTAAATTATTAACAAACATGTAAGATTACAGCACAATTTTTAATCAACGAAGTTAAATATTAATCTAATGTATTAATTTCAAGAGTATAATTGTCATGTGTTTTTATTATTTGTTTTACGAATTGATGAATGAAATAAATAGCTTAATCGCAGTTGTCATGCTGCAGTATATCAATCTATATTAGTATGATCACTTATATGTAAACTGGTTTATGTACTAAACCATATGAGGACTCGTAAAACCAAATTTAAAAAATGCAAATAAATCTACCAATATATTAGCAAGAAATATTTCTTTTGGCTACAATCCAAATTGCCTTTCGAGTCCAGTTGACAGAATTATAAATGGATACCCTCCAACCTGTTACTGGACTCTTTCACTAATGCACTTCAAGATAATTTTGCGTTTTGTATTAATATATTCCTGGCTATCTGATATGACTTTCCTGCCAGTGTTATTGTCAGCATGAAAAAATCTTTAATTTATCCAAACAATAACTCCAGTATCTGCAACATTAAGAAGATCTTCAACTGTTCGATTGTAAACAAATCTTGAATTAGACTTATATAAACATAATATTTCTTCACTAACTTTTATCACTGTTAATAACTAGATTTTAATTTGTCTAATCAAGTAGAAGACATAATTAAATTAATAATTTTGTAGTGTATGGGGTAGTAAGTTACGGTTTTTAATATGATTGACCATGAGTTCAATATTATAAATGCGTACTTTGCGATCGTCCGCGGAGCTTCCAAAAAGGCTTTTCCAATGTGTGTTTTTATTTGACTCGTTCAGAATAGGATTATTTTATCACAACGTAACTGTTTTTGTGTACAGCGTGTATAACTGAGATTGTTGGCTTTTAAACTACATCCATCATTCGTTAGCTGCTGGCAACATATATTTTCTTCACCTTCAGTACAGGACTGAAGGTGATGAACTGCTTTGAGTGTTCAGGTCATGTTACGTTTTTTATCTACCTATTTTTACCTTAACTGTAGGTGGTTATGATAGCAGGCTTACTCCCGTTCCCATAACTATATCTCATGACCGATTGACCTGACATTTCATATGATGGTAAGTTACACTCCAAAATCAATGATTTCAGTAACTGACTGTACCACATTAACACAGTTTGTAAATATATTCTACTAATGTTAGTGACTTTATAACGATTAACTCGATATTGTAATCGCGGGCGAAGCCGTAACAGGCAATAAGTACCTTGTAAAAAACTACATCGCTGGATAAAATAATTCTAGCTTATAACATGAGGTTGCATTCACTGAGTCAACAGCCCAGGGCTCTGATGGAGAATACCTTGCCTAACAATTTTATGCTGGGGGGGGGGGGGGTATGAAATATTTATGAATTAGGAATTTACACAGCGAAAAGTATTATTTTTAAGTGTATGGAGGCTCAAATAACCTGTATTTTTACATAAAAGAGGAAATTAAGGTAGGATGAAGCTGTATTTTATTATATAGTTATATGTCATAATAGTACTTAACTGTGATTAAGAAAATGTTGATATAAAAACAGATTTTTAGCTATCGCATTTCCTTTGTCGTATCACATTATTGATGGATGATATATCTCAGGATCGAATAACGTATGGACTACACGTTTGCGTTTGTGCGTAAGTGTGTGCGAGTTGTTTTGCAAATAGGGTCATAAGTATTGTTTGAAAGGTTGTTCATTTTTCATGGCGTCAGCGATACATCAGAGATTTGAGATTTAAATAGATATTATTTGCCAAATATTTATTTTACATTATATATGGATGATTTTTTGAAAAAGGTTTAGAAATGGTTTTATTTTCATTAAATCATTGTCTAAGACGCCGACGCAACTAGGGCGTATTTTAAGGCAAATATGAATGAATGATGAAAGTAGAATGGGTAAGATGCCTTATGTAGCCTTGTTACTGACTAAGACTGACTTTCATACACTACTACACTTTCCACACACTACTACCCTGTGATGAATTTGTAAAGTGACTTCATAATAAGTTGTATTTTGGCCTGCACCGTTTTGTTATGAAATAAAATCCTAAAATTCCCAAAGTTAGCACCGTTGCTCCCACCAGATTTGGATTCAGTATACTTTTTTCAGTTATCAGTAAAAAAAACCTAAACACTCATTTTGATCGGGCACCAGACACTTACTTACCTTATTTGGGCACCGGACGAAGTTAAATAAATTTAAGTAAATATTTAAAAAGAAAATCATACAATATACTAGCCTCTTAATGAGCATTTACTAACAACTTTGCATTTAATCTCATGACAACATATGAGATAACTGTTTTTGAATATGCCTTTTGACGGAATGTATTAAAGTGTGATTGTGATAATGTTAAAAGTTCATAAGAAAACCCTGCTGTTACTGAGAGAAACAAACTTATTTTTCTTTTACTCTAACATGGATCTAGCATCTACGTTATGGAAATATTTATAACAAGAGACAACAAACAGGAAGACATCGTAACATATTTACGAACACGTTTTTAAATCGATTATTCGCTGACGTCATCGCATTAAAGGATATGTATGTTTCCTATCTAAAAACTACTAACTACTAGCTAAACTACTAGCTGGTTATTTAAGATTTATATAGATTGCATTTTAAAGGGATTTATAAATAATAAGATTAACTATAGTCAATTTGAAATATATCAATAAAAGAATCGTTTTGATAAATGTAATTAATGTAGTTTATAGTAAGGGAAATCGACACTGAATTATCAGTGGTTCTCATGCGATCAGCTGATCAACTGACCTTCTCTTCAGTGCGGGACTCACTTATTAGCGGGGAATTTAATTTTAAATTAAATTAAAATAAATAAAATATGTTTTATTCAGACGTGTTATTCTAGCGACCGCGCTGTTTTCACTGCCATAAATGGCCCCCAATGTGGGATTAAAACCCAAGTCCGACCACGGTAGGAATCGTTTGAATCGGCCCTACTTTTTGGTACGGAAATGTGTAACATCTTCGGCGGCACAACATATGATTACGTTAGTTCGTGTTTCCTCGCAGCTTCTGCCTGATTAGTAGCACCTGCTCCAACGACCTCTTAAGTTCAAATTCAAACTGCACAGGGTACTTGAGATAGCCTACGTATGCATCAAAGCGGGGTTTATTTGTTGTACCTTTCACATTTTCAAGAGCATCAGCGTACACTTCAGTAAATCTTAGTCCTACTCAAGCGCATCATTATGCGTCTCAGCACTACATAACTCCGGTTTGACAGCAGAGCTAACAAATTTTGGTTTGACGGTCATATATCGTGATCTGTCTCATTCTAGCAGCACGCAACCTCGCTGTGCTGAATGTATCGAACAATGAGACAGATTTCTATAAATCCTTTTCAGTTTGAATAATATCGGAGATAAAGTTGGGAGTTCAAATTTGGTATGATATTCGGAAAGACATTTTTTAAATCTAAAATGTTGTGTATAAATAACATTAAATGATATTATTCTAAAATATTCCGAGGCCTCTTATTACTGGAAAATATATACTTACTCTTTGATCACTAAAACTCTGTTGGGTGTTTAAATATTAGCCTGAAGTCAGATACAACGTTCCAAGCAGAACGTAAAGATATAGATCCTGTGTGTGTATTCACGTGTTTACGAATATATTTTGGGGTTAAATGATAGGATAGTATTTATTAAAGCCTCTTTTAGCCAAAGGTAACCCCTAACAAATAATCTAGCACTAATTCCTAATTTGTTAACGTCATTGAGCCAAGAAATTCCACTTAAAGCGTTGTAGTTCACGTATGGCCTAATCTCCTACAACTTATTTTCCAGGCCTACAAATATGGAAACAATGTAATAGAACACGTTTGTGTGTTCCATCCCAGTAGGTTCTCCACCTACCTGTCAGTACGTTTTGACAAGGATAATTTAAAGTTGTAAATGCCCAAACACTTGTTTCCTGTGCTGATTATTATAAACGATTTTTAGTATGCTACTTTGAATATATGTAAGTTACTTTATGTAATACCACCTAGTCAAAGAATAGTTTTAATTGCGATAGATTGATTCTAAATTATATTTCATTTTAAAGCTATGCATTAATCTATCCTTTAAAAACTATTATGATGGGCTTAATGTTTCATGCGTTTAAATTACAACATTTTCGAATTAAAAACTGAAGGGTTTTCCTGTAAAAATATGATATTTCTCCTTTTTTAGCGAATTTACCCTAAAGGGAAGAAGCTATTACCGTAGGTCTCATTGTAAGACTTAAGCCCGATACCATGATAACTTTCCATTTTGAGATCCCCAGATGCCAAAAACACCATTCTTTCAAATTTGTATATATGTATGTATACACTAGTGGCTTGAAGGGGCCATATCCCCTAACCTTTCTCCAATGCTCTACCTACAGTAATCTAATTTGAACACGTCAGTTCGTAAACGAGTTCGCACGCAGCACGCTGACGTGAGGGAAGTGAATTTCCACATAAAAAACTATAAAAACTCATAATCAGTTAAAAACATACATTTATTCCAACTTTTATTCAAATCTGAAAACATTGATTTTTTGGCTGTTCTGATGCTCCTGGTTCTATTTACCTGCAATGCTGGGAATACAATTTTGCGCATTATAAGGTTAGGAGAAGGTCCAGTCAGGCTTAAAAGTAGGCGTTAGGTTGTTGGGGATGATAAAAGTACACCAACAAATGAATAACAGGCTTTTCTAATGTAAAATCCCCTCAAGACATCGTACTGTGTTTGGTCGATACACATTTTCTTTAATAACTCGGTAAATATTTATGCTAGAATGACGAAAGAGGGCTTAAAACTTTCGCCTCTCCAATTCCCATCTTTTTACATGCATTTATTTTACACACGGGGCTTTTCTGACCCTTTTTGGGCCCAAAATCCCAAAATTTGAAAGATTAATCCCCAAAAAAGGGGTTTAGACTTTTCCGATTGTCTTGCCCAACGAACTTGTCCAACTGATTACAGAAAGGAACGTCCGTACCAAATTTGAAGTAAATCGGACAAAAAATGTGACCGCTAGAGTGCAAACACATATGTATATACATATATATATATATATATATATACAATTTTGAACGACCCCCCAAAACGTGTTCAGGGGGTCACGTTAGGAACTTCTATGGTGGTCCCGGGCTTAAGTCTCACCGTGCGTGTCATGCTAATAGTTCACTTTCCATAGGAAATTCACTAATAAAGTATATACTTAATCACATGTTTTAATGTAAACAAAGCAGACGTTTTTAATTTCCTATGCTTTTCTTATGGGAATTTTTTTACATTATTTCTCTTTTGCTGGTAACTTTTTAGAAATAATGCTATTTTTCCCGAGTCCCTGGGATCGAGTCCTTTAATTTGAGCCATCTCCCATCATCCTGCGTTTTGCCAAACTCCCACAATTTTAACTTAAAAATTTCGCTTACAGAATTATATATAAAGATACATATGTGTGTGTGTGTGTGTGTGTGTGTGTGTGTGTGTGTGTGTGTGTGTGTGTGTGTGTGTGTGTGTGTGTGTGTGTGTGTGTATAGAGCTATAGCCGTAACCTATGGACCGATTTTTATGAAATTTGGTATGCAGGTACTAATCCTCAATATCTCCAGGTGTTTTTTCATTTTTTTAATTTTTGATTTTTAAGGGTAATTATCCCCCAAAAATCGCCAAAAAACATGTAAAATCCAAATTTGTCAAAAACGGCTCTAACGATTTTGATTAAACTTTAGCGGTTTGTAGAACTTTAGGTTTACAACAAAATAACACCACCCGCATTTCTGGAAAAATTCGGGTTCAGAAATTACAGGACTTAAAACATCCAAAATTTAGTTTTTTGGATTTTTCATAAAAAATCATAAATGTTAAAAAAGATTACTATTCGCCATTAAAAAGAGCTCAAAAATTAAATAAATTAGTATTTTAAATTCTACGATTGCTAGTTGCGGAGAAAATTGAAATTTTCATTTAGCGGTAAACGCAGTACGTTGTCCAATGTTATTCTTATGGGGAATACAAAAATAACTATTTCTCTCTTATTTACTGATCAATTTCATTAAAACTTGATATGCAGGTCAAGTTAGCATTGACCAACAGAGGATGTTCAAAATATATTGCTATTTAACCCTGGGGGGCAAGGGGGCACTTCCCTAAACCAATGGTTCGAATATGGTTCCCGTAGCAGCAAACCTAGGTACTCGGTCCCCATGTTATTCTTATGGAGAATAATTATTAAAATGTTATATATCGCTTATTTATGAATGCATATGGATGAAACTTGGTATGTGACTTCAGTTAGATGAGTTCTATTGATATTTGCATAAAATCCCATTATTTCGTGTTCTTGTTGCAGCAAACCTGCGTACTCATCCCCAATGTTATTCTTATGGAGAATAGTGAATATTTTAAATATCGCTTATTTATGAATGTATTTTTATGAATCCTGGTAAGTGGCGTAATGTTGTATTAAGACATACCTGTATATTCATTGGCAATTCGCTGAGTACGCAGGTTTACTGCGACGGGGGTATTTAGTTATAAGGTTAGTGATTAGTTTAAACACAGTTCTTCCCCAACAGAAGTTGATAAATTATATAACCATAAGTATTTATGGTTTATCTGAAAGTCCCCAGTGGACAAGGTTTGCTTTTATTTATTTGATCAATATACTGATTTCTTGTTATAACGCGTGTTTAATGAATTGCGTGATTTTCGCAATTAGGCTTTCCCAACTGTCAGCAACTGATTGTGATTTATTCAATATCAATACATGAGTGTCAACTGATTTGACAAAATAGATTAGGCGGAATCGATTACTTCGTGATTAAAACATTACCAATCAGCCTGGAACCCACTAATATGAAACATCATTGGGGTGTGGCAATAGAATATAGATGCGATTTTAATAAATATTGAAATATTTTGTTTACCTATGGTAAATAATTTTATAGAGCTGAATAATGGGGGGAGGGGGCTAACTGCACGTTCCGTAAATTCAAACATTACTTTCTTTAAAATATATGTTTTAGGTGGGATATTTTTTATAAATTAATATGTTTCACCTATTTGGGCACTATCCTCCTCCAGGTTTAAATAGTAATCGTCCAGCAAAAAGTGATTGAACTTCATGCAAATTATAAAAACACAAATTACACAAACACAAATTACACAAACACAAACACGCACGGAAACACAAAAAAACAATGCCACATTAAATCCCAACGTTTTTGAAAAACCAATTACACGTTTTGTCGTTAACAAGGGGCCCTGAGTGTAGCACGAACCTGAGCCGAGATTCTGACAACGCCATACAAACCTGAAAGTGGTTGTGCCCAAAAGGTTGAACAATATTAATTTACTAACGTTACTGTTGGAATGTTCATTAATTATATTCAGTCATAGGATGACTAAATAAATACATGTTTGGGGCGATGTTAGACCTTAAATTGGGTGAAACGATTGAGATATGACAACATACATTTATGATCTATGTACTACCTTTATATGTGTGACCGTGAACAACCTGTTGAATAAATTTGCTATCACGTGTTTCAGTAATCAGCTGATTAAATTAGGTAGTTCCTTAAAAAATAATATTTAAGTTTTTCTAACTTTTGGAAGTGTTATTCTGTATAAGGTGTGTTTGAAAACTCTAGGAATGGCTTAATTTTTTTCGACCATTACAGACAAATTAATAACACTCGATGTTAAATTACTAAAAATTACTTGTTCAGTTCATTATAAGTTTTTCATCTCATCAGGGGAACGGCTCATGAGGAGTCAGATGAAAATTTTAAATTTCAGCTTAGGTCGAGTTGTAGCTTGTAGGTCAAGTTAAAGGTATTAAGTACAGGCTAGGATTTAAAATTAAAAAAGGCCTTATCGTGCTCTGTTTAGTCAGTTTTTAAGGAAAAGGTTGGCACACTGACGATCGTTTCTAATACATCTCTGGACTGACCTTAATTTGTATCGGAATGAGTATCTTAACAATTTTTACCATTGTACATGTGATAAACTTTCATGTTGGGGTCTGTCAGATAATCTGTCACAAAAAAAAGAGAAACTTCTTTAAATGACTGTATCTAGTGCAGTCAAAATAAGTAGGGGAGAGCGGAGCAAGATGGGGTGGAGGGCAAGACGGGGTTTTTGTAATTGCTACCACGGCAGATGTCGCAACCTAGCGGCGAATAGTTCAGCTAGTAGGCTGTTGCTATGTGAGTGTCTAACAGTGCCGTCAGCCATTTTGAGCAAACTATTCAGAGTGTTTAACATCAAAACGTGTTTTTCGCCTGTGCTGATGTAATTTTTCGTCGGTTTTTGGCGTGAAAAGTTAAGAGAAATAATTGTTTCTCGTACGATTATTCATGGAATAAGGCGGGTTTTTTAGGATTAAATTAATATATGAAATAACATAATTGAATATATCCTTTGTGCTGTAATATTAACCTAACCTAAAAATTGTTCCTGAGGGCAAGTCGGGGTACTTAGTGGGAGGGAAAGATGGGGTCAAGATGGGGCAAGTTATTGAAGTTAATTTTTTTAGTTCCTTTTTTAAGTTACTAGCCTATTTAAATAACTTTTACATAATACAATATTAAAAAGAATATTTGTATTTAGTTATTGGAGTAGGTAATCTTTAATGATTAAAGGTGAGGTTTAAGTTAATCTTTTAGTGATTAAACTTTAAGATCATAATGTTTAGATAATGCCTTTTTGTTAGATATTAAATAAATATTTTATACATTTGTAAAACTGTGTCCATTAGATAATTTAATAACCTTTACCTTATCCAGTATTGAGGTACCCCATCTTTCCCCACCTGCGTACCCCATCTTGCCCTCAATGACGCTGAACTTGCCATCTTGTACTTTGCAAACCCTGAATTTTTTAATTATTTAATTGTAAATACTAATGATTTTTGGTCCTAATTATTTTTATAAACTCTAGAAATACTGAAGTTTAAGTTGCAAGATCTGGTATTTTTATTGAGCATTTCGTAAGCCTACAAAAATTTGTAAGTGCTTAAGTACCCCGTCTTACCCCACCTTCCCCTACCTATAAATAATCTAAAAGAAACTAGTGCACCCTAGGAATTTAGGCCAGATGTTTTTGGTACCTTCCTGTATAATGTACTAAAATACCCCTAACATTGAAGCTGTGATACGCCATCTTGTAAAATGGTGGTAAATTTCACTTTTGCTTATAACTCTTTTATTATGGAAGATACAGAAACGTGTTACAAAGAGCAAATATCGGAAATTGGAAGATGAAAATGTTTAATTATCGTCGGGTTTTCTCTAAACCTAATAGTTTTCTAGTTATCAACTATTTAAAGTTATAAATATTTTTGTAATCAACATTTGTTTACGAAAACATATTGCAATACTGAACTCAAACTGCATGTTTATCAAAGATTGAACTAATATATAGGAGTTTAGCTACCACTGATTGAAAATGTCGGTGCGGTGAAAGTTGTAATGCTAATGGAAATTTAGAAATACGCGTGACATAAAATGGTTTTGTTAAACTATATTAAAATAAAAGTAGCCATTTTTACATTACATCTTTATATTAGATGTCATCGTCATTCATAAGTTCTTACGCATTGTTACAAGATACACTTTGGCAAAATCCGCACATGGCTGAACACTTCAAACCTTCTCTTGAATATTCGCACCGTGTACTACAACAACCTCAAGTAAAACAACAGGAAACAAGATTTAGTAGGAGCAGGGTCCTAGGAGTCCTACGGTCCTCATGGGTAGTGACTGGCCTCAACCTCCCATGACTTAACTCCATAACCCCAGACAGTTGGAGCCGACTATTTACCCATACACTGCTTAACTTTCAAGTAGGTGCGGTATGAGTAATTGGCAGCTGCTGCACTTGGGGGAGTTAAAACTGCCAAATGAAACTTGGACTGCAATTTATGTTTTCTTATCAAAAGATTACAAAAATAATACCTACATTCGTCAAGTACAAACACGAAACCTGGTTAACATAAGGACAGGGACCGTTCAACCGTGATGTTATGGTTGTTGCAAACCTGGTTGAACGTTGTAGCTCATATAATCTAAGTAAAAGCGATTCTCTAGCAGCTCCGATGGAATCATTGGATAAATGTTTCTCCGCAAGCCAAGGAACAGTTTGTCGGAGAGAATGACTTTGTTCTAAGATATACAAGCCTAAAACCTTGCTTCTTCTGAACAGGGCACAGATTGTATCACAACCAGTAATTACATGCATAAATGGAAAACAATCAAGTGTATTTCGGTGCAGATTACAATACTTTGGTTTGACAAACATCGAAACTCTGTTATCTCCTGAGCCCTCAGGGCAAATAACGAAATATTCATGTCATCCATTGAGGACGCGGTTAGTATAATGAGTGTCCGTATCTTGACCAAAAACAACAACAACTGAAGATCCATCTCTTGCCTTCTGTACGACCTCTTGAACACATATCTCTTTACTTCTCAACTCGGTGGAAAGCTATTTTGTGAAATATTTTGTTATTTCTGTTATTTGCGGGAAATTCCATTTTTGATGTGTTGGTGACTGTATTTTCACTAATATTTATGTCTGCTGATGTCATTATTTCTCCTCTTATTTCTTGTTTTCTCCTTTCGTTGTTCATCCTTTTTTGATTGTTCGTTGTTATCGGGATACCTCTCGAACACCACAATGCACTCGTGACCATACTGACTAATTTGTCGATTTATATTTTATTAGTATAAGTAGTAAATCTTTTCGTAAACAACTTTGATTACAAAAAATGTCTTACTTAAACTCGAGAACCGATAGGTTTAGAGAAAATATAAAAAGAACAAAAATTGTTCATCTTCTAATGTCCGACATTTTATATTCGAAACATTTCTCTCAATCTTCAATAACAAAAGAGTTTTAACAAAGAATTTAAAATTTGCCGCCATTTCCCATATGTTGGCCGTAGCAAATAAATTTAGGTGATTTTAGTTTTATAAACCGGAAGATACAGGCAACACATGACCCAAATTCCTAAGTTGTGCTAATTGTTTTGGTCAAACCATATTTTTAGCGAATTTCCCCTATAGGGAAGAAGCTATTACCGTAGGTGGCATGGTAAGACCTAGGCCCGGAACCATGATAACTTTTCGTTTTGAGGCCCCCAGATGCCAAAAACACCATTCGTTCAAATTCATATACAGTATATATATATATATATATATGTATATGTGTGTGTGTGTGTGTGTGTGTGTGTGTGTGTGTGTGTGTGTGTGTGTGTGTGTGTGTGTGTGTGTGTGTCCGTAGGCACGATAACTTTCGTAAAAATTGTCCGATCTTGATGAAATTTGGTATAAACGTGTAAGACAGCATCTATCTTCATGAGTGCGAGAACCAAATGGGTTTTTTGTACTTTGTTCATATAATTTTTTTAAACCCAAATTTTGGTTTACACCATTAAATTTAGCTGAAACAATGTTTGGTATTTTGATCATTGCTCTACGTTAAATGGTTACTGAGATATTGAGAGTGCTAAACACAGTACGTTCTCCAATGTTAATCTTATGGAGAATAAGTAAAATTGTATATCTCGCTTGTTAATGAACATATATTGAAGAAACTTGGTATGTGGTTTTATATGGTTGGGATTTAATGCTATTTGCATCCAAAACTCATGGTTTTTTGTCCCCATGGCAGCAAACCTGCGTACTCAGCAGCTATAATGTTATTCTTACGGATAATAATAAACATATGATATCTTCGTTGTTTATGAACATAAATTGATAAAACTTGGTATGTTGCTTCATCTGGAGGTGATCCATTGGTATTTACATAAAAACTAGATTTTTTGGTCCTTTATGCAGCAAACCTGCATACTCAGTCCTAATGTTTTTCTTATGGGAATAAATCAAATGTTATATCTCGCTTATTTATAAATAAGCTTTGATTAAAGTTGGTAAGTGGCTTTATGACTTAGTGAAGTACCATTTGAAATTCGCTGAGTATGCAGGTTTGCTGTAACGGGGTATTTTTTTTTAGTAATTCTGTCGCCATTCCCCTCATCATAAGTAGGTTTTCAGTCTCGGAGAGGTACTTCCCAGTCATAAAATGCACAGCTTCAATGAAAAATATTATGTAAACTATATAACAATTTTGCCTTTCACACGTTGACTATTTAAAGCTCAACAAGTAAATGAAGCCTCCCGGCTGAAAAAGTGCCGTAGCATGTGGCAAGAAACATCAATGACGGGGAACACAAGCAAAATGGGAATCGTCGGTAATGGTTGAAGTTAGAACAGGAGTAGCAATAACAACTTTCACTAAATGGCTTGGATGAAGCATTTTCAAGAAAACAAACTTTATTTTTCCTGATGAACGACAGGGCTTATTTTTAAAAACTCTTGGTAGTGACTTGATTTTAACCCAATTTTAAAGTTAAAAATTTTAAACGCCACAATTTTGGTTATAATGAAGCTTTTGAGGCCCGGTTTGCGGTAATGTAATCTACGACCAAAGACTTATAATTATTTGTGTTACTGTATCACTGCTGTCATTTAAGGTTTCCTTCTGGGCCATCCTTTTTACCAGAAGGTTTTTAAGAAACCGATGGTTGCTTAAAAAGTATATTTTTAGAAATAGTATATTCCAAGTATTATTGCATTATCACTGTATGGTTAAAAAAGTTAGGTCGTTCCCAGATTTTCAAATAAAATGTCATCGCATTGGGTTTTTAGAACTATATAAAATATAAAATCTATCACATGCTCTATAGTTAAATTATGCGTTGGAACTCAAAATAAATTGCATAGGATGATAATTTGTAGACGTCTCTGATGATAATTAATGCTGGTAAAAAGTTGAAACCGTATCATTGAGGTATAAGAAACGGAATTATAACACATTTTTGAATAGGATTTGCTTGTATTACGTATAGTTTTGCACTAGTTTTAACATTTAGTTGTTGTTTCTGGGCACTGAATTTAAAACTTAACATGATTTCAGGGACACAACTTTAGAACATATTTTTCATCACTCTGTATACGAAAACTCCCCATTACCATGTGGCTGAGATTTACGAAAATGATCAGTTTCCTTGTAACATAGTAAAAATTATCAGCTGGCTTTTCCTGTCCTAAACCTTTGGTGTGGTTATTTGCAGTGTGATGAAAAGTATCGTTCACTACTCGTCACAAAAGTCTAATTTAGGTGCTAGATAGCATTTTCCACGCTCGGCTTCGCCTCGCGCGTAAAATGCTATCTTGCCCCAAAATATGTCACTTTCGTGACTAGTAGTGTAATATACTATAGTTAAGTTAAAAATACGTGACAGTGATATCTGCGTATACATGTCAAACACGCGTACAAACACATTTATTTTTTAAAACGCCTCTAAAGTTTTGTTTATAGCATTTAAAGGTACTCATAACAGTTATATAAAAACATAGTTTTTTGTTCGTGATGTAGGTAGTTTGAAGGGATCAAGTGTTGAACTTGAACTCGCTTCAGTCACAAAAACGATTTTGACAAGTAAATGCAGTGATTGTATTTTGATGATCGCCTCAAAATAAGGTAAATGTTGGTAGTCAAACTGTTATTGTGATACAAATTATTATGTGTTCTATAAAAAAATTTATAAATTTACATAAAAATATTATAACTAAACAAAATCCATGATATTAACAGTTTAATATTTAATATAACATAAAGTTGATTTCCTCTAAGTTGAGACTTTCATTATGTACTACAGCTTTAACTGTTGTAGCTCTATTGTTTAATTCCAGCAAAATAAACTTGTTTAGAAAACAACATTTATGATAATACTTACAGTTAGTGTTGATTACAAATACAAACAAAACTTGGCTTATAGTTGATTTACAAATTACTAACAAAGCAAACTTGGCAATCTACCGGAAGCAATTATCTCTCCCGACATCCCTTTCTTAGCCACTTTGTCGTGCCTTTGCTCAACAGTTTTCTGTTTTAACCAAACTCGGCTGGTTAAATAAACGTAAGTTTTTTATTAAAAACTGGAATCATTTTTATGAATTTCATTTACATGGATGTTTTCAATTTGAAAAGAGGACATATACACATTTTACAAGTTCCGTTTTACCATTAAAACCGTGACATAATACACGTTAACTTTATTTTATCCAACTGTGATATGATATTCAAGAATATTCTCAGCATAAAAAAAGCCTTTTTAACAAATTCCTTCCTTTAAAATCTGGAAAAATATATAATTTGTTTTTAGTACGTTACGAAATTAGGTGTATACAAAATATAATAACTATTCAACAAAGCTTGTGTCAATTTGATGAAAAAGAAACGTAAAAAATAGTAGATGTAATTTGCATGCACTGTTAAAACAAACGGTAAAGTCCAAGGGTTGAAGAGTGTTCTTTGCTGAAACAAATGAAAGCTCTATTCGATCAACTTCTGCTACTTTTGTATTTTAAAAGTCATTCATCAAACGACTTTTTGTTATTCAATAAAATCAAAACAAGATCCATAAAATATTAGTTACTAAATTAATGACAAGGACTAAAATATATTGCACCTGTATTGCTTTTATTTGTTGCCTTTCAATATTAAATAGTACTCTATGCTAGAATAATGTACAGGTGTTTCAGACAAAACACATAACGCTACAAATTAAAAAGTGGTTGTTTAATTATTTTAGAGTATTATAAAACATTCGATAATTGCAAGTGGCAGGAATAAGGATTTTTGAAGTTCTTCTAGGTATAGCTTCATCGTCATCAATTTTCAATAGCCAGGGAGCAGCAGAGGCCATCAGAGGTGCATTACCATGTAAACTGCTGCCAGCACGACCGTGAACCACAACTCAGCGGTCGCACATAAATTATTGGCCAACATTGTTGGACCTCCTCTCCAATATTGGGTTTTGGTTTCGTTAGCTCCTTCAGCTCAGTACCTTGCAATCATGTGTTTATATTGCCTTTAAAGTGTTAGAATAACATATTATTGTTTTGATAAAACTAATTAACTATTTATAACCATACAATCAATTTCCTTATTTTTATTTACTGTAGTAATTAACTTAAAGGGACCACCTGCCTCATTTACTAAAAAAAGGTAGTTTATTTAGTTTCTCAAACGGTTATTTTAGCTACCCGAATAATTAAAAGGGACTTGTCTCCTAGTCTGGATGGAAACAAATTGAATATTCCACACTATTTCACTTTCCATGGCGACTTGTAAGAAATCGCAAATTGATGAACTTAACCGAATTTCGAATAAAAGGACTGACATAGAAGGTTTATTACAATATCGGGAATGACAGGAAATTGTTGCCTTTTTATTTGAAAACAACCTCTCATTATATCAAACCTTAACTTTCTCAATGTAAATAAACGTATAATATAATAGTAGTCATAGATATTACACTCTAAGTTTATTTATTAATCTATAAAACACAGGCTACTGGACCGATAAGGCTGACATTTGGTCGCCATCGCTGATACACCCATTGTGCTCACAGGCTAAGATCTAACACACAACCCCTAAAGTAGGTGTAAACAGGTTTAGTCGCGTTGCGAGGATCCAGTTGAACTCTGCCTCGTTGGCCTCTCAAGTTTCCATGTTAGTTTTATAAACACATACTTTTTTATTGGATCATATGATCATTTTTCGATATCGTTGACAAGGTGAAATACAACTATTGTAATACTCGGATGAAGGCTGTAACTGCAGCTAGTTAAAGTATAAAGCAATGTATAATGTGCACATGTTATAAAGTCAAATAAGCATGTTAACACTCTTCAGAGTTATAAGAATAGCCGTTTTTCCGTACAAACATAAAATAAATTACTTTTTGACCTATTTTATAGCTTGTTATTAGGGTTTATTACAAGCGTTTTCTTATGTATAGTTATCCCGAAATGAATTGCATGCCTGATAAAGTGGCACATTTAGGCTTTATAGTTTATGAATTTGATTACATGAAAAATAATGTAAAGATAAAACATAAGGAAAGCGTCAGCTCATTCGTTACACACACACACACACACACACACACACACACACACACACACACACACACACACACACACACACACACACACACACACACACACACATACACACACACACACATTTTGTATTCGAAATCTAACAGATTTGTTTCAGATGTTCAGTTCCCGGGTTAGAGTCCTAAACAGTAGAGGAGGCTTTTTAGTGGATAAACTACGTCTATTATGAATTTCACATAACAGGCTATCCACCTGTGTGTATAAAGCATTTTCCCGCCTTTCACTAAAAAAATTAAATCATGAACAATTGATTATCAGATTGTTTTTATAAATAAGAATATTAATAATAAACCATATTATTAACCACTAACGTTGCCTATGCTCATCGCTTAACAAGTCTGAGGCGGCCAACCAAAAATTACCAAAAGAAACCTCGTAAAACAAAAATTACTATGTTATAGATGTACGAGCTTGAAAATAGTTTTGTCACCTCATTTTTCTCTTCACAAATGTCTTCAACCAATGGTTTTATTAAGTAAATATCTTCCAACCATATTATTGCAGGAAAAGCCGCTGGGTTAAGCCAAAAATATATTTAAGACCTATTCATTCTTAGTAAAACCTATTGTAAGATCATAAACGTCCATTAGGTTATGGAATCTTGCTAAAACTGAACCAGTTTTTTGCGTTGAAGAGCTTGATATCGAGAATATTGTTACCAGTGGAGCGTTGTAAGTTTGCTCGGCCATCTGTGTAACACACGGTCCGACGATGTGTGGAGTGACTCGACCTCTCTCGGTGTCCCACTTTAGTTCTGGTACAACGTGCAGTTTGATGAAACCTGAAATTATCATGTTTAACAAATTATGTTTCCATATATGTGATTTTTAATATTAATATTTTATTACTGCCTTTTTACCAGACCGAAAATACATTTTCTTGAATAAGCTTGGTAAAAGATATTACAAATTGCAATTCATGGGGAAAAGTGATGCAACGTCACGATTTAAATCTTGTGGCGATCAGTAGTCAATGGTGTTATTCCGGTTTGAAGAAAAATCGGTTTAGCATATATAAATCGGATAATAATACTGTCATCTTAAAGTATTGGTTCTAATTTTAGCCGCTTGTCATGAGCAAATTTAACCTTTGTGACGCAGGTGATTAAGTTGATTGCATCTAAGTTAACTTAGTTAGTTAATTTAAATTCCGTTTCATAAGAAATTTTTCTCATAAATATTAACACCAATTTGGGAAATTTGGCTGTACATGCACCAGAGGCATGAACAATATTCATAATTAACGATGGATGTTTGACTTTTATATTTAACATAGTCTAGAACCACCGCGATAAATATGTCAAAATTGTAATTATATTTTATATTATACCGTTATAATTTTCTGCGAAGAGTAATTTCTATGAAATAAAAATAACATCACGTTTAAAACATTGGCGGTAATGTGGCAAAAGCGTTATTTATCGCCTACATTTTCTTTATTTTATAAAATAATGTTAATATATTTAGATATGAGAATCGCAGTTAGTTTTCAGTAATGCGAAAGAGAAAAAAATCAGTAATACTTACGATTTGATTGTTATTAATATAATTATATTAAATGAGGAAAATTTAAAAGCTAATCTATAGTCACATTTCAACCGGAAAAATCATGCAATCAAATTTTATAGAGTTGATAGACATTAAAATGTGTCCAATATCAATTGACTACCACGGCCATTTAGGTTAAAATCCACAGTTTGATTAGTGATCCGTGCTCTGATTGGGTCGCAATATATAAATCTGCTTTCAAGGGTATTAATACCCAGCATTTTTGAAATGTAATCCACCTGATCTTTATTTTGTTGTAGCTGTTAAATTCTTTGGATTAACCACGACTATAAACGTGCTGCAAAGGATTTTTTTGTTTAATAACTCTCAGAGATCACTGTTGGTTGAGTAAGAATTTGTTAGTAATAGTTTGTTATAGTTTTATCTTTTTTAAAGTTTTATTTTAAGCATTTGTTTGAGTATTGCTATAATTTGTCATTATTTTAAAGAACAAGTCAAGTTTTTAAGAAACAAAATTATCTACTCGTAAGAAACCGCTCGAAACTAAAAGGGTTAAATATTTAAACTGAGGTACGGTATTAAACGGAAGTGTAAATGGATGACAAACTATCCATGTTATGTAATGATTGTTTTAACTTACAAGCTTAATGTACTTACCGTGTTGTTTTACTATAACTGTTTGAATATTCAGTTACAATATTCATGTGATGCGTTTCTCATATAGACGACGTGGCAAAAGAGCAAGAAATTCAATATCGCGAGTCCGATGCCGTTGGCCAATACTTTGTGGCTAGCACTAAATCGTAGTCCAGTTGTGACGCGGTCGTGATGGCACCAGTTTACATGGTAATGCAGATCCGATAGCATTTTAACTCTGCATCGCTGACATAAATACAAGTTTTTTAAATAAATTTTGATAAATAATACTTTCGCCTTTCTCGATCATATCTTATCTAGGAGTAAAGCTCAAATATTGTAGCTTTTCTATGCAATTTCCAATTAGCTAACTATTTTACTTGTTACTTCCAGCAACTTTGCGGTTATTTGGACGGCTCTAAATAGACAAATGGACATAATTGATGTAAAGATTAAATTATTCAAACAGATGAACAGACAAAATATAAATTGTAAAAGGATGTTTTATGTTACTATACGCAGCAAACATTGTAAGATATTTCACAATGCAGCTTTGCCAATCGGTTGCCTTTTGTCCTCGCAAAATCAAAGGGATATCTCATTAAACCCTAACAGCCAGATGACCAATTGCCTCCTGTATAACTATTGGAAATTGACCTTTACAAATATTCTGCGAGTTGTATTAGACATTCCTTTTTTCCTCCCCCCACTATACGTAGTATATTAAGAAAGTAATGGTTTCATCAACAAAAATTGGTTTTCGCTTCTGTACTTTTTGTAAATTGTATTTGATATTTCTTAGACCTAGTGAGGAAAGTTATTTAAAACAATAAAACTAAAACTAAAGTTAATTTTATTGAAATCTCTGTAACTCCACAGTTTTGTCTAATAATTCTGTTTTAAAACATGTAATTAAGTACAAGGTCGTTCGACAGTGTGCGCCATTACCCGGGAACATGTGCCTTGTGCCCAGCCGCTGTTGGCCGTTCATCTTGTGTAACATGTCTCCGGGCCCAGAGGTCGACCTCAACCGTCCCTTTGGCCACTTCTAACTGCAGCAATTACTCTCCTTTATTTGTATAATAAGTGCTTTGATTAACATCCTGGGTTCAAAGTGTAAGGTTCACATTATGGTGTACAGTACTAGTTTTGTTTATATTTTATAATTAAACAGAATATAACACACACCAATATTTCAACGCTATACAATATTACAACGTCTCTTTGATTATAAAACAAGCGATTTAAATTAACAAAGCTTAATTTTAAGTACGATTTTAATAAATAGAATAGTAAAACCAGCGTCTAACTTAAAAGGTAAATTGATTTCAGATAATAATAACATGGTTCAGAGAAATATTTGAGTCTGATAATACGATCTAATCCTACGGAATGATCTATTGTAAAATAAATATAACAGTTGACAAAATTATTTTTAACAATACACAAAGAGAATTAGCAACTTTTAAAAGTAATACTCGCTCGTTTCCACCTTCCTACTCTCTCTTTATTTTAATTTTTGTAGTTTAAAACTTGTTGAAATACACTGGTAACACTGGTTTGTTTCTGAACAAGACATTATAAAACTCTTACACGTATAATTAGATTTTTTAATTAATTTATGTGTTGGTATGTTTATTAATAAATTGATAAGTAAGCTGGTCTTTTAATTTTAATTTATATATATATATATATATATATTAATATTAAAATACCAACTTACTTATCAATTCGTAATGTTTCGGCTTTTGCGATCTTCAGACGAAACTACACTTAGTGTTTTTAATATCAAGTTTTATGTACTTTCTGGTAACAGTCAAATAACTCTCTAACTGTCTATCTTGGTGTTATTATGAACACGGGGTGTGATTAAGCAATTATTATAAACTTCAAACTATATTTAGACGATCTATATTCAATCTGTATCAAGAATCTATATATAAGACGGAAAATATACATAAAATATATAGCACAAGGCAATTGATTTTGGCCGATCACAACGATAGATAACAAGCCTCATTAGACATTCTCTTATTGGTTCTGATAACAGTAGTAGTGACAGGTTGAAATCGATTTCCTAGTACCACCTTATAAGCTTAAAAATCTTCTTTAAGATAACCAATACTGTTATTAAATTGTTTACACATTACCTAAAACCTTTAAAACTAGATTTATTTATTATTTATTTAGAAGCAGAGAGTAGAGTAAAATTGAGAGATCAGGGGCTTACATGATATTCTTATGGCTGAGAGAGCTAGGACATGCGAACGTAAACGGGTGAGAGTGATGAGACGCTGAGAGAGCTGCGACATGGTTTATAAATACAATAATAATAATAATAATAGTAATAGTAATAATAATAACAAAATTAAAACAATAAACCACACTTTAAAAATAACGGTACTATTTGACGGGTAGTGTAATCATAATACAAGTTTGCATGCAGCACGCTGACGTGAGGGATGTGAATTTCTACATAACAAACTTTAAAAACTCAAAATCAGTGTAAAAACATACATTTATTCCAATTTTTATTTATCTTATTTAAATCTGAAAACATTGTTTTTTTAGGTGTTCTGATGCTCCTGGTTTCATTTACCTGCAATGCTGGGAATACAATTTTGCGCATTATAAGGTTAGTAGAACATCCAGCCAGGCGTGAGGTTGCTGGTAATTATAAAAGTACACCAGCAAATGAATAAGAGGCTTTTCTAATGTAAAACCCCCATAAGACAAAGTACTGCGTTTGACAATACACATTTTCTTTAATAACTCGGCAAATGTTTATGCTAGGATTACGAGATTGGGCTTAAAAGTTTCGCCTTACTAATCTCCATCTTCTTACTTGCATTCATTTTAAATTCGGGGCTCTTCTGACACTTTTTGGGCCAAAAAACTCGAAATTTGAAAAATTAATCCCCAAAAAAGGGGTTTAGAGTTTTCCAATTGTTTTTCCCGACGAACTTGTCCAACTGATTATAGAAAGGAATGTCCCTACCAAATTTGAATTAAATCGGAAAAAAATGCGACCGCTAGAGTGTAAACACACACACACACACACACACACACACACACACACACACACACACACACACACAATATATATATATATAGAAGTTCCTAAATATATAAGTTAGAAATAAATATAGAAGTTAGAAGTACACCAGCTGTTTGTTTGCTTGTGATGTGTGTCGTGATGTTAGTGGAGGGCAATAACATATTTTACGTGCACTTTATTTCGTAATAATATATTTATTATATTTGACTAAAACTGTCTACGAAATGCTTTTTTTACTTATAAAAGAACTAAAATCAAAAACCGTTGTATTAATCTATGTATTTTACATATATTACTTCAAATAGCGTTGTATTACATCAGGTTTCATTTATGGTATACACAATTCAAAGAACCATGATTTGGAAACTTGTTTTTTATTGACTATGGTCAGCTAGCGGTCGTGTGATAAGTCTTATCACGCATGTTGGATGTTATCACTGCAGCGAAAAAAACAAAAGAAAATAAACACACAGTTAAGAGTGTCTAAAACCAGTTATGAAAAATGTAATTGTTATAGACACTGCAACTGAAAGCAATATGAGATAAGTCTGTAAATACAATGTGAAGCGACTGTAGTTCATTCACTTTGATGAGGGGAACACTATAACATTATATCATTATTTACCAAAGCTCAGTAAATTACATTTTGTAATACATAGTCTACGTACAAAATTTTTAAGATTGATTATACTGTATGATTGAATATATCTATTTATGCTCAAGTATGGGTGTGGTTATATATTTGTAGGTACTATTTAGAAAGTTGTTTGCTGTTTAATTCACTTTGAAGAGTATTGGAGCAAAGTTAGGGGCTATTGCCCCTTCAAGCCACTAGTTTACTACTTTTACTATTATTATATTATTACTATTATTACTACTATTATTTTTATTGTATTTTATAAATCATCTCCCAGCTCTCTTAGCGTCCCAGCACTCTCACCCGTATACGTTCGTATGTCCTAGCTCTCAGCCATAAGAATAGAATGGAAGTCCCAGATCTCTCATTTTTACTCTACTGCCGAGAACCAGTTTTAGATGTGAATACTGTCGATTTAAAGATGGTATCTACTAACTATCGCTTACAACAAGTTTATTGGTTTAAACACGTAAGTGTAACAAACCAGGAATTTGCGTAGTAAATAAATGTCTCGTTATTTTCATATTTAATATGATAGACATAATTTACATGTTGTAGTTATAATCTTATTATTTACGTATATATATGTGTATATTACGTGCATATATTTACGTGGAAATGGATAAACAAAAATTTAAAATAATATTTAAGAATTGTAAAACTTCTTTGATTGAATCTCAGTATATATAATTTATATGGAATTATCCGCAATAATAAATCTATACTATTGTCTGCTATATTCCAACTGTATTGGTAAAATATAAATATATACATTTAAGTTGTGATATGTAATATTTAAATTAAACTATAAATTATAAAAATAAAATGTCTCATGAACAGAAGAAATTTTGTAGTTCATGAGGGCTGACAATTTAACTAGAGCAAAGAAACTGCTAGTTTTTAATTTAATGTAATGTTAACATTATATTATGAATCTGCATGACATACGCTGGTTGCCGTTGGCTAACATACCGGGTGACACAAATTATCTTTACGACTTTAAACGTGTGATGACGTAAAATAATAGTGATATTTTAGTGGGGTTTGATTTTTTATCAAACACATGTTCCAAAGTTTGTTCATTTTTTCATAGTCTTTACTTATTTACTTCATTCCATAACTATAATTTAAAAGATTTTCCTTGAAATGAAGGAAAGGTGTGTTCTTTGGTACTCGATTATAACATGTTCTAGTTCAAAAGATTTTTGGAAACTTGTACAACAGGAAACCTCTTTTATAGGCCCACTATCCGATACCGGAACAAACAATTCATGGAAACAGAATGTGTAGTCCACCAAACAAAATAGTAGTACTTGTGAAACCAGTTCTACACCACTTTGCCCTCCTTCAAGGTAAAACGCGAAATTTAAACTAATATGGTTACATTTAGAAGTAAGATGGAGTAACAACGATTGTGTAAACAAACGAACTTTAGAAAATGTGTTTCATAAGAAATCAAACCCCAAAATATCACATTTACTTTACTTTCCAAACACGTTTAAAACTAACTTTAAAGGTAATTTGTGGGCACCCGGTATGTATTTAACATATTTTCAGGACGAGCAAAATAGATAATGACTCTTGGAAAGTTTGAAACAAAATTATTTGTTGCAAGTTTGACGAGTTAAGCTTGTAACTAATAATCTGTTTACGAGCGGCAACAGCTCCATTCAACTGCGGTGGGGCCAGCAGCTATGTACACATTAGCAGAGCCATTGATACATCGCTTGCTCCCTACTTTGCTCTTCAAATCAATGGTGGATCTCCACCATGACACATAGGTTCATCCACTTCAGTCCCTGCTGGTTTGTTACTTTTACATGATTCAATAATGTCACAAATCACACTCTTCTTGTTGATGTTTTATGCCAGGTATATATTAATATTAACGAAATAAAGAAACACCACTTAGTTTTAATATTGCGGGTCCACACTATGGCATATCGTTTCATCCACTTCAGTCCCTGCTGGTTTGTCACTTTTACATGATTCAATAATGCCACAAATCACACTCTTCTTGTTGATGTTTTACGCCAGGTATATTTTAATATTAACGAAATAAAGAAACCCCAGTAGTGGTGAAACCAGAAAGAGGGGCCGTAATCGGCGCTTTTTTCCCATGTTATTCTTATGGGGAGCCGTTTTTGCACCGACGCCAGCTCCCGCCTATAGAGCTCCCGCGCCTTAGCCTATACTAACGTCCAACCCTTGCCTATATTAAATATATTGTCCCCATCCCCATCCCTCCTCTATATTTTTAAAAATTAATTTTCAAATTCAGGCTAAAAAACTATCTTTGGTGTTTACTGTCCGATTTGTCTGCAATTTGGATATGTTATTGTCCTAGGCAAGTGTTTTAATAAATTCCACTTACATTTCCCAAATTCACTATAACGGTCAAATTAAAAAATTTTGAAAAATACTGCCGCCAACTTCTTTATTTACTGTCCGATTTGTTTAAAATTTAGATATGTTATTGTTGTAGGCTAGTGTATATGCACCATCCACATTTCCCAAATTCACTATTACGGTCAAATTAAAAATATTTTTGAAAAATACTGCCAATTGTCAACTTCTTTATTTACTGTCCGATTTATTTAAAATTTGGATATGCTATTAGTGTTTTAATAAATTCCACTTATATATCCCAAATTCACTATTACGGTTGAATTAAAAAAAAAATACTGCCAACTATTTACTGACTTTTGCACCCTAATTTCCGTTTTGACTCTTGCCATATTTTGACCCTAAAATTCATTTTAATACATCCTTTGCAGAAATCCACGAGTTCTGGCTACTTGGGAACCCGAGCCATTTGACATATAATAAATCACCCTTCCTCCTAATTACCTTCTCTACCAAATACATGTCTTTATATTTAGTCTTTAACAATTCTTCTGTATAAAATCCTCCTTTGATTATATTGCCATTTTCATCTTTCAAAATATAAGTCACAGGCTTTGTTTTCTTAACTTCTGCTATTGTAAAAAGCTCTCCCGTCCAGTTAGGAGTATATCCTTTACTAAATACATGTTTATATTTAGATATCCTTACACTATCCCCCACCTTATATCTTGGCTTTTTAACTTGTACTTTAGATGCTAACCTTTCATGTACATCTTTAGAGTTCTTAGCACTTACTTGGTTAGGCTTCATCCCTATGGATCTATGTACTTTATTATTATATATCCTTATTAACTTTGGAAGTAAATCCAACCACTTGTAACTCCCTTGTGCACTAAACTCTCTATACAACCAATTCTTTAAAGTTCTCTGGAACCTTTCCACAATAGCCGCCTTAGTTGTAGAGTAAGTGTGGTAGTGATTAATATTTAGAATTTTCATTAGTTTGGTAAAATGTTCATTAAAAAATTCTTTTCCGTTATCAGATTGAATATTTTTAACTCCCTTTGGGAGAATAGTTTTTATAGCTTCTGTGACTACTAATCCAGTTTTATTCTTTAGTGGAGCAGCATAAGCTTTTTTAGAAAATGTGTCTATTAAAGTTAAAATATATTTATTCCCAGAATTCTCTCTAGCATAATTCCGCATATCTATTAAATCGATTTGAACAGTTTCGTTTATACCCAACACCTTAAAAGACCTTCTAACAAAGTTCTTTCTCGCGGGCTTATGCAATTCGTAAGCAATTTTTTCCATTTTTTATTCTTTATTTTTAATGTTAACGTATCTGCCAGTCTCTGTCGTTTCAAAAACACCTCCATTGCTACCAACTAACATACCATCACTCATTCTTTGATATACATAGTTTTTTGGCAAATATGCCCCTCCATCTAAAGTCTTAAATCCGCTTAAAGATGTAGGGTCTGCAACCAACAATTTAGGATTGTACATCATCAAATCAATTTCATTATTGTCTTGCATAAATTTATTAGTTTTATTGTTAAACCTTAATGCGTGTGATTTTAAACAAATATCAAATTTAATATTGTCTTGTCTAAAAGTTTTAATATTATCGTCATACCTCAAAACCTGCGACATTAAACAAACATCACTCCTATCTTTGCCTTCAGGTATATTCTTTATTAATTTGTCCTCTGCATCCCACATATCTCTATCTAATGTTAATACATTATAATATTTATCCCCCTGTTTTATTATGCTTTTCTCACCCTTTGTTAATATTTGCTTAACAACAGCCACATCATTTGGCAATGTCCCAGGTAAAATGTTTGTTAATTGCTTATTTTTACCATCAAATTTAAGACCGTCTAAAGTCACAGTCTGATGTTTTGTAACACAATCGTTCTCATCAACAGCGGGTTTAACACGAACTAGCCTTTTATTATTAAAATCCCAAAAGTTTAGATCCATTTTTGGTACTTGAGAGACGTTTACAACATCATCGCTTTCTTTACCAGCCAACAAATTACTTATTTTTCGCTTTTTGGCATTCCAAACATTTCCCTCCGATTCCAAAAATTCATAATTATTTTTGTCTTGTACAAAGACACCATCTTTTCTTATTAAAGTTTGCTCTAATGTGGGCACATCGGTTGAGCTTTCACCTCGTTTAACATTAGTAATTTTGCGTTTATTAGCGTTCCAATTATTATTCTTGGATTCTAAAAACTTATATTTAGTATTACCTT
Organism: Allygus modestus; assembly: GCA_963675035.1. Taxonomy (NCBI): domain Eukaryota; kingdom Metazoa; phylum Arthropoda; class Insecta; order Hemiptera; family Cicadellidae; genus Allygus; species Allygus modestus. The sequence continues at coordinate 140,259,613 of OY776111.1, forward strand.
GTACAAAAACATCACCTTTCCTGGTTAACGTCTGCCCCAAAGTCGATACATCGTCAGTAAACTCCCCACCTTTAACACTACTAATTTTATAATTTAAAGCATTCCAACCATCATCTTTTAGATTTAAAGTAGTTTCTTTAAAACTTCTAGCTTCTGGTTTACTATACGGGTTATATACGCGATAAAATTTATCTATCATATTTTTATTTAATAAACAATTCCACTTTCCCTCAATTCTTCTATGATAGAATCTATCTCATTATCCACTCCAGAATTTCCCGCCAATCGGCTTAACCAAAGCAGTCTTAACCTATCTACAAGCTCATTAGGATCGTCCCAATAAACATAGTCTATTTTATTACCAGTTACCTGCCTTAAACCTTCACCAACAGTCTTAAACAGGGGTTTAATTATATTACGATATTTAGTGTGTTTATTACTTGACATCGCCGCACCTGTTTTATAACCCTTTAAATGTGCATTTGTAGCTTCCAAAATCTCTTTATAATTTTGCAAATCAGCCTGACTATAGTTTACGGGTTCTTTTAAAGTTAACAATTCCCACAATCCCTTTGTCCCTTTATAAATTTTTTCTCCAACCGTAACATCGTCATTGGCAATTTGAACTTCCTGATTCCCAATAAAAAATTTATTTCCTTCTCGCCTAATACCATATGTGGTGTCTGTCATACTACTTCTACTAAGGTAATTTCCTAAATAGTCTGATGCTAAAAGACCAAAATCTAATTTGTGTGGTGTTATTTGTGTTATTCTTGGTATTCTAGACGGGGTCTTTTCTAAAATCATTGGGAGAACTGGCCTCTCTGTTTTTGTGGCTAAATTTTTTAATTCTTGCAAAGGCTCTATTAACGGTTGGAATGTTTGGAACCTCTCTTCAGCCTCTAGAAATTTACCACGTTTTAACGCCCTATATTTTTCTCTTATTTGTTTTGCAGACTCTACCAATTCTTGTTGAATATTTGTTTTCATTTTATTTACATTTTATTTATCTCATTTGTCAAAGGATTATACTCAAACACTTTATCGTGTATTATTAGGCAATATGCAGATGTGTTTGAAGGGACATTTTCTGCAGTTTCAATTTCTAATTTAATATCTACAACCCCCTCTTTCACCGATTCATTCTGCCTAGAACAATCTATTACAATTAGAGGATATTTCTTTATAAAGTCAGCTCTGTTAAACATAGGATCGGGGACGGTGTTGTAGTAACTCTCCCTAAACCTCACAAACATCTCATAAGCTTTAGAGGCATCTCCATTTTCAAAGTCGAGATTTAAATCACTATAAGGATAATATTCAGAGTTTAAAAACACTTTGAGATTTTTCAATTTACAGTGATCAAATTCATCAGTTCTTTTTCGTGCACTGTTGTCCCTACCTGTTTGGAAACCAAATATAACATACCTGGGCTTCTCCAAACTCGAAGACGTCTTAACTGACCATGTGTGTCTCTTGGTTTCGGGGTATGATGGGAGTTCGTGTAGCTCCAAACTTCTAAATGCAATTTGCAAATTTTTATTTTGCAATAACATCTTTTGTAATTGAAGCTTCTCCCCATCAGATGGTACCACGTGCGGCATCACCCACTGAATCGATTTAAGTGTAATTTTAGGAATAGGATCGACACCAGTTGGAGCATTAGATGTTGTTAATATACAATTTAAGTCGTTTTTGGATCTTTTCAACACCAATTCTTGTTTAACATTTACTAAAACCTTATTAAAATCCTCAAACACACCCATTAACAGCTCTAACGGGACACAAGTACTAAACTTGCCGCTTTTATGGAACTCTTTTAAATTTTCATCAGAATCAAATGCTACATTTGACAATTTAGTTGTTTTATTGTAAGAGCACAATATTTTCATAAGACTGGAAATTCCCGGATTTCTTACAATATCTATTTCTTTACCAGCAACTTCGTATCTAATTTCGTCAAATAAGAATGCAAATGCATTATTTATAAAATGTCCTTTATCATGATTCTCTATTTCTCCTTTAATATACAAATAACTCCTACATGGGAGTGTTAGTAAATCTTGATTATTTATGCATATTCGAATTTCATCAGAATTATTTATTGCTAAAGTGTTGTGTGGAACATAGGAGTGATTTGTAATTTTAACCAGGCTATCATCGTATTGGAATTTTCCTGCAACGTCTAGAAAATCTTCCATTTTTATTAATAGAAAATTTTAACTTCAACCCAATTGATCGCAGAAACCTGGCATTTTGGACACTCAGCCCGTTCTTGTAAATTCTCATATCTTTTTTATATGACAAGTAATTGTAGTTTCTTCTTTATTAAAGTCAATTGGCTTGTCGTGTTGATCTGCAAATGTAATGCTAACAACATCTAAACTTCTCTTATTTACAGGGAAGTATATAATATTTCTGGGAACCTCAATAATCTTGTAGCCCGGAGGAGCTTCTGGATAAAAACTGTGTATGGTGTGTGATTTGTCACCATTTAAATAAGACCCATTCGCAATATTACATTTTACTCTAATCACATTTACATTATTTATGTTGATTTTATTTACGGATTTAAACGCAATATCTGGAGTAGAAAATCCTTTAAATCCCAATAATTCAGACCCTAAACACGGTTTTGTAAAATCAAACACATGGCCAGAATGTAATGTGGCTTTCATAGTTTTATTATCGGCTATAAGTACAAAATCTGGGAGTTGCTTTTGAATTTCCTTCGCAAGCTCAAACACTTCGTATGTACCTTCAGCAATTTCAATTACATTTGGAGCTTTGTGATCGTAATAATACACATCCTCACCCTCGTCTATAGTTAATTTTGTGTCTTTAAGTTTATTTAATTTTGGAACTAGGCCTTTGTAAAATATAAGTTTGACTTTTGTATTAATTAATGCTACTTTATTTTGTATAATAACTTCAACTTTACCATCTAATGCCCGGTTTAATTCGTCAATTGTGACCTCCCCTTTTGGGGTTGTAATTTTGTGCATTTTGTAATATGTCAAAGTATTTAGAGGTTTTTTAACATTAAATATAGAATTATAACTTTGAAAATCTACCAGCCCAATTACATAATCACCATTTAATTCTATAGGAAGAAAGAACACCGACTTCAACTCTGGCTCTGTACCTGTGAATGTTATAGTAAATGAATCCATTTTTATAAACTAAAATTTTTCAGAAATGATAAACATAAAATTCCACAAATGGAACTGTTTAAATCTTGTATTTGATCAGTTGTATAGTAAATTTTAGATGGTACAAAATATTCAATTACCTCTTTTGGAGGCTGTATTCCGAAAGGGTCAAAATATATTACAATATCTTTATTTTTACGATATGCTGTCCAATGTGTGCCCCTGTCACTGTCTAAATTAATAATTCCACATTCTCTTACTTTTGGTCTCAGTTTTCTTAGCTCGTTTTTTAGGTACACCCCTCGAAAGTGAGGCACGTCTCTTGCTGCCTCTAACAGCTGAAAGTTGTCCATCTTTTTTATTAAATTTTAATCCCATTCCCATTTTTGCCTTAGCCTTCATCAAATTTGTCACTGCATAAGCTGCTGCTTTTTCGGCCAGACTGGCGTCCTTTGCCGAAACCCTAGTCCAAGCCTGGTCCGCTAATCTCATATCTGCCTTGTTCCGGGCGGCTGTATCAGGATTATTCATGTAGAATATGTCGTGCTCTTTACAATAAGAGTCTAGCTTATTTTTTGGAGGTACATTTCTGGCTAAATTTTCACGCACGTTAGTTCCGGGCCCGCACCATTTATAATTTCCAGGCAGGTGGAGTGGGAAAGGAAGGTTGTTTATAAGGGTATTTAACAAGCCACGGCCTCTATATGACTTTAAGAATAATCCCTTACCCTTCTTACACTTTCTCTTTGCCATTTTTATTATATAAAAAAATTAACAAACATAGCACATAAAGAAAATACACCATTTATTCAAATTTAACACATAAAGAAAATACACCATTATATAAAAAATGTCATTTATTCAACAAAAGAACAAATTTAAAATTGCACATAAAGAAAATACACCAAAGAAGTTGGGCCTATTTCCTAATAATATTCGCTGTCTTATAATAGGGCCCAGTGGTTCGGGGAAGACTGTTGTAATTTATAACTTAATTGTAAAAAAACAAGGATTAAAGTTTACAAATTTATATATAATATCCAAATCTTTAGAACAAGAAAAATATAAAAAAATAATTGAAATATTCCGTCTGTGTGATGAAGTTAAATTACACACATATTCAAACTGTGAAATCACACCAAATGATGTAGAATCACACTCAATAGTTGTATTTGACGACATAAATAGTCCAAATATCACACAATTTTTCTCAATGGGCAGACACAAAAATGTTAACAGTTTTTACTTGTGTCAATCTTACAGTAAAGTAAACAAACATTTACGTGACAATGTTAATTTTCTAATATTATTTAAACAAGACGATTTAAATTTAAAACATGTGTATAACAATCATGTGGGAAATGATTTTTCATTTAACCAATTTAGAAATCTCTGCCATCAATGCTGGGACAGGTCTAAATATGGCTTTTTTGTAATAGACAAGGAAAGGCCAAAGAATAATGGCAAATACAGATTTATGTTTGACCAATTTTATAGTGACCAAGGGCAAGGGTGTTGATGCCATCCACAATAAACCTCTTGTCGTCATCAAAAGAGAGTACCTTTTTGTTCATCGTTAATGTTTGCAGATGGTGGTTTGTGGATTTAATTCTTGTAACATTCTCGTAGTAATCTTCTCCGGTTGCAAGACAGTGTAAGTAGTGTTGGTGTCTTAAGAGATGTTTAACTGTAGCGCCGTCGGCTCCTTTTGCCTTCTTAACCTCTAGCTCATTTTGCTTTTCTTTTTCGTATAACCACTGTAGAGGAATGAAAGAGTATAATTTTGGCCTTAAACCACAATATTCATACATAATTTGACCATTTAATTCGTCTTTAAACTTGCCCGTAACTTTTTTGTTTTTATCAGAGTATAAGAAATGATCTTTACTGTATGCAGAGGTGTCAAAACGGTCCAAGTCACATTGTATTTCCTTGTAAAAGTCCTCTGTTACTATAGAATAAAGAAGGCTGTCTGTGTCTGTCATTAAGAACTTTTTATTCTTAAATTTTGACATATAATTATAGTGGAAATCATACATTATTACTTTGCTGATATCCAAAATGGTCATTCCTAAATATATTGGTTTATCAAACTTTACAATTAATTTATTTAAATGCACAGCGTGCAAGTTGTTATCAAACTTTTTGCTGCAGTCAAATCTTGGCTTTGTAACATACTTTGTTAACTTAGACTCGTCTACAAGATGTATATCACGAAACTTGCGTTGGTTCATAATTGTTCGACCAAAGAGACTGTTATTTAACAGTTTGTAAAAGTCTTTTTCAAAATCATGTTCAGCTTTTTGTCGCTTTTCAATATTAAAATTAATATAGGGCGCGAGCCATTTTGATTGTCTGAATTTTAAGATTCTGTGGTATTTTGTAACTACCAAACCCAGTTCTTCGTATTTTTTTAGTGCTTTATAATGCAAAATATATTTGGTTTTGTCATTTAAATTTGGTATTAATTTTCCATTCATTTTTTCTGGTGCGAGCGGGTAGTCATTATGCAAATCGTGTAAACTTTTATCGTATTTTAAATCAACTTCCAAAATAAATCCAAAGTTTTCATTTTGACTGTATTTATAATCTTTCTCATTTGTCCATCTAAAGCCATCAACGGGCAACGACTCGCACATTGCTGTAGAGTATAGCGAGTTGCAGTCTAAGTATACAAGATAGGTGCTTTCTTGATTTGGGTCATAATGTTCGCCCATGTACTTATTGTTGGCTTTAGCATAGCGCGTGGAAATCATGCTTACACCGCCTCTAATGGCATGTTCTATAAACAAATGCATGTCAATGTCTTGAAATAATTCTAATTTTATGCCGGTCATTCTAAGACACGCCTCCCATGTTAGTCCAGGCAGTGAGTACATGTGGACAGGGTCGAGTTTATAATCCTTTAAACTCAAGTCCCTAAATGTCTCAAACACATCAGCCAATAACAACACATCTGTTTTAAGGTATAAATCGTGATATTCTTTTAAATTCTTTATATTAAAATGATTCCATACGTTTTTAGCATGTTCATATTGTGCAGGAGATATACATTCTTTAGTTAGGCTGCTGTAAAATGCCTCTATGGGTGGGAGGGGCTCTAAAAACTTTTCTGGTCCTGTCATGTATTCGTACGGAAATTCGCCCTTACATTGTAGTAGTGGATTGTCTATAAATCTAAACGTATTTAAATTGGAAGCTAATTTGCTTAAGGGAAGAGACAGAAAGTTGTATGAATCCAAAAATACCAAATCATCAACAGAGAACGAAATATATTTTTCCATGTCCTTGGCTATGCAATTCAATTTCCGGTTGAATTTTCCCAAGTGTTGCATTATTAAATGACCGTCATAGTTTTTAAGATTGTGGAAGAATACTGGAATTTTCTTGGTTACTTTATAGTTTAAATTGCAAGCGTTGTGGGAGGGTCCTCGGAACTCGCCTGTTAGGTGGCAGTGGTCACGCACTTTATCACACAGTAACAGCTGTTGGCATATGTGGCAGTGTGTAGAGTTTTGGAAGGATGCCTCTTGCTCTGGAGTCATTACAAGGGGAACATATACTCCCATCTGACTTTTAATAAAGTCATAAGTTTTAAATAACTTTTCGAAAAATACATCCATCACATTTTCACCGCTGTACAACTCTTCGTAAATAATGTTAGAATCTCTCACCACAACATAAGCAAATCCAGAAGGCGTGTGTTTGCCGCAGTTTATAAAACATTCGAAATCTGCATAAATCACAAAGGGAGCTTTAAGTTGATATTTGTAATTCGTAAATTGTAGTGTATCTTTTTTAGACATTTGTACTCTTTGGGCATCAAAGGTTTTACAATATGTTGTGTGACGTTCCAATATATCTTTGGTGCCAAAATGTTGCAAACAGAACTTGCAAAAATATTTCTTATTGTTGTCTTTTGTAGACCGCAACATTAACTTGTCAAAATCACGAATTAAACAGTAATGTGATTTCCGACCTTGTTGTAGAAGAAGCAAGTTGACGTGCGTGTTACTATTTAGTTTAGTTATTCTCAGTGGATATATTAATTGTTCTTCAATTCCATATACGTTAACACTTATGTTGTTTTGTTTTTCAAATTTATCAATGTCGGATATTTTTACTGGGTATTTTATGTTTGTCATATTTAACTGGCCCATGTGGGGTTCGTAGTAAAATACTTGATTTGCATGTTCTCCATGATTCCTTGGATTCAGGCTTGCTAAAACACTCCACACGAAACATTTATTATCACTATTTTTAATGTTTAAAACAGCGTGTTTTGATTTTATATTTTCTGGTGTGGGTATGTATGAGTTGGGAGTTAGGGGCTTATATTTGTAAACATGCAGCTGCCAGTATTTAGTGTGGTCATATATCCATCCACTGCCTTGGGCTTGATACTTGTGCATGGAGGTATCGATCTTAAAAAGTGCTTCTTTAATTTGAGTCTTTAATTGTGCTTTCTCAATTGATAAATTAGTTAAACTTCGAAAATCAGCAATACATTCTTTGTCAATGATTAAATCACCATTATTGTCCACTGTGTGTTTGATAAATTTCACTCTCCTAATAAGAATCCATTTGATAGGTAAAGGACAAGATTGAAGTGTGTCTAATACTTCCACAGATTCACCGTTAAAAACATACAACTTGTAAGGTCGTTTGTCACATCGTAGGTGGTGGCGTTTCTTGTTCCGAGTGACGACTCTCTTACACACAATACAACTATTGTGTTTTTCTAGCATGTGAATTTTAAAATTTTTATTATCAAATATTTGATGACATGTTTTACAAATTATAGGAATAACTTTGTGAATGTTGCGATAGTGTCTGATTAAATTGCTTCTTTTGGAGCAGGGCGTGGAGCACTGTGCACAGGTCAACATTTTTTTTTGGAATGAGGGTGGTGATTTTGGGGCTTCTATATATAACCCTGGTTGAAAATTTTAAAATTTTATCTTTTTTAAATAATAAAAACATATTTTTTAACTCTAAAATAAGACATTTTTGCAGTTTAATTACTGCAAAAATTAAAAAAATTTCCAATTTGGTCATGCAATATTATTTTTTTCATACACATTCAAGAGATATATGGGTATCAAAGTGTTGAAAGTGGCTTTAAAACATATATTGTTTGAATTTGGAAATGGTGAATTAGAGATTTACAAATATTAGGCTATTTCACAATTATAGTGATGGATTAACAGTTGTCCCTAAAGACATCACCTACACCATTGCTAACACTCACACAGAGTCCTGGGTGGAGAGGCCGTGGCGCGGAGAGGCGCGGTGAGCCGAGTGTGGTAACGGTGGTCGCTGGAGTGTGGTGACGTCATCTAGTGCTGGTGGTCGCTGGAGTGTGGTGACGGTGGTCGCTGGTGTGTGGTGGCGTCGGTGCTGGTGGTGGAGGTCACTGTTGTTGTGTGTTGTCGGTGGCACCTTATATACACATCAGATTTTCAATTTAACCAGGAAATTGCGTTGGCTGGACTTTCTAAGTGGAAATTCTGGTCAATGTGACGCGTGCTTGACTGACTTAGTGTGTTAGTATGTCAGCGTGTGCAGGCAGCGGATCGTTGCGTGAGCGGATGTTTTAATCAGTTGGCAGTTCGACCGTAGTTGGGATTAAAACACTACGACAATCAAGTTGGCGGCAGTATTTTTGGGGGAATTTATTAAAACACTAGGACAATAACATATCCAAATTTTAAATAAATCGGACAGTAAATAAAGAAGTTGGCGGCAGTATTTTTCAAAATTTTTTAATTTGACCGTTATAGTGAATTTGGGAAATGTAAGTGGAATTTATTAAAACACTTGCCTAGGACAATAACATATCCAAATTGCAGACAAATCGGACAGTAAACACCAAAGATAGTTTTTTAGCCTGAATTTGAAAATTAATTTTTAAAAATATAGAGGAGGGATGGGGATGGGGACAATATATTTAATATAGGCAAGGGTTGGACGTTAGTATAGGCTAAGGCGCGGGAGCTCTATAGGCGGGAGCTGGCGTCGGTGCAAAAACGGCTCCCCATAAGAATAACATGGGAAAAAAACGCCGATTACGGCCCCTCTTTCTGGTTTCACCACTACTAACCCCACTTATATTTTACTATTGCGGGTCTCCTCCATGGTTTATCGTTTCATCCACTTCAGTTCCAGCTGGTTCGTTAATTTTACAGGATACAATAATGTCACAAATCACACTCTACTTGTTGATGTTTTACGCCAGATATATTTTAATATTAACGAAATAAAGAAACCCGATTTATATTTTACTATTGCGGGTCTCCTCCATGGTATATCGTTTCATCCACTTCAGTTCCAGCTGGTTCGTTAATTTTACAGGATACAATAATGTCACAAATCACACTCTACTTGTTGATTCTTTACGCCAGACATATTTTCATATTAACGAAATAAAGAAACCCCACTTATATTTTAATATTGCGGGTCTCCTCCATGGAATATCGTTTCATCCACTTCAGTTCCAGCTGGTTCGTTACTTTTACAGGATTCAATAATGTCACAAATCACACTCTACTTGCTGACGTTTTACGCCAGATATATTTTAATATTAACGAAATAAAGAAACACCACTTAGTTAACTTTAACATATTTTATCGGAACTGTGTGGTAACAACAGTCGTTCCAAATCATTACTTTTAAGTTATGAAACACCTTGAGTAAAATTATTTTAGCACAGCTGTTTGTTATTTAGATTTGTAGCATCTTTTTTACTTTTATTTTGCCTTAAAATCATTGAAATTTATTTATATGTATTAGCAAGACCTTAGAAGGCTTTGAAATTTCGTTATAGTTTTATTTAATTTTTAGCAACCCATTACTCAATCCATTTTTATTTTCCGAAGGTCCGAAAACTAATTAAATGGGACGAAATTACCTTAGATAAAACTCTGCCTTGCAGGTACAAGACTGCCTGTGTACCAGTTATTTATTTGACTCAATATATGGTAGAGGGGACTGTGCACAACGCAGTACGGTGCTGGACTAACTTTTACACAATGCTCTGCTGTAGTAATTAAGTAGAAATTATGAATTATATCACTTTTAAACGTATAAATTCATTTTACAATATTTTAAAGTAGAGTTTTATAGGGACGGATTTTTATAGTCAAAATTTTGTTTCCGAAAATCCAAAAATGATTTTATCCGGACCATATTTCAAACCAAGTAGTTGTGTGTTAAAAGGTGTGTTATGCACAACAAAATGATTTTCAAATGTAATTGTAATAAGAAGGTTGCTTGGATTTATAACAAACAGCTTTTTGCCAATTTAAGCAAAAGTTGTGATACTTTTGCCCTCGTTTTTTAAAGTATATTTTAATAGTTTTGTGTGTTTTTTTAGTTCATACACTATTCCAAAGAAGTATTTAAACATGATGCAGATAAGTGAGTCATGTTTTTGCAAACATATATTTTTGCAATAAAACATTCGAATTCTCTAAAACATGATATGTTTTGATTTATAAAATCACACTAGTGACCCTCAGTTTTTGAAACATCCTTTATTTGAACAAGTTAAAAGTAAATTTAGGTTATTACTCGTGGTCAACTTAGTTGGAAATCATTTTGTTTCATCGATCTAAGTTAAGTAGTTCATCTGTAATCTGTTCGAGATGTCTTACGTTAGACACCCTGTCGTTTTATATCTATATTTTTGGTGGGTAATTAATTTCATATAGTTGTCAACTGCAGATGTTTAAAAAACATGTTATATCGTTTTATAATTAAAAAAAACAATCAACATGTTTCTTTCTAGCCTTCTATTGGTTAACCTGAAAACTTTGAAAAACTGTAAAACTTTCCAATAAGACAGTTCACCCCTTTCTCAGTAAAATTCCATAGAATATTCGCCAAGCCCTCAGGTTTTCTAGGGCAAGATATTTCAAAACATAGAAAAAAATAAACAGTTTCAGTTAATTTGTTTTTGTTTTTACATATAATATTCTCTAATTAATGAATAACTTTACAAGATACAACAATATTAACTTTAGAAAACAGGCGGACTTCGTTACACTCTTATTCATCATGTAGTATTTTTTGGTACGACAAATAATGCTGTTAATGTTTTAACAACAAAACACATGGATTAACCATTTATTGAAGATGAATAGTCATTCACGACCTATTTGGTCAATTCCTTACTAGTTTACTTACTCTTTGAAGAGTGTGCATGCGTAGTAGTGTTCTCATGTGAAAATAATTTTGCACGTTTGGTTCTATGGTAAGAGCCCTTGAAACGCTGAGCCTGTACATCCTTTGAAGACTGTATCGAGTTATGCTAAGTATTAAGTCGCTATACTGTGGTGAAGCCGATATTATTGTTCTCACACGAATTTCAGATAGAATATATATCTATAACAGGCAAAGCCCTGGCTTACTGACTGACTGGCTCACTCATCACTAATTCTTCAATTTCCCATATAGAGAGCTGAAATTTTGTACACTGATAACTTAGGCATAAAATAGGAAAACTAAATAGTTTTCAACCTTAGGGCTCCGCCAGAGATCTCGACAAAGTTCCCATGTTATAGACATTTCTTATTTTACATTATTATGGACATTCATTTTTGTTTGAGCTAATAAAAATACAAACAGCTGATCTTGATTCGTCGTAGTTCCACGGGCTAGCCCCAGTATGCAACAAACACAACTGTCATAGTTTTTATAAATTATTTGCGGGGAGAAGCCTGCGGGAACAGCTAGTATTTTGTAAAGAAAATAACAGTTTTATCAGAATACAATTTTCAATACTTTTATTCCAAGTTAGGAAATAAAGAGAAAACTGGTCCGTAAAAGCTCATTCGTGTAAGCTTTAGAAATTCCCTGACGTTACTTCATGTGTATTAACATTTCATCATAAAAAAACTGTGCCTTTGTTAGTATACGTATACATTAAATAATGTAAACAGTTTTGAGGACTGACAAATGGTTTCTTAAAACTGTCAACAGCTGTCTTTAAGTTTAAAAAGTATTATTTGTTTTCTTCGTCTGTAATTGATGATTTTGAATAAATAAATAAATAAAATATCTGAACATGAATGTTTAGGTCATTCAGAAGCATAACCAGAAGAGCATGGTGAACCACACCTAGTAGCCTAAAAAAGGGCTGCCACGAAATTTGTAGGCCTCCTTGGAGATCTTCCCCATATTATTGATTATGAATGTTCCAAATTTAAGCCTTCTGTAGGTTGTACAATTTCATAGGATAGATCTACACCCCAACCATCAGCAGATCAGGCATAAAAATTGGTTTGGTAATTATATAATCTTACTTTAATCACATTTCTGATTGTATATCAATAAAAAAAACTTGTGATAAAGTTATTGTGAAATTTTAGATGGGTAGAAACAATTGTTTTATTAACGTTCTCAATTTGCATAACAAAATGTTCCCAATAATATATTTTCGGAGAACGTAAGCATGATTCCCCCTGCATAAACTTATGTTTATTAATATCATCACAATTTATTTATGATATTCTTTTTTAGGGTGTAAATAACTGTAAGCTCTTAAACACGTCAGCAATAATACAGCTAGAAAATCCTCTAGAGAATATTATTATTAGCATACTAACTGAAGAATAGCGCACCGCAAGGGACTTCGAGATTCGAGAAGGAAATTCAGTTCACAGTTTCCCCTGCGTCTGAGGGCAATTTAAGAGTCTTGAGGGGCGGGAACCAGCAGTGATTTCCCCCGCGACGCGGCAGTCGCCTGTATTTCGACCGAGCCGGCCAAGTTTTCTACCGAGTGACAATTTACCCCGCGCCATGTCACCGTTTGTCCAATAGGTACATTACTACTAGGTATACGCTCCTATGTCCCGTAATAGGATGAAGCGAGTATTTGTAATACCACCACAGGCAGTATAGGTAATAAATTATTGTAAATGACTTGTAGGCAACGTTATAGACCACCCACAGAAAAACTTTCAGCTTTTATAAAATAATGAAGGTCTTGCCGTCGTGGGCTCTTACCTTATTGGTGGAATCGAAATTTTTAACCTAAGTAGGCTACCCTAAAATGATCCGAATAAACTACAAAGCAATGGTACATACATAGGTATCGCTAAACTGTTTATCATCCTCGTGATGTCTAGGAAACAGATCATAAACAAACCTATTAATATCAATAAACTTTCATTTAGGTTTGGGAATAAAACACAAAATTTGAAATATTTTACTAGCTTATCTTAAATACTCTAGGTCTGTTAATAAAAAGAAAACATAAGTTTGCAATATATATGGAAACAAAGTACCTATATGGTCTAAACAAATTAATTACTGTTATTGCAGGCCTAGAAAGCTTCAATACATTTTCGTTAGTTATTTAAACTTTTTTATGTGTTCAGACACATAGGCCTATTTGAAGGAGTAAGATTAGAGAGGACTGACTTCAAATTATGGTTGTAGACGAGTACAAACTGAAGTGTCAATGCAAAATCTTCTCAAAGATATAATTTAGGGTGTCAAGTACAATTTGAGAATAAAGAATAACACAAGGCTAAACAAGACTCTCCCAACAAAAAATCCATTTATCAAATTTAGGTTACAGCTTTGTAAATAATGTATAATAATATTGATACAAAACAAATAAATATTGAAAATTAATGAATAATAAAATTGAGACTTAACATGATATTAGCCAACTTTTAGAATTTCCAATAGGTAAAAAATACTGGAAAAATAATTATTAATAATTTTGAATTATCTTGTCTTGGTTACAGGTGAGACTAATTTCGATAAAGTCATGACAAATCATCTTTATGTGCGGCGGAAAGTATGCAGATATATGATCATATTTTTAGCGAATTTCCCCTATAGGGAAGAAGCTATTACCGTAGGTGGCATGGTAAGACTTAAGCCCGAGACCATGATAACTTTTACTTTCTCCCCGTATACATAGTATATGGAGAAAGTATTGTTTTCGTACAAATTTTCGAATTTGAGTTGTTAGTGGAAATATTCTTTTTGGTGCTCCCTGAACCCAAGAAAGAGGTTTTTACGTGATGTTTGTCTGTCTGTGTGAATGTGTGTGTGTGTGTGTGTGTGTGTGTGTGTGTGTGTGTGTGTGTGTGTGTGTGTGTGTGTGTGTGTGTGTGTGTGTGTGTGTGTGTGTGTGTGTGTGTGTGTGTGTGTGTGTGTGTGTGTGTGTGTGTGTGTGTGTGTGTGTGTGTGTGTGTGTGTGTGTGTGTGTGTGTGGTGTGTGTGTGTGTGTGTGTGTGTGTGTGTGTGTGTGTCTGTCTGTGTGTGTGGATGTGTGGAGCCCTAATCTATGGACTGATTTATATGAAATTTGGTATGTTGGCACTAATCCTCAATATCTCCAGGCATTTTTCATTTTTTGAATTTTTGATTTTTAAGGGTGTGGTGCGGGGTTTTGGGCGTTATCCCCCCAAAATCGCCAAAAAACATGTAAAATCCAAATTTTTAAAAACGGCTCTAATGATTTTGATTAAACTTTAGTGGTTTGTAGAACATTAGGTTTCCAACAAAATGACACCACCCGCATTTCTAAAAAAAACGGGTTCAGAAATTACAGGACTTAAAACATCCAAAATTCAGTTTTTTGGATTTTTTATAAAGAATCATAAATGTTAAAAAGATTACTATTCACCATTAAAAAGAGCTCAAAAAACTAAATAAATTGGTATTCTAAATTACTATTCTACGATTGCTAGTTGCAGAGAAAATTGAAATTTTCATTTAGCAGTAAACGCAGTACGTTGTCCAATGTTATTCTTATGAGGAATACAAAAATAACTATTTCTCTATTATTTACTAATCAATTTCATTAAAACTTGATATGCAGGTCAAGTTAGCATTGACCAACAGAGGATGTTAGAAATATATTGCTATTTAACCCTGGGGGGGGGCAAGGGGGCATTTCCCCTCTCAAAACCACTGTGTGTAGAAACGGACTCTATAGTGCTTCCCAAAAAGGGATTTGGGTGGATATTTCTGAAAACAACTATTTTAGAAAATTTTCTGTACAAATGTTCTTCATATCAATCATTTTCTTCATAAGCAATCTGTACTTCATATTTTATATTCAGTAAATAAATAATATTTTTGTCATTAAATTTTGGCTAAAAGGGAGAAAGTATGTGTCAGTTTCCTGATACCGTTTATTTGTTTTGTGGTCCCCAGATACCAAAACACTATTCGTTCAAATTTATATATGTATATATATATATATATACATATATATATATATATATATATATGTGTGTGTGTGTGTATACATGTGTGTGTGTGTCCGTTACCGCGATAAATTTTGAAAGAATTGCCCGATTTTGATGGAATTTGGCACAAATGTGGAGAGTAACATTTATGACTTTAGTTCAAAACCAGATCGATCGGTCTATAGGAATTTATGGGGGTTTAAAATTTTCCTAAAATCAGTTTTTTGAACTTTTTACCCCAAAATTTAAGAAACACTAGATTTTGGTTATAGCCATTTTATAGAGCTTAAAAAACAAAGAATTTAGTATTTTGAATCATTAAGCTAGATTTGTGGTTGTGGAGAAACGTCAAAAAATGTGTCCATAAAATTTTCCATGTTAATCTTATGGGAATACGGTTTTTAGGTTTTCCTCAGATAATTTCACTAAAAACTCCACATTTCTTTCTACCAATCAGTTTAGCTCTACAAAACAATCATTTTGGCGTTTTAATTGTTGTTTTAGTCCAACCGTTGCAGTGATATTCAAAGTGCTAAACACAGTACCTTGTCCAATGTTATCCTTATGGAGATTAAATAAAATGTTATATTTCGATTATTTATGTATGTATATTGATGAAACTTGGTATGTGGCTTCAACTAGTTGTGGTATATTGATACTAGATAAAAAACGTTTTTTGGTTTATTTTTCCGGTAGCAGCAAACGTGCATACTCGGCCCCCATGTTATTCATA
This sequence comes from Allygus modestus, assembly GCA_963675035.1. Classification (NCBI taxonomy): domain Eukaryota; kingdom Metazoa; phylum Arthropoda; class Insecta; order Hemiptera; family Cicadellidae; genus Allygus; species Allygus modestus. Next base: position 140,275,713 of record OY776111.1, read on the forward strand.
AGGAGAACAAGTAAAGGTTTATATCTCCCTTAGTTATGAACCTAAATTAATAAAACTTGGTATGTAGCTTCACCTGGTTGAGTTATATTGATAATTGCAAGAAAACATATTTCTTATCTTCCTTGTTTAAGAAAACCTGCGTACTCAATTATAATGTTATTCTTATGGAGAATAAATAAAATGCTATATATCACTTATTAATGAATGTATTTTTGTGAAACTTGGTAAGTGGCTCTAGGTAGTAGTGATACCCATACATATGCATTGGAAATTCACTGAGTACGCAGGTTTGCTGAGGCGGAGGTATTTTACTGCTTATCAAGAAATTCCGTACTGGTACAATTGCCGAGTAAAATGTACTTAATCCACGAGCACAATCCGGTACTCTTCGTAGCACATTAAACTAACATTCATTGTTAGACTTTAAAACCTTGTTACATTTTCCCTGCATCAGAGTGAATGACATTTAACAAAAAACACATTGAACAAACACAAAATGAAAGAAACATTTCACAGCACGTACACGAATTATGCTTCAGACCATTGTAAGCTGCAAACCATTTTACTTAAGCCGTACACATGATCTTTAATGTTGCATTATTGTTGTGTTTGTTCAATGTGTATTTGATATGTTACTTAAAGTAACGCAGTGAAAATGAAGAAACTGTTTTACATTTTGCAATATGAATTAGTTGTGTGTTCAGAAATTCCAATAAAGTAAACTCCAAAACAGCCTTTGTACAAAGGTGAAATTTGGATTTCGTATTGACAGTAAGCAGGGAAATTAAATATAGCCTACAGTCATGAGGAATGTAGTCAATAATATTTGTTTTATAATAAAGGCTAACTTAAGTGATTTGTTATTATTATTGTTAAATCGTTTCACGTTTTGTTGGTTAATAATTTCAGAAGTGAACTAAACATATTTTAAACCAATAAAATGATAAAAAATCACTATTAGATGCTGGTTCTAGACAGCCCTAAAATACTGTAGGTTAGATATAGATTAACATGTTATTGTATCAATCAATAACTTATACCGAATCAAATAGGACAAATTAAGCCAATTGTAAGTATCATTAAATCTGTGAAAGTATAGTCTATTAACAAATGTTATAATGGTCAGTTCTTCGTAAATATAAGGTTAAATATCAATTTTAGGTTCCTGGGAAAAATAAAAGCAAGCCTAAAGGGTAGACTTGCATAAGCGGAACGATATATAAAACCGAATGAAATTTTTCGATACTGTCATGTTATTACGTCATGTTTGTTTTGTTTAGTTTGTTTTTCACTTAAACTAAAACTGAAGATAAAAAATAAATAAACATGACAATGACACGACATGATAATGTTGTTTCTGGAAATACATGTTTGTATAGGTAATAGTGGAATCAACGTTTATTATCTGAAAAAATTTCAAGACACCTAAACTGAAACATAACTTAACCAAAACCATAACCGAATAACCTAAATAATCGTTATACCATATCAACAAATTTCATTCGGTTTTTAATATCGTTCCGCTTATGAAAGTCTACCCAGCCTAAACAATATGGCATCCGTTAATACCTACAGAAGGTAATGATAATTTTACTATAGGTCTAAAGCCAAAATGATGTTATTTGAACACATGACGTGACAGCTGATTTAAAAAACTATTTTAAAAAATAATTGTCACGAAAAACAAGAACAACCAACATTGGTGTTTTTCCAGTGGCACCAAACACTTCCGATTTAACCAAAGTAACTGACACTACGATTTTTTAAGACAAGATATTACCACTTACAAGTCTCACGCACAAAATTGTGTTCAAATTATAAATACAATTAGGTTATCTTGATTTGTTACTGCTACGAGGTAATTTTTTATATGAAAAAGTTAAGAATCTCCTTTTTTAAATGGTATCAATATTGCTAGGTTCCGGGATCATTTGCAATGCGTTATGAGCTGTTGAAAAAATTACCCTATTTGCCGGATTCCGGCAATAGGCCATCCAGCGCACACATGCAATTGCCGTATATCCAACAAAAGGCAGTCCTAAGGTTAATTTATTGTCAGAATAACAAATGAAGAAAAGTTAAATATGAAACTACGTTTTCAATAACTAACCTATGAATAACCTATTTAGGCGCTTAAAAAATGTGAAATGTAGTAGGTTAGAAATCTATATATCTTACTGAAATAGGCCCTATAAGGTTTTAAGTAACAATTTTAACCTACAGCTTAGGCATAGAATAACGATACATTAGTCTCAGGCTGTTTGGTGACTTTAGTTTTTTTGTTGGCTAGGATTGATATCTTTTACATTTCACAGTTTCTTTTAGTGTCAAAGTCATGACTTAAGTTATTCAAACAATAAGAAAGTTATAATAATTAGATATGTTAAACATTAGATATGTAAAACATTATTTTATGGAATAAAATATAACTCCATAAGATTAACATTGGAACTTTAAAGGCTTGTGGGGCAAATCTCTGAACATGGTTGTTTTTAAAACCTCCAAAAGGTACATCTAGAGGGGAAGAGCTTTCGACTGATCCCAAATTTTTGTTTTAAATAATAGTTTTAAGGGTCGAAAATCGGCGAACAAAATCAAGACATTCCTTTAATAATCTATATACTAGGTGTACGTTCATTCCTCGCTTATAAGGATAATCGAAACACATGATCAAACTTAAATCGAGTCTCATAAAAAATTCAAGATCTAATTTGAGTAACATCATCAGAATACATTCCGGTATCATTTAACTGCCGCCAGCATCCGGGTTTTAAGTCTATATAGCTATACTAATAGTCACTTCTCCCCGATAAATCTCTTACCGCGTTAGCTCAAGTGGGTAACGCACAGGCTTTCAGAGTGAAAGGTCACAGGTTCGGATCCCGTCGCAGACCTAACCTTTTATCCGTAGAAAAATATTCATACATTTATCACTTCTTTTTATCAAAGGAAATGTTGTATAAATCCATAAATTTATTTATTTTTAAAATAACTTGTAGGTTTCAGGCATGGTTTGTTTTGTAAGGATTTGCATGGGTGCGTTATCATAGTACAAACAGAGTATTTTGGGCTAGGCAGTGATTTTAGCAGTGTGATTAATTTAACTTTTAAGAGAACAGCGAGTTTCCTAAATTAACTAATGTTACAATTTGTGTATGCCTAGTCAAAATATCCTTAAGGATTAACAATAAGTCGTCATATCTAGTTATTTAGATGACAAAATGAGATTTTAATATATTGTTTCAAAAGCCTAGGCTATCATGAAATTAAATGCTATAAACATGGGTTGGTCCAAGACCGTACATGAAACTTCTAAAAATGGCAAGTAGCCTAAGTGTATAGGTCTACATTTCATAGGCATAGGTCCAAGTTTATGATGAAAATATTTCACTGTAATCCAAACCTCGGATATGGATCAAATCATTTCAGATAACCTGTAAAAAAGGCTTCGTTGGTTAGAATTGTTTAAAGCTTTTATTTTTGTTCGCTACAACATTTATGGTAATGTGTTTAAAGTATTTTACAATAGTTGTATTACCAGTTTAATGTCGGCTTACTCTTACTGTAATCCAACCCTAAGCCATGTCAAATTATTCAAGATAACATTCCGAAAAAGGCTGATTGGTTAGAATAGTCTATAGCTTTTATTGTGATTGGCTACAACATTACTGGTAATGTATTTTAGGTAATGTAGAGGATTGTTCTTATTAATTTAGTGAAAATATTACCTAGCAAATAACTGTCCTATAAAATAAATTTAAGGTTGGTTGCTTACTGTGACTAACTTGATCAAAGCTTTCTATACAAATTGAGGCTTTGTACTTTTTACACATAACAATCACAATATTACAAATTGTCTAAGGCAATGTAATAAAACAAACTATATTATAAGTTAATTTAATTGGATTGAGTGAAACGAAATCCTTATACATAACTTTACTGCTTACACTGGTAAGAGAATCAACTCGAACTGGCGTGTCTGTGACATAAATAACTCAAAAACGCCTCTACAGATCCACTTCAAACTTTAGAGATAGATTCTATAGTACGAAATCTCGGTCGAGTTCGTTATTGGGAATATTTGGTTAAGTAATAATAAAATTATCTTTAAAACAAATATTTTTTTTTTCCCATAAGATTAACATTGGGAGCCATTTTAGTGGTACTTGAATCGTTGATATTTAGCCAACGTCTATGTTTCAACTATAGAGTAACGTAAGTATTGCCATAGATTCACTAGAGAACAGTAGTTATTCATGTTCATGTTGACTAGGAAAAAAAACTTCTTCTCGTAACTTGAAACACAAAACTAAGGTTTAAATATTATTAGCTTTTAAAATTGTATGACTATTTTATTTTATACTAATTAAAAGATGCATTATTATTTTAATACTATTATAGTAAATAACATTATTGGTACCGTACTCTATGTAACAAAATTTCAGGCCGCTGGACTTAGACCTCTCGACTCCAGACTACAGACGACAAAATGACTGAAAAGAAAAATGTCAACAAGAAGAGTATAAGGTCTTTCTTACGTGATTAAAGTGATTAAACGCTAATAAATGTAATTATTCACAGTATAATTTCCACTCATTAACAGGAGAAAGAGTTAGTTTGTTCAAAAAATTATTATCTCACTAATAAAACGGACGGTAAGTTACCAAATAAAATTAGATGTTTTGGTTACTTATTTGACGGCTATCACCAATGCAACTTTACAATATAGGTAACAATAACTAGGAATACGCTCATTCTTCACGTATTAGGATGATCGGACCTTTCGTAATCCCAAAGTTTAATATATTGCGTAGAAATGATGAGGAACTTGTCACGCAATATCTTTCCGACAATACAACAAATTCTCTTAACAGGAAAGAAATAATTACTTTAATGCTCATGGCAGTTTCTAACTCCGAGTCACTCACAAAGTTTCATTTAAGGATTTCATGTATATTAAACACTTTCTAGATGCAGTGAGTACAAGTGCAGGCATGTCTTTGAGTACTGTAATTTAGTACGCGAATACTTTGTACTTGAGTATAAACATCATTTGCGTTTATGCAAGAGGCATGGAGGTGCCCGCGCTGTGGCGGGAAATTGCAGCTTACTTGGCCGCGAAGGATAAATTTGGATTTTTCAATACTTTAAATGTTATTTGAGTGATGTAGGAAGAATAACCTCCTAAACTTCCTAAATTGTATTGTGTGTTACAATTATAGAGAAATGTTATATTATAGAGAAATGTATCGTTTCAAAATCAAATAATAAAGACTAACATAAGTTTTAAAGAGGGGATTTGATTGGTTAACATATTTGTTGCCATGATGGAGACCAGAGGGTATAGAGAGTCAAAATGGCAGTCCGTATGTAAGCACAGATTTTTACCCTAGGCGAGACCTCTATAGATATATACCTCGTTGGATGAGGTAGGATTTGCTATTTAAAAATAACGTAACATAACCTAACCTAACAGCTGCAGCACACTGTACAAGATGGGTCGTAAAAAACAAACAATACCATTTCACCATCACAATATAGGTAACAATAACTAGGAATACGCTCATTCTTCACGTATGAGGATGATCGGACCTTTCGTAATCCCAAAGTTTAATATATTGTGTAGAAATGATGAGAAACTTGTTACGCAATATCTTTCCGACAATACAACAAATTCTCTTAACAGGAAAGAAATTATTACTTTAGTGCTCATGGCAGTTTCTAACTCCGAGTCACTCACAAAGTTTCATTTAAGGACTTCATGTAGGCTATATCAAACACTTTCTAGATGCAGTGAGTACAAGTGCAGGCATGTCTTTGAGTACTGTAATTTAGTACGCGAATACTTTGTACTTGAGTATAAACATCATTTGCGTTTATGCAAGAGGCATGGAGGTGCCCGCGCTGTGGCGGGAAATTGCAGCTTACTTGGCCGCGAAGGATAAATTTGGATTTTTCAATACTTTAAATGTTATTTGAGTGATGTAGGAAGAATAACCTCCTAAACTTCCTAAATTGTATTGTGTGTTACAATTATAGAGAAATGTTATATTATAGAGAAATGTATCGTTTCAAAATCAAATAATAAAGACTAACATAAGTTGTAAAGAGGGGATTTGATTGGTTAACATATTTGTTGCCATGATGGAGACCAGAGGGTATAGAGAGTCAAAATGGCAGTCTGTATGTAAGCACAGATTTTTACCCCATGCGAGACCTCTATAGATATATACCTCGTTGGATGAGGTAGGATTTGCTATTTAAAAATAACGTAACATAACCTAACCTAACAGCTGCAGCACACTGTACAAGATGGGTCGTAAAAAACAAACAATACCATTTCACCATCACAATATAGGTAACAATAACTAGGAATACGCTCATTCTTCACGTATGAGGATGATCGGACCTTTCGTAATCCCAAAGTTTAATATATTGTGTAGAAATGATGAGAAACTTGTCACGCAATATCTTTCCGACAAAACAACAAATTCTCTTAACAGGAAAGTAATTATTACTTTAGTGCTCATGGCAGTTTCTAACTCCGAGTCACTCACAAAGTTTCATTTAAGGACTTCATGTAGGCTATATCAAACACTTTCTAGATGCAGTGAGTACAAGTGCAGGCATGTCTTTGAGTACTGTAATTTAGTACGCGAATACTTTGTACTTGAGTATAAACATCATTTGCGTTTATGCAAGAGGCATGGAGGTGCCCGCGCTGTGGCGGGAAATTGCAGCTTACTTGGCCGCGAAGGATAAATTTGGATTTTTCAATACTTTAAATGTTATTTGAGTGATGTAGGAAGAATAACCTCCTAAACTTCCTAAATTGTATTGTGTGTTACAATTATAGAGAAATGTTATATTATAGAGAAATGTATCGTTTCAAAATCAAATAATAAAGACTAACATAAGTTGTAAAGAGGGGATTTGATTGGTTAACATATTTGTTGCCATGATGGAGACCAGAGGGTATAGAGAGTCAAAATGGCAATCCGTATGTAAGCACAGATTTTTACCCTAGGCGAGACCTCTATAGATATATACCTCGTTGGATGAGGTAGGATTTGCTATTTAAAAATAACGTAACATAACCTAACCTAACAGCTGCAGCACACTGTACAAGATGGGTCGTAAAAAACAAACAATACCATTTCACCATCACAATATAGGTAACAATAACTAGGAATACGCTCATTCTTCACGTATGAGGATGATCGGACCTTTCGTAATCCCAAAGTTTAATATATTGTGTAGAAATGATGAGAAACTTGTCACGCAATATCTTTCCGACAATACAACAAATTCTCTTAACAGGAAAGAAATTATTACTTTAGTGCTCATGGCAGTTTCTAACTCCGAGTCACTCACAAAGTTTCATTTAAGGACTTCATGTATATCAAACACTTTCTAGATGCAGTGAGTACAAGTGCAGGCATGTCTTTGAGTACTGTAATTTAGTACGCGAATACTTTGTACTTGAGTATAAACATCATTTGCGTTTATGCAAGAGGCATGGAGGTGCCCGCGCTGTGGCGGGAAATTGCAGCTTACTTGGCAGCGAAGGATAAATTTGGATTTTTCAATACTTTAAATGTTATTTTAGTTATGTAGGAAGAATAACCTCCTAAACTTCCTAAATTGTATTGTGTGTTACAATTATAGAGGAATGTTATATTATAGAGAAATGTATCGTTTCAAAATCAAATAATAAAGACTAACATAAGTTGTAAAGAGGGGATTTGATTGGTTAACATATTTGTTGCCATGATGGAGACCAGAGGGTATAGAGAGTCAAAATGGCAGTCCGTATGTAAGCACAGATTTTTACCCCAGGCGAGACCTCTATATATACAGGATGGTCATTAAAGAATGGCACAAACTTCGTGGGTCAATAGTTCTCATCAATTTGAACAAAAAATGTCCTCTTAACATATGTCGAAAAATCCTTCGTTTAGCCACTAGCCGCCATTTTGTATTTTTTACAAAAAAAATTATATCTAAAAAACTACTTTAGTTAAAATAACCAAACCTTGCGCGGACGTTTATTAAACATCAAAGGAAATTTAGAAAATTTTTTGTTTGATTTGCATTTTTATTTTCACAATGGCGGCCATTTAAAGTTTTTAAAGTCAAATAATAAAAAACTGTACATTTTTCAAAACTTTACCTTATAACAAAAAAAGAAAACATTTTAATACTAAATCCAACGGTATTTTGTTTATCAAAATCGGACCACAAATAAGCGAGAAAATTCACTTTTTCGGTTAGCCCGCAGAAGCTCCGGTCCCACCAGCAGCCCCAAGTAGCGTGGGCGGCGGCGCGCGGTCCGGCACAACAATGGAAATTGTATTAAGAGAAACGCACTACTGTCCGCGAGAGGAAAGAGCTTCTGCGGGCTAACTGAAAAAGTGAATTTTCTCGCCTATTTGTGGTCCGATTTTGATAAATGGGAGCGGCTCTATTACACATCATATCGATGGACCCTCTTGTAAAAATTAAAAAAATACAAGAGGGTCTAAGGCCCATCGAACCGTTTAACACGTTGGCTGCTGGCGCCGACTTTAGTCGGCGTCACTAGCGCTGCCAAGTGGCGCGCGCCAACTATAGTCGGCGCCAGACAAACTGAAATACATTGGGTCGATGTGAGCTTAGCCGTGGACGGAGGAGATTGTTTCTGCGTGCGCCACCTGTTTACATCTCAATCTTTGCCGTGTTGGTGCCGTTGCCGGATTCCGCGACTATTTATTTTTTTTTTCGTGATTGCGTAATAGTGCGTTACTATGGATTCTTAGGTGGTTCATATTGAACAATAATGGCTAGTACGTCTGTCGTACTATTATTATGATCGGATGTCGTGTACTTCTGTCCAGCTTGTCCTGGTGAACCAGGCCTATGCCCTATTCGCTGCTTTGACAAGTTTCACGACTCCCTGTAACGTTGAAACAGACTCTGTAAATATTTGTAAATATTTATTAGTAGTGATTGAAAAAGTGAAAAAAGGTTTACATTGCTAGGATATAATCATAAACTGACTAATAAGTAAAAATATTGTGACGGTGCTGCAATATCTCCGAAGCGTCGCACCCAGGTGGCGTATGCCGACAAAAAGCGGCGGAAGCGATGACGTCACGGGACAACCTGAAATTACGATTTTTTTATGACAGCGACCCCGAACAAGAAATCATCTATAATACCCACTTAAACCTTTACCCAAAATGCCTTCACTTAAATGTTTTATTTATTTGATGTAGGTTCGATGGGCCATCGAATCATCTTGCTTTAATCTATAACAACTAATTCCAATTCACAACTAGAGCCAATTTTTTATTAAATTATATTATAGATCGCACTAGGGCAATGTTATATCGAACCAAAGCCTATTTTTATTTAAGGTTCGATGGTCCATCGATATGATGTGTAATAGACCCAGTCCCGTTTAAATATATATAAATGCAGAACTTCAAAACAATGATGCTTAAATCTGTCAATCCGCTTTAAAGAAGATGAAATTGCCTTATTTCTTTTTAAAAAAGGAAAAGTATTAGTATCTGATGTTATTAAATATAATATAGGAACTAAAACTCTGGCCCACTTGGTTTGCCAGTGATTGTTTCAAGGTCCAACATGTTTTATATATATTTATGATTACGTGAAAGGTTCAGTTTAATAGTCCCCTGTGTAGCATTTAAGTTCCCAAAAAAATTATGATCGCATCCTTTTTAAGGAAAGGGGTATTATGATTATTCTTATGTTTAATAATATTTACTACTGTACCTCAAGTTTAATTTATGACAATTGTTTTGCTGTAAAATAATATACAGGGAATTAACTTGGATCAAACAATTTGTATAACAAAATACCATAATAATGACTTTTCCTTCCATTGTTAAAATATATTGTAAAAGTTCACACATGTAAAAAAATAGTTTAAAATAGTTATGAACATAGTAAACAAATTTCATAATTGGCCTTGAAGGAAGAGTACTGTGATCCATTAAAACATAAATTATTAACATTTCTGGTAAATAGTCCAACTAAATTTGACCGGGATGTTAAATAGGAGCAGCTCTTAAGGTGATAAATTTGAAAAGTATTTTTTCATAGAGAAAATCATATTAAGTGAAAATAAAAGTATGGTACCAATAAACCTCTCTAGGACAGGACCTTCGATTGAAGACCAAAACTATTGAAATTGATCCAGTCGTTTTTTGATAGTGGATTTACAAAAGGAATGTTGTTGAGATTTATCATTTGGTATTAAGAACAAAAATCTCAACTTAAGAAAGGTATTATGACATGAGCGCGGATCAAAACTATAAATTTAATACAAAAACTGTTTATATTTTGGCCCAGTAGTTTTTGCTAGTGGATATATACAAGTGATTTGTTGAAAATTTAACACGATCTGTTATGGGAACTATTAACTAAGTAGTTTTGCACCAAAAGATCACATAATAAAATGTAGTTGACATAACTATATGCCAAAACCTTCATGATAGACCCCCTACTAAATCCGTTAAAACTGGATCAGTAGTTTTTTACAGAATAGGACCGCTAGATTTATGTAAGGAATTTTGTTGAAATGTTAACCGGGCTGTTACAAACAATAGTTTCTGGAAACAAGATTACATTTTTTTTAGAAAGGCGTTTTCCAAACATTTTTAATGACTTAAACATGCATGATATATCTTACCAATTTAATCATGATCATGATTTAATCATTTAATCCAGAATAAAACTTGAAATTCTGGAGTAATGGGGTGGGGGACATAATGTTTAGGAATCTTTCACACAAGCAACCTTTTCCCGCAGCAAGTTTTCCCCACTGGGATAAATTGAGTCAAATGAGAGCTTTCACATACCTAGAGTGGTTTTTTGCCGCGCGGGTGAAATCCACCCAGTGGCTCTAAAATCACACGCTGGTTTCTACATTCGATTTTTTGGCCGCGCGGGGAAAATGCTCCTCTCCAATTGCAAAGCATTGATTCAGATGCACGTTTTCACGCGAGTGGGAAAAAACCGCTCTCCTCAACGGTGTTTGTTGAGTCAGTGTATTCTTTTCCAACATGGTTGGTTGTAGTCCACGTTTTTCTGATGTAATTGTGTATTAGCAAATTTCCCTTATAGGGAAGAAGCTATTACCGTAGGTGGCATGGTAAGAGTTGAAGCCCGAGACCATGATACCTTTTCGTTTTGAGGTCCCCAGACGTCAAAAACACCAATAGTTCAAATTTGTATATATGTATATATAAACATACATAAATAATATGTATATATATATATATATATGTGTGTGTGTCCATTAACACGATAAAATGAGTAAATAAGTCTGATTTCGATGAAATTTGGCTCAAATTTGTAAAGGGATATTCATGACATTTAAGTTTGAAAACCACAAAAAACGGACCATAGGAAGGGGGGGTTATGGGGGTTTACAATTTTCCAACAATAACTTTTTTGCATTTTTCACCCAACAATTTTTAAAATACTTAATTTTGGTTTTGACCATTTTATAGAGTTTAATCGGTTCAGCTCTACAAAACAATCATTTTGGTGTTTAAATTGTGATTCTATGTCCAACCATTGGAGAGATATTCAAAGTGCTAAACACAGTTTGTTGCCCAATGTTATCCTTAAGGAGAATAATTCAAAATTTTATTTTCGGTTATTTATGAATGTATGTTGATGAAACTTGGCATGTGCCTTCACTTAGTACTGGTCTATTGATATTTGCACACAACAAATTTGTTGCCGATTTCCCCTACAGCAGCAATCCTGCATACTCAGCCCCCATGTTATTCTTATGGAGAATAAGTAAAATGTAATGTCTCCCTTAATTATGAGCATAAATGAATAAAACTTGGTATGCAGCCTTGACCGGTACAGTTGTATTTATAATTGCATAAAAACACATATTTTATGTTCCTTGTTGCAGCAAACCTGCGTAATCAGCTTTCAATGTTATTCTTATGGCGAATAAATAAAATGCTATATATCATTTATTTGTGTAGTTTTATGAAACTTTGTGAGTGGCTCTATGTGGTAGTGAGAAACATATACATGCAATGGAAATTCGCTGAGTGTGCAAGTTTGCTGCTCCAGGGGTATTTGTGATTATGTCATATCGTGTTCAAATCAATTCCATGACATCATTTAAATTTTTGTTTACCTGTTAACATTTTGAAAAAGTAAATCATTATAATTCAGTTACATGTGCCTTTTATACATTGAGTTAAATTAATAAGAAAATGTATTTATGAAATTGAGGAATTTTTCTGATAACTACAATCATATTGTATAATTAATTAACAATTATTGTATTTATTTTACTTTTATACATCCAAGAATGTCAAATAAAGTTTATTATTATCTTTATATATAAAACAAGTGGTATTAATAACAAGTTTTATAACACACAAGAACGGCTGAATGAATTTAAAGAAAATTTTGCACACGGATGATAGTTTATTACCTGGATAAACACATAGGATACTTTTTACCCCGGAAAATGTGAAGGGCTCTACTCCTTTGGCTTTTAAAGTTTACATTTTTTTCTTTATGGGAACATGTGTTTATCATTTTTCTGTTTTTAATTAATAAGCAGATAATGTTTCGATAAAACAGCTATTTTTGTAATCAGAGTATTTGTCCAAACATGGCATTTAAAAAATTACATTATCGTAGTTTTATGTTAGGAGTATATCTTAACATAATTGAAAGGCATACATATATGTTCATTATGTAAATAAAAAACATACTTGAATGTCAACTCTCATAATGGAAATAAAATACCCCCGTAGCAGCAAACTTGCGTACTCAGTGAATTTCCAATTCATATTTATGTATCTTAATACCAGATAAAGCCACATACAAAGTTGTATCTATAAACATTCATAAATAAACGATTTATGACATTTTAATTATTCTCCATAAGAATAACATGGCGGCTGAGTATGCAGGTTTACTGAAGCAAGGACAAAAAATGGGGTTTTATACAAATTTCAATATAACTCAAGTAGGTAAAGCCACATACCAAATTTTATTAATTTATTTGGTTACATATATTAATTTATTTTATTAATATATATGGTGACATGTTAATGGGAAGGCACTATAACCTAAAAATAGTAAAAAAGTGTCCGGGTCAAGCCTGTTTTACGGTAGGCCTAACTGAAACCTAAATAACCAAAACCTTAATAGGCCTAACTGAAACCATAACCGAATAACCTAAATAATCGTTATACCCTATCGAACAATTTCATTCGGTTTTTTATATCGTTCCACTTATGAAAGTCTACCCTGGTTTCGGATTTTTAGATTTCAGTTATATTCGATCTCAAAAGATATTGTCTTATAATTTGTCCAGCTAACAAATGTTGATTCCACTGATCACGTTTTTCATCTTAAACATGTTTTGCCGGGAACAACCATTGTTGTTCATAGGGATTTATGGAAATCACACTAAGCACTGATAAGAATATCCAGTCTTTTAGTCCCACAACAATGTGTTAAGGTTTGAGCAAGTTTGAGGAGCCGTTAGAACAAAACATTTTCTCAATAAGAATAACATGGCGGCTTTTTATGCCACTGGGGCAGAGTCCTGAGGTCTTGAGGAAAAACAAAAAAGTACCTATCTGCAATTTGTTGATCCTCTACAACATTATGGTCCGGAGCAGTTTTGAGTTGGCATTTTCAAAATCCCCTGGGACATACACGCAAATGCACAACCATTACATTATAAGTATAGATTTTTCTCAATACAAAATACTTTTAGCTCCCGAAACAGCCCGATTAACATTAAAAAAAAAATTCTTTACGTTAATCTATTAGCAAAAACTACTGTGCCAATTTTAACTGTTTTAGTATTAAATTATAGGTTTTAGCCTGCAGTTTGTCATAATTACATTTCTTTTCTTTTTAGGTGTTTTTTAATGCACAGTGTTTGCGTTTATTATTCCCATAACAAATATTGTTCAACTTTCAATAAATCACTTACGGTACATTACTAGCAAAATCTATTAAATATAATACTTATATAGGTTATAATAGCTTAACCTATATAACTTATAATAGGTTTTGACATACAGTAATGTCATTAATATCTTTGTTTAGTTTAGATGTGTTGTTTCTAATAATAAATTAATTTTAATTTTTGGCTCTCATAAGAGCACATGTTCAAATATCAACAACATTCATTTTGTAAATCCACTAACAATACCCCCGTCGCAGCAAACCTGCATACTCAGCGAATTTCCAATGAATATATAACATAACACATTAAAACACTTAACAGGATTCATAAGAAATGTACTCACAAACAAGCGATATTTAAAATATTAATTATTCTCCATAAGAATAACATTGGGGATGAGTACGCAGGTTTGCTGCAACAAGGCACATAAAATAATGGGTTTTTATGCAAATATCAATAGAACTCATCTTAGTGAAGTCACGTACCAAGTTTCATCCATATACATTCATAAATAAGCGATATATAACATTTTAAGTATTTTTCTATAAGAATAACATGGGGACCAAGTACCTAGGTTTGCTGCTACAGGAACCATAGGCGGAAAACTTTTTTGTGCAAACAACCATAAACAACAACCAGATCAAGCCATATACCAAATTTCGCCAGTTTTTGTTCATAAATAAGCGAGATATACAATTTTCCTTTTTCTCCATAACAATAACATTAGACAACGTACTGTGTTTAGCACTTTCAATATCTCGGTAACCAATTGACGTAGAGCAATGATCAAAATACCAAATTGTTTGTTTTTTTAAGCTGAATTCAATGGTATGAATTAAAATTTGATTTAAATTAAAATTACATGTGAAAACTCCAAAAAACACATTTTTGGGGTACAAAACCCCCCCAAAAACCCCCCTTCGGATGGTGCGATTCATCTGGTTTTCGAACTCGTTCAAATAAATGGTACTTTACACATTTGTACCAAATTTCATTAAGATCGGACCTTTTTTACTAGAGTTATCGTGCTTACGGACACACACATATACATATACATATACATATACATATAATATATAAATATATAAACATTTGAACGAATGGTGTTTTTGGCATCTGGGGACCTCAAAATGAAAAGTTATCATGGTCTCGGGCTTAAGTCTTACCATGAGACCTACGGTAATAGCTTCTTCCCTATAGGGGAAATTCGCTAAAAACTAAAGGACCGATTTAAATAGTTTTGATCTGAAATTGAAGCTCCTGTTCTACAGAGATTGGTACTTTTATTTCCAGAAAACATGTTTTTCTCAGTGAAAAATTACTTTTCATGTTTAACAAGTAAAAGAGATGCTCCTGTTTAACATTTTGATCAAATTTAGTTGGACTATTTACCAAAAATTGGAATTATATATGTGTTAGTGAACTGTGCAGGACTTGTCCTTTCAGGCTGATTATGGAATTTGTTTACTAAGTTTTCTCTAACTTTTTGCGTATGTGTGAACTAATACAATACATTTAAAAAATGGAAGGAAACGTCGTTCCTATCTTGTATAATAAATTTTGTTTCCCCCCACCTACTTAGTAAAGTCAAATTTTACTCCTTGTATTGAAGGAGTATAGTTCTACTTTGTCTCCCGGAACAGAATCTGCTGACATTTCGTTGCAATCATTAATGCTGCAGCTGTAAGGGAATCGGATCAGCTGATTGATATTTTGCTCCAGATCCAATTAACGTTCCGAGTTTAGTTATTACGCATTACGCAACCAACATGGAAAGCGATTGTGAATGTGAATACTTATCAATACTTGTGGCTTTTGGGGTGTGGGAAAAATGTTGTGTGTAAATTTATCGCCCTGGCCTACGGCGTCAGGCGCCAACAATTTCCCTTAGGGAACAAAGTTGCACTTTACTCCCTTAATACACAAATAAATATTGTTTCAAGCAGAAGTCCCCGTATTATTTTTTACTGCAAAGAAATTTTGCATAAATTAAACTTGAGATAGTCAATAATATAAAACATAAGTGGGATTATAATACACCGTTACTTAAACAAATGTGATCATAATGTTTTTGGATACTTAAATGCTACACGCTGCCTGTAATCATTAATATATATAACTAGCTGGCCCAACATACGTTGTCCTGTCCTAATGTCATTGAATTTGTTTTATTTCAAATACTCGTTCATTTTCAAGATAAGCATGTTCGCTTCGCTCACTGGCTTCCCGGATTAGCTCATGCGCTATGCTCACTTGAATATAAAAAAAAGAGTTTGAGTTGCCATTCAAGTACTCTTTTTATTTCCAAAATGAGAGTTTCCATTCAAGTAGCTTTTTATTTCTATAATCAACATATGTATATGCCTTTCAAGTATGTTTACAGCTGCTTGGGGTAACTAACTGAACTTAGATCAAATCAATAGGAACTTTGAAGGCCTGTGGGGCAGAGCTCTTAGGTCGGATTAAAAATTGTCTTTTATAAGAACCTTGTCCTGACATAAACAAACTCAACAAGAAATAATTATTCAATTTGGTCCACTAATTCTCAAGTTATGGCGTGACCAAGGGAAATAGGGATCCATTTGAGCGAATTTCCCATATAGGGAAGAAGCTATTACCGTAGTCAGCATGGCAAGACCTAGGCCCATGACCATGATAACTTTTCATTTTGAGGTCCCCAGATGCCAAAAACACCATTCTTTCAAAAACTATATATATATATGTGTTTGTCCGTGAGCACGATAACTGTCGTAAAATTCATCCGATTTTGACAAAATTTGGTATAAACGTGTAAAGCAGCATTTATGACTTTAAGTTCAAAAACCAGACCGATCGACCTATCCGAAGGGGTATTTTGGGGGGGGGGTTTGTATCCCTAAAGTGGTTTTTTTGAGCTTTTTACATATAATTGTTGAAAAAGTCAAATTTTAGTTTTTCCCATTGGAATCAGCTTAGAAAGACGCACAATTTAGTGTTTTGATCATTGCTCTACGTCAAATGGTTACAGAGATATCGAAAGTGCTAAACCCAGTATGTTGTCCAATGTTATTCTTACGGAGAATAAGGTAAATTGTATATCTCGGTTATTTATATACTTTTCCTGATGAAACTTGGTATATTACTTCATATCGTTGTGCTCTATTGATATTTGCACTAAAAAACATTTTTCGGCCGATAGTTCCCGTAGCAGCAAACCTGTGTACTCAGTCCCATGTTATTCTTATGGAGAAGAAGTAACATGTTATCTCCCTTAATTATGAACATAAATTATTCACATTTGGTATGTGGCTTTACCTACTTGAGTTATATTGATATTTGTATAAAACCCCATTTTTGGAGTTCCTTGCTCAGCAAACCTGCACACTCAGCCGCCATGTTATTCTTATGGAGAATAATTAAAATGTCATAAATCGTTTATTTATGAATGTATATTTATGAAACTTGATATGTGGCTTTATGTGGCATTAAGATACATATATATGCATTGGAAATTTGCTGAGTACGCAGGTTTGCTGCTACGGGGGTATTTATATATTAAGATGTATACAAAATCTTGGACCTTGACACAATGACTCTGGATTCTAAGAAGTGGGTCAAAGAGTTTTAATTTCTCCCTAAATTATATTTAACATAAGAAACTACTTTTCTTTTCTTTTTAAAATGAGGCAATTTATTCTTCTTAAAAACAAATTGAATGATTTAAGCCTTATTGTTTTTTAAGTTCTGCATTTATAGGTTACCTATGTATTTGAACAACCGTATCAAGCTACAATAACAATGGGAGGCCTGAGGGGCACAGCCCCCCTCTCCCCAGTAAGGGTAATGTGTTACATTAAAACCTCTGGATTAGAGTTTAAAATATTTAGGCATTCAAAACCAATTGACAGATTTTAAAACGTATTGTTCATCAAGTTCTGTATTTATACTTATAGATTTTTACAGAAATATTAAGCTACAATAAAATAAATATCCTGATGGGTCCTCCAATGGAACCAAAGTGTAAATAACTACTTTTAAACCACGTGCTCTCACTGATTAGTGACCTTTATTGCCGCCAATAAAGGCAATATTTTGATATTATATTTTATCAAAATCTTCAGCTAATATTATTATGAGGGCCTAGATGATACAGCCCTCAGTGAGACTGAGGGGTGAGTAACTACTTCATATGCACTTTGTCTGACTGATTGACAGATTTCAGGCCTCATTGTTTGTCATGTTCTGGATTTGTATGTTATTGTCAAGCTGCAGTTATAATGGAGGGCCCATGAGGTATATTGTCAATTGAAACTTTTTTTGTATTTTACGTGATCACTCAATCCTTATACGCGATATAAGAGCGTACTCCTAGTATATCAGTATCTACAGTCAACTATTTTGAAAAGTTATTATGAGTTTTTCGATCTGCCACACGCGTCGTCTGCCGTCTGCCACTGTTACTCATCGCCTTCGACGACTGACGATATTTACACAGAGTAGACATACCAAGGGAATATTAACTGCATGGATATTTTTTTAATAACGTACACTTAATAATTTGCTAAGATAATAAATATGCTCACAACTTAAAAATATACTTCGATTCATCTGTCTTGTGTGTGTTTTTTGTTGTTGTGAAAAACCTTTTGTTATCCAGTATAACAAAGTATACTAGTAAACTAACTATTGTTACTCTGTTGCTGAAACATAGACCTCTTCTGAATTTTAACGATTCAAGTACCACTAAAATGGCTTCCAATGTTATTCTTATGGAGACAAATTTGGTTTTTAGATAATTTTATTGATACTGAACGAAATTATCTGAATAACGAACTCGACCGAGATTTTGTACTGTTAAATATATCTGGAAAATTTGAAATTTAACTGTGGAGGCGTTCTCGAGTTATTTTGGTCACAGACACGCCAGTTGAGTTAATTCTCTTACCAGTCTAAGCAGTAAAGTTATGTATAAGTATAAACTTCACTTCGTTCGATTATCCAATTTACGCTAGGGGATTTTTCTTCACAGTCATAACTCGATAACCACTGGACAGATTTTAACGTTTGAGGTGTCAAATTAAAGGTATTTCTATGTAAATTTTCCAATACGTCTCAGAATTTAAAGTAAGGGCATCACTTAAATACAGTAAAGGGATGAATTTTCGGAACAGTGGCGCTATCCGACGGCGGAAGTCTAAATTACGTGTTGATTGAAAGTACGTTGTTATCATCCGTTTTAATATCAGATGTTTTGTTATGTTTGTTATAACCTTTCGTTCGGTACAGGCTTGCTCGGATTCGAGCAACAGGACAACTAGTATATATACATTGTTTAACTGCTTACATACTTTGATCAGCTGTTATTTTATGAAACTATCGTTTTTATTTATTTGCATTATTAAATTAATGGAATAAGGGTTTAAATTTTCTTTTTGCGTGTCCAGTGGCAATTAAAAAATATCTGTACCATTATTAACCCCTGTAAGGTGGAACACTTATAGCATGTTGTAGATTTATGCATCAGCTGGACGACCTCGCAAGACATCTTTGCTGCGAACATTACGCCCTGCTGAGCACACATGCGTTAACTGCTTTATCCTTAAACTTGGAAAATCACAGTAAAAGGTTTACAACTTTACCCTAGCCAAGATTTTAACCCAATAAAATAACAAATATTAAATCTAAAACAAGTTTTTTTGTAAATATTTTTATAGTTTATTTTATCATATTATATGATAGTTTATTATTTTATTAAAGCAGTTACTATGTCCAGTGATATTGTTTCTTTAGCAAATTGCTTAGCTATTATTTATGTATTTTGATTCCCTCTGCTAAAATGTGTGGTTAAAACAAAACTGACCTATTTGTTTCAATCGTCGTTTGCTAAGCCAGTTTTGTGGTATCAGAGAAATTTGCTGAAGCTAGTTTGTGGTAACTGTTGTATATCCGATAAAAATACCTTAAAAATTAGCGGTTACATCACTTTAGCTTAGTAATTGGAAAGAAAAGTGTATATAACGAGTTTTTTATAACAATTTTTTGTTTGTTAAAATAATTTGATTACAATTGTTCGATATGTGTTAATGTTATCAGGAATTCACACAGATTCTATCATTATAAAAAGGTCCAGTACCCTAAAACATGTCAGTTACCTGACCTGCAGGGCATGTGAGTTACCTGTGCTTTGCAGGGCAGATTACTCTTATGGAAATAATCATACCTCGGCGAAAATTAGGCTACGATCCTTGCCTACTGGACGGAATAGGCGATTGGTGCAGTGGCTCTATCTGTGTTTGGGGGGCGGCGCTCTCACTAGAAATTGTTTTTCCATAAGCGTGTCCCTACTTATACGGTTATGTATTGCCTACAATACTTACCAAAGTAAACTATTGTGATTTAAAAAATTATATACATCATATATAGGTTGATTTTATAACAAGGACAGTAGTCTGTATCCTTAATACCATAAGCTGTAACAATTAGTGGTATTTTATATCTACAAGTTTGAGAAAACAAGAATTTATAGAAGATCTCTCGTAAAAATCTGTTTTGAGTATTATTATTTTCATAAAATCCCTATAATTTTAAGTTTTCGTAACTGATACAAACACAGATACAGATTTTTATTTCATTAACATTTTTAAATTTGTACAATATCAAGAAAGGAAAAAAACATTATTTATTTTATAAGCATAACACATTAATGTGGCCACTAGGTTTTTCTCTGGTCCATATCTGGTCATAGGTGGTTGAAAATTGTCATCGATGTTGTATACAGGGTTTTCTATCAAAATATTGTTTTAAATTTATTTAAATCTTTTCTAGAATCGACTCTTAAGTTATATTAAAACTATTAAACAACATATTTAAATGAAACTTTATATTTGTTTTTGATGTCGTTAATTAATTTGTAATACACATATGTACTTGCTCCTTCGTACAAAGTTGTTCAATGAATGTGACGTATTATTAAAACAAAAAAATTATTGTATCATATTAAATATTAAATATACTTTTTTTAGATTTTGCCAAATCGAGTATATATATATAGGCCTAATACAGTAATTATTAAACATCATCTATACATTAAATTTTACCACTTTGTTAAACCTTGCAGAAATACTATTTAATTAACAGATGCATCATTGATAAAAATATTCAACTTAGTTATTGCAAAATTATGATATTATTACTTCACATAGTGAAAAATACGGTGTGATAATAATTTATATAATTTGTTTATGCAAAATACGTAAAAAAGGGATTTTATTATACTTAACAAACAACTGAACAATTAATCTGAAGGTAAACATATGCTTTCAAGTGGGTTTAAAATATTAGTAGTGAATAAAAAGTTGAAAAAGATTCATTGCTTTCAATGCATTGCAATTATCAATAGGAAGATAAAGTAAACACTATTTTGCTCCACTAAAGTTACAGATAATCTCCCGAACGGAGCGCGGGAATCACTTACACGAAACGTCGGACATGGCCGCCTGGTCTAAGTACAGAGCAATGCGATACACACATCACATTGGGGGTCTTTTCTCATGTTTCTGGGGGGGGGGGCGAAATTACCGGATTGAGGTAGATCTAATATGTCCTGATTTTGACATAGAGTGTGTGTGTGTGTGTGTGTGTGTGTGTGTGTGTGTGTGTGTGTGTGTGTGTGTGTGTGTGTGTGTGTGTGTGTGTGTGTGTGTGTGTGTGTGTGTGTTCCTGCGAATAAGTTGAAATTTGATCCGACGTATTACACACCCGTGATATTTGATCCGATGCGTAATTAGATCCACCCTCTCGGATCTAGTGTCACCAATACCATTTTTTCGTATTCTTGAGCGTTCAGCCGTTACGGAAATAGCCGAAATATAGCGATCGTGGAAAATTTTTACAAAAATAATTCTTTCTCCATTAGCAGAAAGTAACAATAGGAAACTGTTTAATATTGTTTTAGAATTAATTTCAACAACATATTTTATTTCATACTATTTATAAATTTAATTGTTTCTTCTTATATAGGGGGAGAAAGTAAAAATTAAGAAACTGTTTAATATTTTTTTAGAATTAATTTCAACTACATATTTTATGTCATACTATTTATAAATGTAACGTCTTTATCCGTTAATAACTTAATCAAGCAGACGATCGATTTGGACTCAAATAATATCGGTGTGTTCATTTTTTAGGACGTAGTGAAGTCACATTTGTAACAATAATATTTAACATTATTATCTCAATTAAATAGACTACACTTAAATCATGGGAGGTGACCCCTTAAATAAGAAACACCAATTTGTCAGAAATAATCTTGTCTGCAGACCCCGTCAGCAGGTAAGCTGCCCTGAGCTATGGTTATCACGAACATCTTGATTTATTTCCTGCCATATATTACGAGGAAAATATATGCGATTAAACCACATGATAGTTGTTCTATTTCATGTTACTAATTAAAGGATTCTAAAAAGTTGTCTTTTTTAATCTAGTTTTCAATAAAGCATAGAAACAACATAGAGGCTTGAGTTTGTAAAAAGCCAATGATCGAACAAAACTGGTCTGTTTTATGGATTTTCGCAAGAGTCAGAATTAAGTGGTTCATATACTCTAAACGGGTGGCGATATTTTATTCCAAATGTTTTAGAATAGGTCCTACAGATTAGAATAAATTAAAGTTCTGAGAGCCATTTTGCGCTTTCTCTATTTCTTAACAAAATAGTCGTTGAAGGATGAGAAGGGTAACCTAACCTAACTTAACCTAACCTAACCTCACAGATACTAGAAAAGAAACGGTAAGGGCCATAAACATAAACCAATGACGTCCTTGGATTTTGGCTGGAAAGGGTAATTGTCACTCTTGTTGCAGTATTGTTCTTTTTAAAGGAGATTCTCGATGTGCCCTCCATCAACAGTGATGCACTGTTCAATTCGGCGATCCATCGACTCTCGCACTCGCTGGAATATTCCCGGTGTAGTCTGGATACACCCTTCTTCAATGCGTTGTCGCAGCTCTTCGACTGTGTTCACTGGATTTGTATAACAATGGACTTGAGATGACCCCAAACATAATAGTCTACGGGATTCAAGTCTGGCGGCCTGGCAGGCCATGCTACTGGTCCGTCACATCCTATCCACCGGTTTCTGAAATGAATATTCAAATAATCACGCACATTTCTGCTGAAATGAGGCGGTGCTCCATCATGCATATACTACATGCTTCGTCTCACATTTAAAGGCAAGTCATCCAAGTGATCCCTAAGTTCAGTCTCTAGGAAATGTAGGTAACTGGCACCGTTTAATCTAGGCGGTAAAAAAACTGGACCAATTAAACTATCGCCAATGATGCCTATCCAGACATTCAGAGAAAAGTTGTGCTGATGTCGACTTTGTACTACAGCGTGCGGATGTTCATCTGCCCAGATGTGAGTGTTACGGAAATTAAAAACTCCATTCCTACAAAATCCTGCTTCGTCCGTAAATAATACCTTTGACAAAAATAAACGGTCGCTTCACACTTATCACGCAGTTCAACACAGAAAGTGCGTCTATTAGGAAAATCCGCCAGAAGTAGAGCCTGGACACGCTGTAAATGGTAAGGATAAAGTTGTTGGCTCCTCAAAATCCTCCAAACTGACATGTGGTCAATACCTATCACAGCACTGATTCCTATTGTACTTACTGTAGGGTCATCTATTGTTCTTAATACAGCTCCTCGACACCTAATTTTCTTGTTGTTTGAGGCCTACTACGGTCAGGTGACATTCCTGTAAAGGATCCAGTTTCTCGTAGGCGGTTGTGTAATCGAACAAACGTGGACTCATTTGGAAGATTTCTATTGGGAAACCTCTCAGAATACAAGCGTCGAGCTTCAGCGGGATTGCAATTTGAAAACCCGTACATAACATGCGTATCCGCCATTTCTTGAAAAGAATATTCATTTGGCATTTTCCAAATAACAAAACGTTGAAACACAATAATTCACCTTGCTCCAGAGCTGTCATCGTAAGCCCTTTATTACATATATGCAATGGCTTTAAGTTTGTTTCTAGATTCGAATAATTGTGGTTATTAGTAACAAGATGGTCAGCGAAATTTGACTTCTGTACATTGACAGCTCTCCATCATGGTCTTTGAACCTTTTCTCAAAAGGCCGCTTCGTTTGACCAATGTCGAATTTTTCACAATCGTTACATTATATTTTATGCACTCCAGTTTTCTTATATAAAAACTCCCTGGACACACTTTGTGTGTTTGTTCCTTAGGCCGAGGCAATAATAAAACATCACACAAACGTGGGTCTAAAATGCCTTGTTTGTGATTTTTAAAAGTTTGCTTAAAACTCAGCTATTTTAGATAGAAAGTTTTAATTAAATTCGCTTTAATCTTAAGACTCACAAAAAGTGTATACATCTTGATTAATGTACCTGCATCAGCTTCAATGTAATGGCCATTTAAAGATTTTTATGTCAAATTTCATGAAAACCGTAAGTTTGATCAAAACTTGTTTCCAGTAATAACATTGTAAAATTGGAAGACTACATACAAACAAACATGCAAACTACATATTGTTTGCTGCAATCGGACAAGAAATAACTCAGTTATTAGCTATTTACCTAATTATTTGTCGATGGCAAAATGTTAAATAACAATCCATATATTTATTGTAAATACTATTCAAAAATATGATATTTTTTAGGTTGTTTGTTTGTCTTATTATACATTTATTTATTTTACAAGTTTTATTACAGGAAAAAAGTTTTGTTAAATTGCGGCTTTCATGAAATTTGACATAAAAAACTTTAAATAGCCGCCATCACGAAACTAAAATGCTGTTACATAAATAACATTTTATACAATTTTTAAGTCTTAAGATACATATTGGAGCCGAATTTAAACTTTCTATATTAAATAGAAGCTGAGTTATAAGAAAACTTTTAAAAATCACAAACACACCGACAGACATAAAACTAGGCATTTTAGACCCATGATTGTAAGTATTTTATTATTGTCTCGGCCTAAGGAACAAATATATAAAGTGTGTCCAGGGAGTTTGTATACAACCTGTATAAGGGTGTAAGATTAACTCGAGCATGTCACCAAGACGGCTTGAAGTCTGTTAAAATGAAAATTAATCAAAAATAAACTTCATAAACAAGGAAATGTAACAATGAATTTCTAAATAATTTAAATGCAATGTATAATAATACTACAATAATCTATAATAATAATAATGTATAATAATACTTTGCAATGTATAACAATATTATTAAATTATTGTTTAAAGAGTAATTCAAAACAACTTAAAGGCTGAGTTTTTTAAATTAAAATTTCTAAGTAAGAATTTAAGGAAACTTTCTCTTCCGAATTATTGTTAATGATTAAACTAAACAAAATTATAAATTTCTAATAAAATAATAAACTAGAGAGCTTTTAGATAAAGTATGTCTTGGTCAAATGATAAATCGTTAGGACCAACGAGGTAACAGTTAAACATGTGAATATTAATAAAGTGCAGGTGGCGCAAGAAATCCTTTGGGTAAAATTGATTGGCAAGATTCCGAATGGTAAATATTGAGCAAGATATCCAGAGAGCTTTTACCTCTAGCACAGACGTTTTAATTTGTATTGTCTGAACGAAATTAACTATTGTCTATTTTGTGGCACTGTCAGTTTTGATTATGATATGTACTGTAAAGAGTTAGTTGGACCATAACTCTTAGTTTGATTAGTGCATAACCCTGGTTTATTCCCAAACTGAGCTAAGGAATATTGGTACTTGATAATGGTTGTTTTTGCTATTTATACGTTTTCAAATAAAGTCTTAAACTAAATAAATAAAAAATAAAATTCCAAACTTTACACCATTATAAGTTTTCAAGCTAAACTGTTTTTTTAAGGTATGGGAAATTTCATACTAGCCGTATCAAGACGTGATCAGCCGCTGCTGACCGAGTTGCGAGAGGTTATTTTACATCTATAAAATCGCGAATCAACTGTTACTCACGACTAGGGCACTTATACTTGAAGTTAAAAAACCTTGGCAATTCATTTCCGAATTTAAATTCCAGCCGCATTAATATAGTATTTTCTGGTGACAGTTTTTACTAAAAGTTTAAACAGATTTAATTTGGAATAAATTAAACTGGGTTTGCACAAGTCTGTCTCGTGGAAATCTAGTTAAATCCACATCTGCTCCTGGCACTCTTCTAACCTAATAGATTTCTTCAGGGGAGTTTAAAGAAGTCGTATGTTTTTTAGTTTAAATATTAACCCTCCATTAGATAAATATAATACATTTTCTTATTGTTTTCTATTTTACCTGCACCCATTTAACCTGGTATAAACAATTTAAAATAGTACGTGTACGGACTCTTTTTAATTATCTTTAGAATACTCTTATAACAAAACTTAAGGGTTTTAACGGTCTTAAGACTTTAAATAACAAATAACATTATTTTGGAAAATATAAAACCCTATTCCTGCAATTCCATAGTTTGATATTCCTGATCCGCAAAGAAGAAATGAAATGGTACTTTGCATATCACTACCATATTTCATTGAAATTTATTCCAATTAAAACAATTAATTTAAAAAAGATACATACAACAATCAAGATAACAATTGATGATTAGAAGTAGATACATCATAATGTTTAGGCATACTCAATTTGATTTAAAAGTTTTTTTAAGAGCTTATGTTAATAGGAGGGACATAAAACAAAACATACATATGGAAAAATGAATAAGGTAGACCCGATATTTCTATGACGTTTATTGTTTTGGTTTTTGAATTCCAGGAATATAATTTTAGGAATCGTTTTTAGAGGAAAGATTGGAGTACATAGAGTGTTTGAGGTAATCTTTAAGTGTTTTAACCTGTAACTACAGAACAAATCACGACATCTAAAATGGATTTTGGGTTATTAGAAAGTAAGGAAATAATTGTGCCACATTTTGTAATGTTCGTAAATAGCATATTCTAAAATACTCATATGATACATTGACACGAAATGATATTTTAAGATGGTTGAACCTACTATGAAAGTATTCTGTATTGGTCAATGTTAGTCGTTATTTATCCAAACAAAACCTAAACCCCAAGTAATGTGAACATTATTTCTTGAAGTGAATTAAAACCATCCAGAAGAACATATTTGTTAAAAGAACAAAGTAATTCGACGTAATATTTGAATAGTTATGAAGCAGTAATGAATATAATGATGTTACAAGTAAGCAGTCATAAACTTAAAATGTTGTCGTTGTTTCTAATACCTTCTTTAGAAATAAAATTGGAACATTTTATGACTGATAGTAATTTAAAATTATTTAGTATATTTTATTGACACATAACCAAAACTAATATTTAAATATAATTATTGTTTAACCCAGTTTTCTTTTATTTTAATGAATTTTATGATGAGGATATAATGTTTACCTCTTCTCAGTTTAAGTTTGCGTGTTAAGTAACGAACCCCTCATTAGAAATGAAGCAAATCGCTTCGCCGCCCCCTTGATAAATTACCACCCCCTATAGTAATTTATGGGCTACTATTAGCTAAGCTCAGAAAAATGTTTGGGCTGCTTGGATAAACAAATTATCTCAAAGCTAACCTTCGAATTCTTATTTTAGAATGCGCTTTTTTGAATAAGGTAATTTAAACGGAACTCTACTGTCTGGTATAGTGAAAACGTCTAGGTTTATACTAAGAACTGTGATACTTTCTGAAGAGTATTTCAAATTTGTTCTCTAAAATGATTAAGGCTTGCCGCTGAAATCCCAGCAGACACACCACAATTCTCTACGCCATTATTTAGGTACGAAACCAGGGGACATTCTCCTTCATTTGCCGTCGTCATACTAATAGATTAACGTTACACATTGCGAAAGCCAAACTCGACGGTTTACTCAAACGACAACTCAGATTGCTCTTGCGTTTACCTTTTTATTCTTGCAAAACACTCGGTTTTTACAGATACTAAGCAAAACAATGTGCCTAATTTAATCAGAACAACATTTTAAAGGAAATAAATGCAAAGCTATTTAAGACCAATAACCTGGTTTAAACGTCTGCCAAAATTAGTATATTAATGTAACATAATTATCTAGTCGCGAAATTTAAAAACATAATTTTCTCCAAACATACACACAAAAAAATAATGCTACAATACCTATTAATCTTAATCACTTTTCACTAAACGACAATAATGGAAGCTTTAAACGCACCAATGATTTGTATATCAGAGATACTTTACCACAACTCGTCCTCTTCCCCCCGCGTATATTTGATTACCAATAATGTAACACTAAAGCACTACTAGGTTAATTTATGTAAATATATATTACAAAGGATATTTTGATTTCAAACTTATGTAAAAAATATATAGAGTACAACAAAAAGTGTATCTGAAAATAACAATTCGTTTATATAATTATAAACCAAAAATATTGTTTATATTTATAATCAAAAGTATAATTTATGTTTACTTTTATATCTGTATTACAATAACTAGTGTTTATAACGCTACCTTCTACGACGCGTTTTCAAAGGTTGTGAACAATGCTACTCCTCCCTGTACCCTCCCTGTGCCCACCCTGCACCCTCCCTGCACCCTCCCTGTACCCTCCCTGTGCCCTCCCTGTACCCTCCCTGTGCCCTCCCTGTACCCTCCCTGTACCCTCCCTGCACCCTCCCTGCACCCTCCCTGCACCCCCTTTACCCTCCCTGTGCCCTACCTGCACCCTCCCTGTACCCTCCCTGTGCCCTCCCTGCACCCTCTCTGTACCCTCCCTGCACCCTCCCTGCACCCTCCCTGCACTCTCCCTGCACCCTCCCTGCACCCTCCCTGCACCCTCCCTGTGCCCTCCCTGCACCCTCCCTGTACCCTCCCTGCACCCTCCCTGCACCCTCCCTGCACTCTCCCTGCACCCTCCCTGCAACCTCCATGCACCCTCCCTGCACTCTCCCTGCACCCTCCCTTCACCCTCCCTGTACCCTCCCTGCACCCTCCCTGCACCCTCCCTGCACTCTCCCTGCACCCTCCCTGCACTCTCCCTGCACCCTCCCTGCACTCTCCCTGCACCCTCCCTGTGCGCTCCCTGCATCCTCCCTGCACCCTCCCTGTACCCTCCCTGCACCCTCCCTGCACCCTCCCTGTGCCCTCCCTGTGCCCTCCCTGTACCCTCCCTGTACCCTCCCTGTGCCCTCCCTGTACCCTCCCTGTGCCCTCCCTGCACCCTCCCTGCACCCTCCCTGTACCCTCCCTGTGCCCTGCCTGCACCCTACCTTCACCCTCACTGCACTCTCCCTGCACCCTCTCTGCACCCTCCCTGCACCCTCCCTGCACCCTCCCTGCACCCTCCCTGTACCCTCCCTGTGCCCTCCCTGTACCCTCCCTGTGCCCTCCCTGTACCCTCCTTGTGCCCTCCCTGCACCCTCCCTGCGCTCTCCCTGCACCCTCCCTGCACCCTCCCTGCACTCTCCCTGCACCCTCCCTGTGCCCTCCCTGCACCCTCCCTGCACCCTCCCTGTACCCTCCCTGCACCCACCCTGCACTCTCCCTGCACCCTCCCTGCACCCTCCCTGCACCCTCCCTGCACTCTCCCTGCACCCTCTCTGCACCCTCCCTGTACCCTCCCTGCACCCTCCCTGCACCCTCCCTGTACTCTCCCTGCACCCTCCCTGCACTCTCCCTGCACCCTCCCTGTACCCTCCCTGCGCCCTCCCTGCACCCTCCCTGCACTCTCCCTGCACCCTCCCTGCACCCTCCCTGTACCCTCCCTGTGCCCTCCCTGCACCCTCCCTGCACCCTCCCTGTACCCTCCCTGCACCCTCCCTGCACCATCCCTGTACGCTCCCTGTGCCCTCCCTGTACCCTCCCTGTACCCTCCCTGTGTCCTCCCTGTACCCTCCCTGTGCCCTCTCTGCACCCTCCCTGTACCCTCCCTGCACCCTCCCTGTACCCTCCCTGTGCCCTCCCTGCACCCTCCCTGCACCCTCCCTGTACCCTCCCTGCACCCTCCCTGCACCCTCCCTGTAACCTCCCTGTGCCCTCTTTGCACCCTCCCTGCACCCTCCCTGCACCCTCCCTGTACCCTCCCTGCACCCTCCCTGTACCCTCCCTGTACCCTCCCTGCACCCTCCCTGCACTCTCCCTGCACCCTCCCTGCACCCTCCCTGTACCCTCCCTACACCCTCCCTGCACCATCCCTGCACTCTCCCTGCACCCTCCCTGTACCCTCCCTGCACTCTCCCTGCACCCTCCCTGTGCCCTCCCTGTACCCTCCCTGTGCCCTCCCTGTACCCTCCCTGTACCCTCCCTATACCCTCCTACAACCGAGAGATGGAAGAATGACAACGTTTAATATACACGATGTGCCAACCATCCTTCAACTGTTTTTTGACCAGGGGCGTAGGGAAACCAATTAATTTATTATTCGCCTTAATAATAGCTAAATTTGAAGTTAGTTGCATGTACTATAGATAAGTACTAATGCACTTCCGTATTTTTGTGGGGCAAGATTTAATTATGCGTCAAAGTTTTTTTAAGAGTTAAAAATTGGCTTGATATGTAATTTTAGTGTGTTTGTATTGCATTTAGAATATTTCATTATTGTACGCAATAAATTAAGTTAAACATAATTTTAACATAATTGATGATTAGACAACTTATATTTAAGTTAAACATTCCTTTATTTGTCATCTTATCAATAAAGGAATAATTCTGACATAAAATCGTTTTTAGAAGATACTACTTCAGCAATTGACATTAAAATGTTTAACCATGGCTTTCAACATGAAAAGCAATGATCATTAATTTTCTCTAACATATTTTATAGAAAAAAAAACACTTAAGATAGTATTTTCTTGTTGTTAAAACGTTCAAAAATATAAGCAGTAATTAAGTTTCTTGGTTCATGAATACCATTAGAGTAATCGATCCAGCGAGGAAATCAATTAGCAAATAACAAAGGATTTAATTTGGTGTTGGTTTAACAATAAGACTATTATTGGACAATGCACCCTTATTATTACTTTAATAAATGTATGGAATAAAGATGTACTCTTTGAGAATTGTTAACAATACCGACCTGGGTGGCAAGATAATTTATCAATGTTTAAAATCCTCACGTTATTCTTCAAATACAAATGATGTCACAAAAATGCGTTGCGTGCTATGCAGAACCGGATTACATACAAAAGCAAGTCGAAAATTTTATTTGACATTTTTTTTCGATTTTGGTTTGGTTTAGCCGTAATCCGCCATTTTGTGTAATTTTGAAAATAAATAATAATTCGAAAACCCTTTGAAATATTTATGCGAAACTTGGTATAAACTTTAAGTTTTATGTTATAAAATTGTCCAAAAACATTGTTGGTCAATCTTGTCAAATTTATAAATGGCGGCCATTTAAAGATTTCATAGTCAAATTCCATGAAAACTAGTAGCTAAAACAAAATGTTATGTGACATCAATTTATGGCTCTTTTTAATTCAAATCCAATGACAGTTTGATTGTAAAAATCGATTAATAAATTTCAAAATGACGGCCATTTAAAAAATGTCAAAGTCAAATTCCATAAAAACTAGCAACTAAAACAAAATTGGACAATACGTCAAATTTAAAGCGAATGTAATTAGATATTGAAGTACACTACGGAATTTAACTTTGAAATTTATTATACGAAATTACCAAAACTTTTTTATTTATCAATCGATTTTCACAATCAAAATGTCATTGGATTTCGATTAAAAAAAGCCTTAAATTTGATATCATGTAAAATTTTGTTTTAGCTGCTAGTTTTCATGGAATTTGACTTTGAAATCTTTAAATGGCCGCCATTTTGAAATTTGATAAGTTTGTCAAAGAATGTTTTTTGGACAATTTTAATAACATAAAACCTAAAGTTTATACCAAGTTTCGTACAAATATTTCCAAGGTTTTTTGAATTATCAATTATTTTCAAAATAATACAAAATGGTGGATTACGGCTAAATTAAGCCAAAATCGAAAAAATGTTACTTCACGGTTTTTGTATGTAGAATCCGGTTCTGCATAGCACGCTACGCATTTTTGTGACACGTTGTATAACGATGACATTGACGATTTGTAGTTTATATGACAACGATTTTTATATTACGTCGTTTTTTACGTCGTTAATAATTGTCATTACAGAAATAGTACATTTTGGATATTAAAAAGGTTCTTTGTGTGTGTCAACACCTTTTGACGGAGTAACTATTCAAAGTTACCATCTTCCCTATATTTGACAATTGTAATTGAAACTTACTCTTATTTATTACTGTGCAATTATATTTACTAGCAACCACCCAATGGGAAATTCGACCAAATATTATTTTACAAATAATTAATTTGTTATCACATTATCCTGCGTTAGCAGTTAAACAAAATCATTTGAACCAGTGCCATCCATGATGCTTAACTTCAGATGTTATAATATCTAGTACGCTCATCGCTCTATCCCTCTCTCTCTCTCCTTTTCTCTCCCTCCTCCTCCCACTCTCTCACCACCAGGTTTACCTTTTTTGAATGTGGAGTTAAAACGGCCTGTGGAGGTGTAGCCCTGAGGGCCGAAGTAAATTATAAGGGGTTTTTGCACATCTACACAACAATAGCTTTCAAACGGAATGCGTGGATTTCTCCTACGACACATACACACACACTCAGAAAAAGGGGGACAGTTTTGTGCTTGCCTATTAAATTAAAATTACCTTTTCTCATACATCCCCTTAAAACCTCTAAAACCGTCATAAGTGTATTTAGATAAAACTAAAACTTGGTTTGTCATATAAAATAAAGCCAAAAAATCAGGGCTGGTAGTAGTTTTGAATTTACTGTTTTTTTTTATTTATCTAATGTAGACATCTGTCATAAAATCATGTTATTTGAAGTTCATGTGCATGCTTTCGTGCACTTAATGGTTAAGTTCTACAAGCAAAAATGTGTATTGTGTGTGTATCGGCGTTACACCGAGAATATACATATCTTCGAGCCAGCAAAGCAAAGATATCGAAATGTAGGTTGTCATATGCGACTTGTGCGGTCTAAAAGTTACAAATCTCAGTTCCTCGTAAACATACATCCATCATCGTAGAGTACACTCTCTCACAGTGTAACGGATTGCCATCTCACAGACATTCGAACCAGCAGTGCAACGTTACCAAATTGTAGGTTGTCATATGCGACTTGTGCGGTCTAAAAGTTACAAATCTCAGTTCCTCGTAAACATACATCCATCATCGTAGAGTACACTCTCTCACAGTGTAACGGATTGCCATCTCACAGACATTCGAACCAGCAGTGCAAGGTTATCGAGTTGTAGGTTGTCATATGCGACTTGTGCGGTCTAAAAGTTACAAATCTCAGTTCCTCGTAAACATACATCCATCATCGTAGAGTACACTCTCTCACAGTGTAACGGATTGCCATCTCACAGACATTCGAACCAGCAGTGCAAGGTTATCGAGTTGTAGGTTGTCATATGCGACTTGTGCGGTCTAAAAGTTACAAATCTCAGTTCCTCGTAAACATACATCCATCATCGTAGAGTACACTCTCTCACAGTGTAACGGATTGCCATCTCACAGACATTCGAACCAGCAGTGCAACGTTATCGAGTTGTAGGTTGTCATATGCGACTTGTGCGGTCTAAAAGTTACAAATCTCAGTTCCTCGTAAACATACATCCATCATCGTAGAGTACACTCTCTCACAGTGTAACGGATTGCCATCTCATAGACATTCGAACCAGCAGTGCAACGTTACCGAGTTGTAGGTTGTCATATGCGACTTGTGCGGTCTAAAAGTTACAAATCTCAGTTCCTCGTAAACATACATCCATCATCGTAGAGTACACTCTCTCACAGTGTAACGGATTGCCATCTCACAGACATTCGAACCAGCAGTGCAACGTTATCGAGTTGTAGGTTGTCATATGTGACTTGTGCGGTCTAAAAGTTACAAATCTCAGTTCCTCGTAAACATACATCCATCATCGTAGAGTACACTCTCTCACAGTGTAACGGATTGCCATCTCACAGACATTCGAACCAGCAGTGCAACGTTATCGAGTTGTAGGTTGTCATATGCGACTTGTGCGGTCTAAAAGTTACAAATCTCAGTTCCTCGTAAACATACATCCATCATCGTAGAGTACACTCTCTCACAGTGTAACGGATTGCCATCTCACAGACATTTGAACCAGCAGTGCAAGGTTATCGAGTTGTAGGTTGTCATATGCGACTTGTGCGGTCTAAAAGTTACAAATCTCAGTTCCTCGTAAACATACATCCATCATCGTAGAGTACACTCTCTCACAGTGTAACGGATTGCCATCTCACAGACATTCGAACCAGCAGTGCAACGTTATCGAGTTGTAGGTTGTCATATGCGACTTGTGCGGTCTAAAAGTTACAAATCTCAGTTCCTCGTAAACATACATCCATCATCGTAGAGTACACTCTCTCACAGTGTAACGGATTGCCATCTCACAGACATTCGAACCAGCAGTGCAACGTTATCGAGTTGTAGGTTGTCATATGCGACTTGTGCGGTCTAAAAGTTACAAATCTCAGTTCCTCGTAAACATACATCCATCATCGTAGAGTACACTCTCTCACAGTGTAACGGATTGCCATCTCACAGACATTCGAACCAGCAGTGCAACGTTATCGAGTTGTAGGTTGTCATATGTGACTTGTGCGGTCTAAAAGTTACAAATCTCAGTTCCTCGTAAACATACATCCATCATCGTAGAGTACACTCTCTCACAGTGTAACGGATTGCCATCTCACAGACATTCGAACCAGCAGTGCAACGTTGCCGAGTTGTAGGTTGTCATATGCGACTTGTGCGGTCTAAAAGTTACAAATCTCAGTTCCTCGTAAACATACATCCATCATCGTTGAGTACACTCTCTCACAGTGTAACGGATTGCCATCTCACAGACATTCGAACCAGCAGTGCAACGTTATCTAGTTGTAGGTTTTCATATGCGACTTGTGCGGTCTAAAAGTTACAAATCTCAGTTCCTCGTAAACATACATCCATCATCGTAGAGTACACTCTCTCACAGTGTAACGGATTGCCATCTCACAGACATTCGAACCAGCAGTGCAACGTTATCGAGTTGTAGGTTGTCATATGCGACTTGTGCGGTCTAAAAGTTACAAATCTCAGTTCCTCGTAAACATACATCCATCATCGTAGAGTACACTCTCTCACAGTGTAACGGATTGCCATCTCACAGACATTCGAACCAGCAGTGCAACGTTATCGAGTTGTAGGTTGTCATATGTGACTTGTGCGGTCTAAAAGTTACAAATCTCAGTTCCTCGTAAACATACATCCATCATCGTAGAGTACACTCTCTCACAGTGTAACGGATTGCCATCTCACAGACATTCGAACCAGCAGTGCAACGTTACCGAGTTGTCAGCTTCCACAAGCGACTTGAGTTTTTTAAAGTTGCTAGTCTCAGTTTCTCGTCATCGAGCATCCTTTATAGTTCCTCTAAGAGATTATTATTTTTGCTTTCAAAATACATCGTATCCAAGTTAACAATTATTATTTATAGGCTATGACTCCCTATAAAGCAAACTTTCAGACTCATATTTTTAATTGTTATTTTCCACAATTATACCTAGTTCCACAAAAAATTAAACCCAAGCAAGTTATTTATTTGAAAGTATACTGGTCAAATTGCATTAGTGAACAAATGAAATCAGTGAAAGAAATAGCTGAATAGTAACAATGTTAATTACCCACCAAGCGATCCGCGTTGTTCATCGATTCAGGCCAATTAGGGTCGTTGGGCGTGGCTAATAAATGGAACTGCTTCAAAAATGTATGGATGTCGACGGTTTTAGAAGTTACACGAGTTTATGGTTATCGTTAGATACTTAACTGTACCTCAGATAATAATAGTTACTAGCGTCTATTACATTCATGTTGCGTTTTCATTAGCAAACGTAATACTGATCGTCGGACAGGGAAATGAGTAGTTGTAATTACGTGTCTTAAGAAGATTGATTTAAAACTACAGGTCTTGCTACCGAGATGAAAAAGGAAGAACACATAAAATTATTTCACACAAATTTACAAGTTGTTAGTGATCCACAGTCTTATTTAAAGCCCAGATTTTATACTTACTATTGATTGTTATACATGTTTAATAGTGTTAAAATGCATTATTGTAGCCCCTTATCCGTGCATATTAGACATAGGTACATATAACGTAGAAAGGTACATCAACAGATAAAATTGTAGTGAAGCAGCGCACTGCATGTTTCGCGGTGAATAGGACATTTTAAAGTGGTATACACAATACGTAATCACGCAGACAGAATATGTTAAAAGTTAAAAGTGACACAGTCACAAACACATTTACAAACAAATACCGGTAGGCCTACCACAAGCATATATTCTAACTCGCCATGGCACCGACAAAAAGCAGACTGGCCACTTTTAAATTTTGACATATTCTGTTTGGATAGTTTTTTGTTTACCAGCCGAAAATAACGTATTTACGGTGAAACATGTAGTGGGTTGATTTATTACAATTTAAACTGACGACAAAGTATATACCTATTATAGTCTTTGATAGTTTATTGTAGAAAAATAAGTTTTTATATAATATTTCTGTATTTATATTAAAAGTAAATAACTGCGTTTCCAGAGACTCAGCTGTCGCAAATAGGTTTGTGAAATTTCAACGAACTGCTTCACGGACACTCAAAGAATTACGCTCACCGCGCCGGCGGAAAGACATAAAGCGTATTTTAACAGCGCGTCAAAGCACTTTTCAATATTTCCTTCCGCTAATGGATCACCACTCTCGTTTATTAGAACACTCGACAGAGCGGTATTTAAAAATTACAATAGATTACTTACAATTTCGCTCTTTTTTATGAATACACTGCGGGGTTTAAATACATCTGATGATGGGAAACCGTTACTTGCCAACAATGTAAAACCTGGGGAAGGGATAAAGACTATTCATCAGTCTGCGTGGATACAAAATCTGCATTTAAAGGGAAACTTACGAGTAGCGTTACTTTGTCATGGTTTAAACAACTCAGCAAGACTTAAGTCTCCGTATCAAAATAAACACATTGGAGAAATACAAAACATACAAACAATGTACGCTCACTCGATTTGAAGGAGTATGGCAAGTTGTTGGTGATCTGGAGTTCTTTCCAAGTACCTCTTAAGAAACACATCAGACTTCATATCCCTAAATCCTTAACGATATAAAGAAATACAAAATTATATGTTATATTTTTGTAAAATGCATTGCATGACAAAGAAAATCAGTTTATGACTACAAGTATAATGATCAAATTGGGCCTAATAGGATCGGTATAGGTGGTAAAAATTTATTACATTATACAACTTTATATATATACCGTATTTTTTATTGACCACTTCGTATATAAAAACAAGTATTTTTTTATGTTTTTTTTAAGATTATTTAATTAATTTTCCTTTAGTTATAGCATCACGTAACATGCTACTTGGTTTGGAAAGTAAATCGTATATTTGTAATGCTAAGCATTTTATTTACGTTATTTCTTTAAGTTTGCAATTTTAACTATAACATTGATAGAACGGAGAAGTAGGATCACACACCTGTTTATC
The DNA here is from genome assembly GCA_963675035.1 of Allygus modestus. NCBI lineage: Eukaryota > Metazoa > Arthropoda > Insecta > Hemiptera > Cicadellidae > Allygus > Allygus modestus. The sequence continues at coordinate 140,313,321 of OY776111.1, forward strand.
ATAATTAAGAGTGTCATAGATAATAATGTAAACCCAAGTAATAACCCGGATTCTTTAAGAATATGTTTACTCACCTTATAGTATTATTATCTTCTTATTGTTGTTATTAATAGGCTTTTAACTATGCATTGTCTTAGAGCCTTTTAATAATCTATTAAAGAATACAAAAGCACTTTTAAGTTCTAGGAGCTCCTTCCTTTGCTTGACAAATTTCAATTGAAATATGCATTTCCAAAGACAACACATAGCTACATTTGACAAACGTCAAAGTATTGTCATGGAACTGAGCTTTAAACATGTATTTAAATTATATTCTAAACAGAAGGATTCTATAAAGCCTTCTAAAATTAATCACGCCACAGCTCGAGAGCCCAGGTCGATAACATCTCACCTGCGAAGAGCTTCGGCGAGGGGGTTTACTTCCTAAATTATAGCCATCGTTAGAGAATGTTTAAATTTAACGTTTATTGTTAAGGGACCTTAAATTCAAAAAAGTCCATTTTAAAAATCAACGCAAAATTTAACAATAAGACCAGTTTAATCTATCTATTGCATCTAACAAATGTATGACTGTACTACTACACGTTTCATCAGTGAATAACTTGAGTCACATGAAATCCAAAGAACTTGGGAAATGGGAATCGTGCGACTGAGCATATCAGGTACATAATACATTTATATCGTAAATAAAAAAAACCTAAAATATTTATGATGGACCTGAACGTAAATTGTTGTGAAACTCATACCAAAAATTTTTCAGATGTTAATACCAATTTAGTACTAAAAACTAAGGGTTTTTATTATACTTACTTACTATACTTACTATGCATACTTCAAAAGTAAGTCTCAACTCATTGCATTCAAAATATTATATTTTTGCTAGACAAAATGTATTCGTTGTTAATACATTGGTTAAAATACTTACTTCTCTATTTTTTATAATTTAATTTATTTAACACGATTTGCAACATCTCATTATTATTCACTATATTAGTAGAAATCCTTGTCTCAAAACCCATTCAAAATTCATTTATCCATTATCTTTTCTCCAACAGCTAACACATGTCGTTATATTTCAATCGGTGAAAACAATTACTTAACACAGGCACTTGTTCTAAAGGCTCTCTCAAACCAAAGGCACACTTCAGGCCACTAATGGCTTTTTAAATATTAACAGTCCATCCAAGTTTTCACTCATGTACTGCCCTCAGATGTAGTGAACCTCTTTACATTAAAAGAATACATACTTAATCAGTCACCACCGTTCTAGCTGTGTACAGTCATGTCACCACCGTTCTAGCTGTGTACAGTCATGTCACCACCGTTCTAGCTGTGTACAGTCATGTCACCACCGTTCTAGCTGTGTCATGTCATCTAGGTAAATAATTTAAATAAATTCAAATACATGCAATTTTAAATATTGTGTACTATTTTTAAACAAGATAAATGGTACAAGTAATAAATTAGTACTTGCCAACTACTAAAAAGGTTTAATGTACCATTAAACGAGAACATAACATTTTTAAACCTGGTTATAATACTTTTACAACTCCGTTAACCTAGAAATCGTGTGTCTTGAAGCACTAATGGTAGTGTTCTGATAAATTTAGTTTAAACGTAAAATATAAATGTAATGCTCCTCGAGCTCCCTCCTCCTTTACGGTATATTGGTTAAGTAAAACATGTCAGTTACAAGTGGGTCCTCACCGTCAAGAGCTGTCCGCGTTGAGAAGAAATTCTTGTTTTCCCAATCGCCTACACGTGGCTTTAAATCTTGATAACTACATATGAAGTATTTGAGTATTTAGTTCACGTTTATAACAATTTCAAATGTAAATAATTATTTAATTAGGAGTGAAGGCATTTTAGTTTGATACTTTTAACGAAAAGGTTGTATATACTGAACATAGGTAAAAAAGAATCCTTATGATTGACTCTACTCGATAAGTTGGCTTTGTTATTTGAATTATTAGATACATTGAAAATTAACTGGCGTTTAACATAATCACTGTTTTCAAGTGGTACTTTGTATTTTTCCAATGCATATGTGTATATACATATATATCATTTTTTTCCTTGTCTACGCCAGTAGCATTTTGTATTTAGCATTGTAAGAGGTCAAAGGTCCAAACTCTCAAAGTCATATGGGCCTTCGGATATCAAATCCGTGACCTTTTGCATCCAAATCCAAATCACTAACTGTTAGGGGCCCAATGTATATTTGAACGAGAAAAGATTTAATACTCGAACTCAAACCGTTGCAGACGACATAATTGGTCACATACTAATTACTGATAAAATTAATTTATTATCAATTTGCCTTGCTCCAAAGTTACTGATTTGTCATGCCCATTTAAGGAAAGACACTCTCAAAGATCTTACTTTTGGAGTGCAAAATGTTTAGCGCTGTAACATATTAAAAATAATCTTTTAATTTTTGTTGTTTTTGTTTTATGTGTACTTATGAGTTTTTAACTTTGGTAATAGTAAAGGTTTTCCTCGGGATTCTTTGGTCTTATTTTTCTGCAGTTAGTGTGCACCATTTTTAATAACACGTACTTGATGCGTTGTTTTTTATGTGGATAAGTCGGGGCGGTTAAATCTTTTGGACACCAATTTTAGATCTATTTGCCAATGTTGCAGGTAATATTGATCACTGATAAATGTGAGTGACAGCTGGCAGAAACCGTAGCAACACTCGTTCCTCTCTCATCATCCCTTCCCAGGCTCGACTTCCAAAATTAGATTTACCTTGTGATCCATGACATCCATGGTGATCTTGTGACATGTACTTCATTAATTAATTTCTTTAACACTTTAATTCATTACAATAATTCTATCACTAATATCATTAAATTTCAGTACTTATTAAGTGTTCTGCAAGGTAATTAAAACTTATTAAAAGTCTTAGCCCAAGTGTAGAGAACTATAATATTGCTTACAACCTATTGATCGACCGCTATCAAAATGATTGGCGATTACAATCAGTTCACCTCAATAAAAGTATTGATCTTCCATCCATTAATGTTCCGAATATTCAGTCAGTCCGACATTTCATCAGTAGTTTCAATGAGAATTTCAATGTTCTCACAGGTTTGAAATGCGATGATCGCAGTTCAAATTCTTTGCTGGCGCAATATGAATAAATTAAGAATAAGTAAAGCAGATTACCTGTGGAAAGGTTTCAATTGACTGGAAACGTCCGTCTTGATAAATGTAATCATTACAGTAAATAAACATAAAATCATATGGAAATTAAATTTGAAGTAAACACATAATATTTTGTATAGTTCAAAAGTAACTTATAGTAAATTCTTCCCATCATTTTAGATTTTCAACGCATGTAGTCCTGTAAATATCCAGTCGGTTGCCTTGAGTGAAAACGTCTCCTTAGTTGAGGTCCCTCGTCGTTCATCCTTCTCAAAGCTGGAGATTGTGGCGTCGGTTCTACCCTAAAGTTGTCTTCTACAAAAGGTATATCTTCCTGTGGAGTTGCATTCATTATATCTTGAGTTGGAAGAACTTGAGGAGTTAGAGCTTGGAAAGAAACATTACTCTTATCTTCCTCCTGTGTTTGGGTCACGTTTCCTGCAGGGGTTAAATGACGAGTTGATATTGTAGTTTCCCTACCTTCCTGTAACCTTACGTGAGCGTATTCTGCATTACCATGAAGGAGTTCGACTTCTTCCACTAACGGCTCAAACTTTGATTATCTATTATGTATTCTTAGAAGGACTGCTACTTCGTTTAATAGCCACAATGGACCCAATAGACCATTACTAGATCTTCTAGGGTCAGAGAACATACGTTCATCTGGAGTAGCGTTTGTATAAGTACATAACAACGATCTGATAGAATGAAGAGCTTCAGAAAGTACCATTTGCCATTGTGAAATTTTCAAACTCATTGTTTTGAGAGCTAGTTCTATAGTCTTCCACAATACCCCATTATACCTTTCAGCTTGGCCGTTACAGCAGGATTATAAGCAGTTGTTCGACTTGTAGCAATACCAAGAGAGTTTAGAAATGTTTTCAGCTCATAAGACATACAGGAAGTGTCCCTATCTGAGTGAATATACGCTGGAGTTCCGAATAGAGAAAACAGACTTCTCAAGTGGGTTACAACATTTTAATTAGACGTGTACTGGCAAGGAAAATCGAAGGGAAATCTTGAGAACTCATCAACCAATAAGCTACCAATAAGCTTTCAGCTTTCAAACGTGTAATTGATGAGCTTAATCAAACAGAGAATCTATGCTACATAAGTTAAGCAGCACTACATATAGTTAATGGAGTTTCGTCACCGCCAAATGCCAACTAAATACTAGAATGCTTCTTTAATAGGTCGTGCCCAGTAATTATATCCAAGCAAATGTTAGGGAGTACTGAAAAAGTAACATTTTTATGTGTTGTCTAGAACAGATAGATCGACTTTGCACTTACCTATAATATTGGATGTGACTGATGTTGAAGCCATTGATATAGTACCTTATGTAGGGATTATGGTTAATCCAAAAATATTAACCACGAAACTTAAAGAACTTCCTGTATCAATCAGAGCAAGATCAGGTTTCACATTTACAGTAGCCGGTACAGTGCTTTAGGCTAAGTTGCCTGACACAGCAGCCAACTCCACAGAGCTACTAATAGGCCTATTACCAACACTTTTTAAGGGTAAGGATTTTTTCTGTAAAGTTAAGCCGATTGGACACAAACTTACATACTCTGGCAAAATGTCCTTGTTTTCCACTGTTTTTACTGTTATATGCCGGTCACTTAAAGTCTAATATGATAAAAGTTGCCACAGAAATAACACTTTTGATTTATAGAAGCTACTGTAGGATCAGATTTTTCAGATTCTTGAGTTGATAGAGTATCACAAGATTGTTGAGTAGCATGTATAGGATTTGCAGTGCTAGGAGCTAAGCAGTAAGAAAGAGATTGTTTTTCTGCAAGCTTAAGAGAAAGAGCTTGTTTTATGTTTCTTCTTAAGTTGAAGAAGATTTTTCCAAGAGTCTCTGACGGATAGAACTCGACTGAAGTCCACTTATAAAAGCGTCCCTAATATAGTCATCACGATTCTTCTCTGCAGTGACAGCTTTGAACTGACAATCTTTGCCTAAAATTTTAAGATTCTGAAAGTATTTATCTATAGATTAGTTTGGTTGTCGTCGGTATGTAGCTAGTTTATGTCTGGAAAATATTTCATTAACAGATTTGATATATATACATTTTATGACAGATATTGCATCATTGTAAGTTTGGCAGGAACTTATCAGTTCATCCACTTCTGCTGATATGTTATTTATAGGAATTTTAAGTTTTTCCTCGTCTGATGGTGGTAGATGAAAACTTGAGACAAAGTTATTAAATGTTCTGTGAAAATGACTCCATTCCTTACCAGCACTTGGTGAACTAGGGTCTTTATCAAACCCATCTGGCTTAACTATTCTTTCCATAATATTTTTAACTATTAAATTGTAATATGAATAAAGTAAGTATAACTAAAGCAGATTACCTGTAGTAAGGTTTTAATCTACAGGAAAAGTCCATAGTTATAAAGATAAACAGTTTTTATAAATGTAAGCATTACAGTAAATAAACGTAAATCATATGGCAATTAAATTTGAAATAAACACATATTTTAAACAGTTCAAAATCAACTTATAGTACAGCTGGCAACCTGTTACTACGCAAAATGGATGTAGTAAACGCCTTGAGGTCTAGCTATAGTTGTGCTGACCAGTCCACTGAACACACGATGCCCGAAGTAAAGGATATATTCAGTTTCCTGAACAAAGAATGTGTTCATCATAAAAATGCTACTTTTTCTGAGTACAATCGTACCAGTGACCATACATCTATTGTCCATAATCTTTAACCGGTCACCTTATCTAAGTTAAGCTACTCCTATCACGGATGTCAGTCAACTTCTCATCGGGAAACCCCAGATTCCAAATATTTCCTGAATAACGTCCGTAAATATAACTCCTGCTTTCAAATGGCTTCCTACGGTACTTCCGGACAGGTCGTTTCACATAACTATCCCACAAAAGTTACCGTGCAAGGACAAATATATCACCGAATTGGTTCTATACTTCCTGTGCCTGATCAGCCTCACAATTTTCTTCAGGTATTTTTCATGGATGATGAACAGGCGGAAGCAGAAATATATTGTATCAACATTCCTGGAGTTTCACAAAATACTGTTCAAGGTCTCCAGCGTATGCTTCATGATTAACAACGTTCTGGTTACGTATTTCAAAACAGCCGTTGATCAGTGGCCTTCTGACGATTTTAAAGTGGTTATTCGCACTGATCGTCGACCAGCTAGCGAATACGAGCGGCGGTTAAACACTCCAACTGTTGATTAGGTTCCAGTAGTCATTGTAGGCAATGAATTTCAAAGCCGCGATATAGTGCCGCGCCAGAGAGATGATACTCTGGTTAGAGTCTCTGAAACTCATCGATTCTACGGTGCACTGCACTGCACTGTACTTGTACTGCTACACTTTTAGGACGAGTTTTGTGAAGTTCCAGGAGTCTCTGTTGCTCATTGTGAGGCATGCCTTTCTGTGTCAGTGGACGTTGTGAGGCATACCTTTCTGTGTCAGCGGACAGTCGAGCCTCGCGTTAATCAGGAGTCTCTGTTGCTCGTTGTGAGACATGCCTCGCTGCGTCAGCGGACAGTCGAGCCTCGCGTTGATCAGGAGTCTCTGTTGCTCGTTGTGAGGCATGCCTCGCTGCGTCCCCTGACAGTCGAGCCTCGCATTGATCAGGAGTTTCTGTTGCTCGTTGTTAGACATGCCTCACTGCGTCAGCTGACAGTCGAGCTTCGCGTTGAGCAGGAGTCTCTATTGCTCGTTGTGAGGCATGCCTCTCTGCGTCACCTGACAGTTGAGCCTCGCATTGATCAGGAGTTTCTGTTGCTCGTTGTTAGGCATGCCTCACTGTGTCAGCGGACAGTCGAGCCTCGCATTGATCAGGAGTTTCTGTTGCTCGTTGTTAGACATGCCTCACTGCGTCAGCTGACAGTCGAGCTTCGCGTTGAGCAGGAGTCTCTATTGCTCGTTGTGAGGCATGCCTCTCTGCGTCACCTGACAGTCGAGCCTCGCATTGATCAGGAGTCTCTGTGGCTCGTTGTTAGGCATGCCTCGCTGCGTCAGCTGACGGTCGAGTTTTGCGTTGATCAGGAGTCTCCGTTGCTCGTTGTGAGGCATGCCTCGCTGCGTCAGCTGACAGTAGAGCCTCGCATTGATCAGAAGTCTAGGTTGCTCGTTGTGAATCTGTTGCTCGTTGTGAGGCATACCGCTCTGCGTCAGCTGATAATCAAGCCTCGTGTTGACCAGGAGTCTCCGTTGTTCGTTGTGAGGTCATTATGCTTGTGTTAACTAATATTCGAGCCTGCCGGTCCTCGGGAGTTTCAGTAGCTCGAGCAGTGCTTACTGTCCTAGGCTTTGACGTTTGTTGTGACAGATTACTCTTTTTTCTTTTCGGCATAATTTTCTTCCAATATTGACTTGTAGGTGACAAATGATAACAAAGACTGATTTGGATTAACCCGTCAAGGAAGCAGTAACTTACACATCAGCAGGACTGGTGGCAGCAATTAATGTTAACACAAATGCAACACCGCTATCATAGTCTAATTCAGAATCACTTCCAAGCATCTATTAAACTTGATAATAATTCAAACTATCGTAATTCATGTTTATTCATTTAATACACTTCACGGAAACAAACTAACAGAGACATCTGCTGGCACCGAACACATGGACTACGACAAAAATTGTAAACAAATTACTATCATCGCAGTATTTTTACAGATATAAACTAAGAAACAAGCTGATCACAAAACACAATATAATAAATGCTAATGTTTTTCAAATAAAATTTTGAACAAAAAAATGACAATCTCTCTATATAATCCTTATAACAGATGTTTCTTTGAAGGAATTAAATTAAGAAAATACACATGTGACGTAGGAAACCAAATAAAACACTCCTCTATAAGAATAACATGTAAACTTTGAAGGGACGTAGGGCGCATCCCTTAAGGATTTTCAAAACAAAAATAGGGCTACGTGTTTACTTGGTATGTAAGGAAAATTCCTGTATATTTTCATGCCAGTGGGCTCAGTAGTTTTTGAGTAATTGAGGAACAAAAAGCTGACAGACAGACACACACCATCCCATTTTTATTTATTAGTAAGGATTATTTTTCTTATTATATTATATTGCAGTTATATGTAGCGAAGAGTCCCAGGACAACCTTAAAACTGGTCTATACAGTTTTGAGGCTGACAATGGGTACAGAAAATGAAGTTTTCATTGCATATGGTAAGTACTTTAGCTGTCCATTATGACAAACTTCCCTTTCACCTCTGGTCCCTCCATTTGCAGCGGCTGGGGACGGAAACTCCGGGTTTGGTCCCCAAGCTGAGAATGTATGGGTCCCTGGCTGTTGTACATTGATACCCTGTCAGTTGAGTTGGCCAGTTGGAGGGCAGAGCGGGTCCGCCTGTTTAAGCCTGATCACAGCTGTCACAGGAGCACAGGAGTTGGCCCTCTGAAAGGCCAATTTGGCTGCCTGTCCCATCCCACCCTTTCCTTTGACTTTGCCCTTTCCTTTGTTTTTTTTGTCCTGCTATATCCTATCCTTCCGGTAATCTGCGCAAAATTCCCGCTTGTGAAGACGTGCCTAGCAGCTACACTGGGGCTTCCTAATCCAGCAACAGTGAGTGAATGTAGCGAAGATCTGGACACTACCTATAATACAGTGAACGGTATAATGTAGTGACCGTTCTTCAAAACTAAAATAAAGTGGAGAGTATAAGTTATCTATCGGTATACAAGTTGTAAAACCAGTAGTTATTGACTTAACGACGCTTTCAAGGTTATATAGCCGTTAAACAACGTTTATACGGTTTGTAAACGTGGATTAACTGCGAGTATATGGCACTTTGATGGCCTAGTAGGAAACCCGCGCCTGCCCTCTTTTCCGAATCCGGCTGAAACGTATTTAATATAATGAGTTCCGAGTTTTAACGAAATTGTAAAAAACGTGCTAAAAAATATGTTTATAAAAAGGTAAACCTGACAAAACTTGATGTTTTCATTTAGTAATTTTTTATTGATGGAAATCCTTAGTAATAATAAGTAATCCTTATTATAATTGTGTTGATTATAGAATTCATTCTACTTCAACAAGTAGACTTTTATTTGAGCACGGATAAATTAATTTCTGTTAATCCTAATTGTTTCACAAACTCCAAAATTATTACTTTTACTTTCTCCCCCTATACATAGTTTTGAAAAAATCACCGTATTGTTTTCGTCAAAATTTTCGAATCTGAGTTATTAGTGGAAATATTCGTTTTGGTGCTCGCTGAACCCAAAAATGTGGTATTTACGTGATGCTGTCTGTGTGTGTGTATGGATGTGTACAGAGGTAGAGATTACACCAGTTGTCCGATTTTGATGAAATTTGGTATGTAGGCACTAATCCACGATATCTCCAGGAGTTTTTTAATTTTTTTGAATTATTGATTTTTAAGGGTAATTATTCCCCCCAAAACCACTAAGAAACGGGAAAAATCCAAATTTCCCATAAACAGCTCTAACGATTTTAATTAAACTTTAGTGGATTGTAGATCTTTCAGTTTCTAACAAAATGACCCCACCCGGAAAAAATCGGGTTCAGAAATTACAGGACTTAAAACATTTAAATTTAAGTGTTTTTTTGTTGTTGTATTTTTCATTAAAAAAACATAAATGTTAAAAAATATTACTTATTGCCATTAAAAATACCTCAAAAAACTCAATAATTTAGTATTTTGAATTATTATTCTACGATTGCTGGTTGCGGAGAAAATTGAAATTTTCATTTTGCGGTAAACGCAGTACGTTTTCCAGTGTTATTCTATTGGGGAATCCAAACATTTCTATTTCTCCCTCATTTACTGATCAAATTCGTTAAAACTTGATATGCAGGTGAAGTTAACATTGAACAAAGAGGAAATTTGAATTATGATGCCATTTAACCCTTTAGGGGGGATGACTGGCATTTCCACTTATAACCACTGTGTGTGGCAAAGGATTCTGTAGTGTATCCATAAAAACAATTGGGTGGATATTTTTGAAAAAACTTGTTTTGAAGATTTTATATAAATACGACCGTACTTTATATTCTATATTTAGTAAATAAAAGTAATTTATTCATTAAATTTGTGCTAAACGGGAGAAAGTATTTGTCAATTTCCTGATACCGTTTATTTTAATAGGCTTTACGAAAGTAGTATAAATAACATTGTTGTTTTCGAGGGTATTCCATCCAGTCCCTTACTTTGTAATTCTTCTTACCACATCTTGACAAAGTAAGATACAATATACATAACACATAATTCACTTGCAAAAAGTAACCGATTGCAGCAAAACTGTTACTCCAATAGTAAACGAAAAGATGTTCACTATAATGATGCACTTAACCCAACCACACTCACTAAAAATCAATCTAGTTTTAAATGTTATATGTTGTATAAATTATTCTTACTGCGGTCATAGTGACAGATTTTCAGAGGAAGAACTGGATAACGTTGCTAGTAGAAGCTATTCACCATGAGATTAGTACAGAAGTATTAGTGGCAATCCTGCTTTTCTCTCTGGCCTGAATGCGACCTCACTGGTCACCCATACAAGCAACATAACCTCACTGTCTCCCTCTGACTCATCCTCCGCGTCGCAACGTACTATTTAATATTATTAACTATCCTTATTGGAGGCTGAGTCATTAAACGTTTGGAAAAGCAATCCTGAAAAAATACCTGTCTTTGGTAAACATCATTACGATGAGTATTCTATAATTTGATTATACCCTTTATACTTTAACGCGAATAGTACAGGTTTTTAGTATAATGGAGCTAGTAGGAATGACAATACAATATATAAATAAACACATGAACATAAATGTCTAAACAAGTATGGGGGGTCCCTAGGCAAAACCGCTTTTAATTATATTAACAACGGGCCGATTTCATGACTTTTGAGAGTGAACCAATGCTAGTTTAAAAATATATCTGAATAGGTTGGTTTTGCTCTACAAACAACAACGTACGGTACATAAATTACAATAGATTCAATTATTATTTGTAAGACCAAATAATTGCTAGTGTAGTTGTATTCAATAGTATCGGAGCATGAGGAGAAGCACAAGACCCGTATGCAATAAGACATAAATATTTACGATCTCCGCAGCACATCCGGTGCTCAGCACGGTCGACTGCAGTGTGCAAGAATCTGCATCGATATGTTACCAATAATACGGCTTGCATCATATTACTGTGCATAAAACGTTGCAATATAAACTAAATAAAGTTCTACCAGTGTGGCTGTTACTCAAATTTGTAGGATCAGGGGCAAGGTATGTGACGTACGCTGGCTAGACTGATCTAGCTGTTAATTTGTTTGATAAATTTAGTGCTCTTTAGCAAGAAAATTATTATCCTTATCGTAGTAAACCTGTGCAAAGCCCCGTTTAAATGGAATTATTCCAAATTATTTAAATGAAAGATTTTTTTAAACACCTTTTTAAACTTCTGCGGTACGTCTTCTCTTAAAGTGTAAATCTTCGAGTCGAATAAGGTAAATAAATAAAACTATTACGTTGTAGTATATGTTTCTTTGTTAACAATCGCGTTTTTTATGCAACATCAGCCTTTTACCAGTAATAAAGTTGTCTACTTAACTACCTGAATCATGTAGGTACTACAATATGTAGGTACATATTACTTACCTACCTTTTACTCATCTTTATAATTTAAGGTATATAAATGCCTTATACTCACTAAGTATATAGATATGTCTATATAGATATGGGTTTAATGTTGCTTTTTTAAATATTAACTAAAGAGTATTTTACACTAATCATGCTGTTCTTTAATCCCAAAAAAGTCAGACATTATCGTTTTATTTATAAAAGGGTTTACTTTATGTATTTTATTTGCTTTATTTAATAATTCGTTGGAAAAACCCTGCTGTGGCGAAGAATTCACAATCAAATCCCTTTCATTTATACAAATATTAACAAAAGTTATCAATTTAGTGAACAATGTAAATATATGAGATGTAATTATTTTGGAAAATTATTCAGAGGAACCTTTTGCCTAAACGTACAGAAACGGACTCTAAATCTTCATATAACATCCTGCTATTTTCCACTTAGTTTGAGTTCAATTTCCGGCCTGTCGATGTTTGGCCGCGCTCAGATCTTCTGCTTAGCTAAGGGAGTAAACCTATGTATTAAAATGTCAAAACTCAGAATTTAAATTAATACAAATGCGTATTTATATGCGACAAACAACGAGTGAAAAATAATCGTCAAATGAATTTATTTAAAAAAAAATGTAAATTTTATTAAAATGTAATTGAACATATGAAATTAAATGGACTGCAGTTTTCAGAAGAAAATTTTGATTTCTATTTTATAATGGTAAAAAATATAATATTTTAAAAACTTGTAATGTACTTGTACATTAAATTATATACGAAGAAGTTGTTATCCTGTTCGAGATGTAGCTGATACATTACAGTCAACCAAGTATCTTCTTTAAATATATCACATAGGGTACAACCTGTACATGCATTAGACACACATTGACAAAGTAATCTAAGAGATTAACATGCACGTGCAATCGCAGATTTACGTGATAATAAACAGGATGTCTTGCAACCATTTGAACAAACTTAATCAAGTTATTCAGTAGGTCAAAAAAATTGAATATAATGTGTGTCCTATCTCGTCCGTTTTCTGTCTGTTAGTCTGTATGTACATTTTACAAAAACCTAACATCTTTGAAACAGTTTAAGATAGAATCAATAAATCTGATACAAGTGTTACTGTAGGCACTTGACAAATTCCATAAACATTTTGATTCCATACAACCTTCCGTTTCAGGATGGCGACAGTTCATAGTATTCAAAGTTTAATATCTAATAAACTACTATTGTTATTAGTTTATCAGGCAACCTATATAGGTTGTCTTGAAAATTAGTGATTGTGAATATTTAGTAGCGATGAAAATACTAGAAAAATTTCAATCGAAAAATGCAATAAATAATTGACAATGATCTTCAAATCCATTAAATTACCTATTAAATAACCTATTAATAACCTATTAATTACCTATTAAATTAACCTATTAAATTATGAGCTATGTTTGACCTCAATTAGGAAATATAGATGTAAATGATACAAACTGATGTACTAATGTGAAGCTCCTTACAATTGAAGCTGCAGCCTGAAAGCTAATCCGTTTTGATTCTGGATGATAACTTCTTGTAACCTCATACTGATACATCTTATCCATTATAAACTGTACGCGATGATTGTGTTGCATTAAGCCACACAACTAATCCACCGTAAGCTGGCCTGATTGCTGGTCATCGCTTAAGTCCTCAACACATTATATGAAAACATCGATTGTTAACCTGCTACTAATCAACTGGCGAGTTGTTGTATTGATTCCATCCAACAGCTTATCCAGTTAAGCTTTCATGATTGGAGATTAATAATTACGGTCATACAAAGACCGATTAAAATTAACTGTTGTCGTGCCAATGCAACAAGTAAATTGTTCAACATTTAGACCTTGAGATGAAAATCAAAGAATTTGCCGTTATACTGGCCCCGTAGAATGATGTGAAACTATAACTGCAGTATGGGTTTTACATCCAGAGAGTGTAAATTGAAAAGTAAGGTCCTTTTAATTAAACACCGAGTTTTCTACGGGCTGCGAAATGAGCTTTCGCCACCTTAATTTTAATTTGTTGGGCAATGATTTGCAAGTATTGTTGTTAGTTGCAATTACACATACAATAAACAACAATATACTGGAGGTTGTAAATACCATGAGTTTTTAAAGAAGGGTCCCCCGATACTTCCACCACGGAGTTTAATAGGCAACATATCTATTTCCATATTAATAAATTTCCCTAACAGTACAATAAGTAAACAAGAGAAAAATGTAAATTTGTTCTATTCATATTATTAGCATTAGCAAGTACTCAATTCACGAACAAATACAAATTTACGATTTATTGGCTACCTAATGTCGTAGAATATAAAATCTGCCTTAGAATATACTAGTTTATTAAGTTTTCTGGGCTCTTTTTTAATGGTACCGGATACATTTTATTAAATTGTAACAACATCATACAATTCAACATCATCAATTGTATAACATCATAATTTTGGTACTTTAAGGGCCTGTAATATTTTCCAGACATGCGGGTTGTGTAATTTTGCTTTAGACTTGAATATAACGAAACTAAAATTTTAATTTAAGTCCAGAACAAGTTTCCAAATCTACGAGTATAAAAAATAAAAAAAGTCAGGTTACTACGAGCGAAAACATAATCCGCGTCTATAGATATTTTCTAGTCGACAATGACCGGCAACAACTATACAAAAATACATTAATCCAATCAGATAAGCTATACAGAAACACCAGTTAAAACATGTTATGCTAGGAAGTAGGAAGCAGAATCTTTCTATAAATCTGCACCTGTAATAAAGTGACTATATATTGGGAGCATGTATTTAACCAACGCCGAGGGATTTCCCTATGTCAATGAAATTAGATAACATTGTAAATAGTGGCTCGCTGATAAAACACTCAGTGTTTGATTTCCCTTGAGGTCGAAACGTATTAGAGACCAAAACTAGACAACTACTAAAGAATAAAAACACAGATCGTGACTTGCACCTTTAGTCGAGGCCGGTTCCACAGTTTTTGTAAATGGGTGAATTTTATCCTCACTGTTGTATATACGTACCTGTTATTTTTACACGAATAACAATCCAAGTATGTTACTGATTTTAATGACAATTTTAATGGTTTTACCTTTAGTCTCTGCAAAAAAACACGCTGTATGTATGAATGTGTTGCAAATATATCTGAAAACATCTGGTTAAGGTGAATACAAATCAAAATAAACAAAAACGAGATATTATATGTGTTTTTCAATCAACAAAAAGTGTTTTAGGAGAAACCAAATTTAAACTGTTTCGTAATAATAACACACATTCAAAAATTACTTTATATCACTTTTCAAGTTTCTTACCTTTTACCAATTAAAGTTTTAAAACTTACGGAAATTAAATTTTTTATTTATTTTTATCTTTAAAGAAAAATCTCTTCAAACCATAAATGTTACGCAAATTTACAAGACGGTGGAAAGTTATTTACTAAAATTTGTGGTAAACAGAGATCAGAATATTGAGAAATCAAAGTTTTAAGAATTAAATGCATTAATAAGTACATATAAAAATTGCATGGTTTATTTTAGAAAAGCATGTTTAATTAATTAACAATCTTCATTTTATCTTTGATATGAACCATTTTACAGCTTCATTGCTGTTGTTGTGTATTGTTTAGTTTGATACAAGTTGATGGTATTTTGGCCGTAATATAAACTACCGCTAATATGATGGAGTAAAAGATAGAGCCTTGATATTTGAACCCCGAGCATTCGTTAGTGTGCCAAGAATGTGGAAGGTATAAAGGCAACACTTAGCGTGGTTCCCAACAACATATAAGATTTAATTTTATCAAATCGCGAAAGACAGAACTTAAATCTATTATAAAAAAACATATTTACCCTCATTTAACTTAATTATTCCGGAGTTACGATATACATTTGCGGGACATCTTATTTATAAGGATGTTTTATTTTAATTAAGTTCCCCCCATCTAAGTCACCTTTTTTTAGTCGTCCAGTACCCAGGTTAGCTATAGTGGAGATTGATGTGATATTCCAACTATAAGAAGACGAACAAATACCATGCTCAAAATGCAATAATGCAAATGGTTGCATTTGACAACCGGAATTAATTTGTTTAAATTTATCTAAAATAATATTATTTACAAATCGATTAAGAAAAAAGCGCACGGAGTTAAAAAAAAAAATAGTGTCTGCTTTTAGTCGTACACCAATAATCGCAAACGAAGTGCGAGAATTTATTCATGGGTAAATGTTAACACACTTTCGCTTTGCAGCGAAACACCAAAGGTAGAAAATGTGCGTTAGTAACTCATTTCTTACACCTCGAACTGTGTGATGATTCTTTCACACGCCTTTGCAGAAAACCCATGGCTCTCCCTCTAAAAATAATTTTAACAAAAAATTCTATTTACAATTTTTTTTCTTTTGAAATGTTTTTGATTCGTCTAAATAACAAATGTTTCAAGTGTTTAATGATGGTTTTATAACTCTGTGCTTCGTTAAAATTACTGTTACATTTTATGGTATCTCATTAAAAAGAAACTCTTCAAAATTATTTCAAACTCGAACCATCACTTAGAGAATCCGTTTTCTGTTTAAAAAAATAATCCTCAAACTTGATTACAAGTCTGATGCTAAAAATAAATAAGAACGAGTAATTGATCATTATTGTAAAAAGGTATACTTTATACTCAGTTCTGTCCTCGGTTTTTACGTTTTATTTGTTTTCTCGTCAAGTCGCTTTTATTTATTTGTTCAAGTTAGTCTTCAATTATTATTTAACGATGCAAAAATAAAAGTTTTGAGTAGCCTAAAAAGGGATGGGAGGGGTTTTTTAGATACAGCAAGTGAAAAAACGTCTACAATGAAGTAGGATAAAATATATTGTTCTAAGGAATGTATAGCGAGTTGAGATCCGATGCTAAGCTAAAGAAAATCTAAAATTTAAACTCTCAGTTTGTTCTCTAACAAATTAATTTCAAACATTGTAAGGTGACACTTACACTAGTCCTTGGGTAAATTTGTTTAAACAAATGCCTTATAGAATAAAATTTGTGACTAAATAAAGAGACTGTTTGCTCCATAAAAATGCCTTCACCAATGAAATAAAATTTCAATGATATATCGAGCAAATACGTATCCTACGTACGTATATGGTAAAAAAAAACGTAGCTCTGGAGTTGGCCAGTATAAAGATATATCCTTCAAGGGCTGAAACGTGAGAGAAGGCGCAGTTTTAGTGAAATAATCGTCGAAGTATAAAGCTAAGGAGTTTTATTACAAGCCGATAAGTTTTCTTTTGAATAGTGAGAGCGAAGCCAGGATAATAGATTTGTTAAGCAAATACCTCGTAGTAGTAGCAGTTACAACCATTATTGCAGATGCTGACGCGGACCTAACGAGTGTGAAAAGCGGAATAATTGCTGGTGGAAAACCTCAAGCGATAGTTGGAGAATATACAGACCTGATTGTCCTGTTGACTGCTCCAGACAGCCCGTGCTACATGCTTATACCAAATACCTCGTAGTAGTAGCAGTTACAACCTCTATTGCAGATGCTGACGCGGACCTAGCGAGTGTGACAAGCGGAATAATTGCTGGTGGAAAACCTCAAGTGATAGTTGGAGAATATACAGACCTGATTGTCCTGTTGACTGCTCCAGACAGCCCATGCCACATGCTTATACCAAATACCTCGTAGTAGTAGCAGATACAACCACTATTGCAGATGCTGACGCGGACCTAGCGAGTGTGACAGGCGGAACAATTGCTGGTGGAACACCTCAAGTGATATTTGGAGAATATACAGACCTGATTGTCCTGTTGACTGCTCCAGACAGCCCGTGCTACATGCTTATACCAAATACCTCGTAGTAGTAGCAGTTACAACCATTATTGCAGATGCTGACGCGGACCTAGCGAGTGTGAAAGCGGAATAATTGCTGGTGGAAAACCTCAAGTGATATTTGGAGAATATACAGACCTGATTGTCCTGTTGACTGCTCCAGACAGCCCGTACTACATGCTTATACCAAATACCTCGTAGTAGTAGCAGTTACAACCATTATTGCAGATGCTGACGCGGACCTAGCGAGTGTGAAAGCGGAATAATTGCTGGTGGAAAACCTCAAGTGATAGTTGGAGAATATACAGACCTGATTGTCCTGTAGACTGCTCCAGACAGCCAGTGCTACATGCTTATACCAAATACCTCGTAGAAGCAGTTACAACCACTATTGCAGATGCTGACGCGGACCTAGCGAGTGTGACAAGCGGAATAATTGCTGGTGGAAAATCTCAAGTGATAGTTGGAGAATATACAGACCTGATTGTCCTGTTGACTGCTCCAGACAGCCCGTGCTACATGCTTATACCAAATACCTCGTAGTAGTAGCAGTTACAACCATTATTGCAGATGCTGACGCGGACCTACCGAGTGTTACAAGCGAATAATTGCTGGTGGAAAACCTCAAGTGATATTTGGAGAAGATACAGACTTGATTGTCCTGTTGACTGCTCCAGACAGCCCGTGCTACATGCTTATAGCAAATACCTCGTAGTAGTAGCAGTTACAACCATTATTGCAGATGCTGACGTGGACCTAGCGTGTGTGACAAGCGGAATAATTGCTAGTGGAAAACCTCAAGTGATAGTTGGAGAATATACAGACCTGATTGTCCTGTTGACTGCTCCAGACCATGCTACATGCTTATACCAAATACCTGGTAGTAGTAGCAGTTACAACCACTATTATAGATGCTGACCCGGAACTAGCGAGTGTGACAAGCGGAATAATTGCTGGTGGAAAACCTCAAGTGATAGTTGGAGAATATACAGACCTGATTGTCCTGTTGACTGCTCCAGACAGCCCATGCTACATGCTTATACCAAATGCCTCGTAGTAGTAGCAGTTACAACCACTATTGCAGATGCTGACGCGGACCTAGCGAGTCTGACAAGCGGAACAATTGCTGGTTGAAAAACCTCAAGTGATAGTTGGAGAATATACAGACCTGATAGTCCTGTTGACTGCTCCAGACAGCCCGTGCTACATGCTTATACCAAATACCTCGTAGTAGTAGCAGTTACAAGCATTATTGCATTTGCTGACGCGGACCTAAAGAGTGTTACAAGCGAATAATTGCTGGTGGAAAACCTCAAGTGATATTTGGAGAATATACAGACCTGATTGTCCTGTTGACTGCTACAGACAGCCCATGCTACATGCTTATACCAAATACCTCGTAGTAGTAGCAGTTACAACCATTATTGCAGATGCTGACGCGGACCTAGCGAGTGTGACAAGCGGAATAATTGCTGGTGGAAAATCTCAAGTGATAGTTAGAGAATTTACAGACCTGATTGTCCTGTTGACTGCTCCAGACAGCCCATGCTACATGCTTATACCAAATGCCTCGTAGTAGTAGCAGTTACAACCACTATTGCAGATGCTGACGCGGACCTACCGAGTGTTACAAGCGAATAATTCCTGGTGGAAAACCTCAAGTGATATTTGGAGAAGATACAGACTTTATTGTCCTGTTGACTGCTCCAGACAGCCCGTGCTACATGCTTATACCAAATACCTCGTAGTAGTAGCAGTTACAACCATTATTGCAGATGCTGACGCTGACCTAGCGTGTGTGACAAGCGGAATAATTGCTAGTGGAAAACCTCAAGTGATAGTTGGAGAATATACAGACCTGATTGTCCTGTTGACTGCTTCAGACAGCCCATTCTACATGCTTATACCAAATACCTCGTAGTAGTAGCAGTTACAACCTCTATTGCAGATGCTGACGCGGACCTAGCGAGTGTGAAAAGCGGAATAATTGCTGGTGGAAAACCTCAAGTAATAGTTGGAGAATATACAGACCTGATTGTCCTGTTGACTGCTCCAGACAGCCCGTGCTACATGCTTATACCAAATACCTCTTAGTAGTAGCAGTTACAACCATTTTTGCAGATGCTGACGCGGATCTAGCGAGTGTGACAAGCGGAATAATTGCTGGTGGAAAACCTCAAGTGATAGTTGGAGAATATACAGACTTGATTGTCCTGTTGACTGCTCCAGACAGCCCGTACTACATGCTTATACCAAATACCTCGTAGTAGTAGCAGTTACAACCATTATTGCAGATGCTGACGCGGACCTACCGAGTGTTACAAGCGAATAATTGCTGGTGGAAAACCTCAAGTTATATTTGGAGAAGATACAGACTTGATTGTCCTGTTGACTGCTCCAGACAGCCCGTGCTACATGCTTATACCAAATACCTCGTAGTAGTAGCAGTTACAACCACTATTGCAGATGCTGACGCGGACCTAGCGAGTGTTACAAGCGAATAATTGCTGGTGGAAAACCTCAAGTGATATTTGGAGAAGATACAGACTTGATTGTCCTGTTGACTGCTCCTGACAGCCCGTGCTACATGCTTATACCAAATACCTC
Source organism: Allygus modestus (assembly GCA_963675035.1). Taxonomy (NCBI): domain Eukaryota; kingdom Metazoa; phylum Arthropoda; class Insecta; order Hemiptera; family Cicadellidae; genus Allygus; species Allygus modestus. The sequence goes on from OY776111.1 coordinate 140,333,552, forward strand.
GTAGTAGTAGCAGTTACAACCGTTATTGCAGATGCTGACGCGGACCTAGCGTGTGTGACAAGCGAAATAATTGCTAGTGGAAAACCTCAAGTGATAGTTGGAGAATATACAGACCTGATTGTCCTGTTGACTGTTACAGACAGCCCATGCTACATGCTTATACCAAATACCTCGTAGTAGTAGCAGTTACAACCATTATTGCAGATGCTGACGCGGACCTAGCGTGTGTGACAAGCGGAATAATTGCTAGTGGAAAACCTCAAGTGATAGTTGGAGAAGATACAGACTTGATTGTCCTGTTGACTGCTCCAGACAGCCCATGCTACATGCTTATACCAAATACCTCGTAGTAGTAGCAGTTACAACCATTATTGCAGATGCTGACGTGGACCTAGCGTGTGTGACAAGCGGAATAATTGCTAGTGGAAAACCTCAAGTGATAGTTGGAGAAGATACAGACTTGATTGTCCTGTTGACTGCTCCTGACAGCCCGTACTACATGCTTATACCAAATACCTCGTAGTAGTAGCAGTTACAACCATTATTGCAGATGCTGACGCGGACCTAGCGAGTGTTACAAGCGAATAATTGCTGGTGGAAAACCTCAAGTGATATTTGGAGAAGATACAGACTTGATTGTCCTGTTGACTGCTCCTGACAGCCCGTGCTACATGCTTATACCAAATACCTCGTAGTAGTAGCAGTTACAACCATTATTGCAGATGCTGACGCGGACCTAGCGAGTGTTACAAGCGAATAATTGCTGGTGGAAAACCTCAAGTGATAGTTGGATAATATACAGACCTGATTGTCCTGTTGACTTCTCCAGACAGCCCGTACTACATGCTTATACCAAATACCTCGTAGTAGTAGCAGTTACAACCATTATTGCAGATGCTGACGCGGACCTAGCGAGTGTTACAAGCGAATAATTGCTGGTGGAAAACCTCAAGTGATATTTGGAGAAGATACAGACTTGATTGTCCTGTTGACTGCTCCTGACAGCCCGTGCTACATGCTTATACCAAATACCTCGTAGTAGTAGCAGTTACAACCATTATTGCAGATGCTGACGCGGACCTAGCGAGTGTTACAAGCGAATAATTGCTGGTGGAAAACCTCAAGTGATAGTTGGAGAATATACAGACTTGATTGTCCTGTTGACTGCTCCAGACAGCCCGTGCTACATGCTTATACCAAATACCTCGTAGTAGTACTAGTTACAACCATTATTGCAGATGCTGACGCGGACCTAGCGAGTGTTACAAGCGAATAATTGCTGGTGGAAAACCTCAAGTGATATTTGGAGAAGATACAGACTTGATTGTCCTGTTGACTGCTCCTGACAGCCCGTGCTACATGCTTATACCAAATACCTCGTAGTAGTAGCAGTTACAACCATTATTGCAGATGCTGACGCGGACCTAGCGTGTGTGACAAGCGAATAATTGCTGGTGGAAAATCTCAAGTGATAGTTGGAGAATTTACAGACCTGATTGTCCTGTTGACTGCTCCAGACAGCCCGTACTACATGCTTATACCAAATACCTCGTAGTAGTAGCAGTTACAACCATTATTGCAGATGCTGACGCGGACCTAGCGAGTGTTACAAGCGAATAATTGCTGGTGGAAAACCTCAAGTGATAGTTGGAGAATATACAGACCTGATTGTCCTGTTGACTGCTCCAGACAGCCCGTGCTACATGCTTATACCAAATACCTCGTAGTTGTAGCAGTTACAACCTCTATTGCAGATGCTGACGCGGACCTAGCGAGTGTGAAAAGCGGAATAATTGCTGGTGGAAAACCTCAAGTGATAGTTGGAGAATATACAGACTTGATTGTCCTGTTGACTGCTCCAGACAGCCCGTACTACATGCTTATACCAAATACCTCGTAGTAGTAGCAGTTACAACCATTATTGCAGATGCTGACGCGGACCTACCGAGTGTTACAAGCGAATAATTGCTGGTGGAAAACCTCAAGTTATATTTGGAGAAGATACAGACTTGATTGTCCTGTTGACTGCTCCAGACAGCCCGTGCTACATGCTTATACCAAATACCTCGTAGTAGTACTAGTTACAACCATTATTGCAGATGCTGACGCGGACCTAGCGAGTGTTACAAGCGAATAATTGCTGGTGGAAAACCTCAAGTGATATTTGGAGAAGATACAGACTTGATTGTCCTGTTGACTGCTCCTGACAGCCCGTGCTACATGCTTATACCAAATACCTCGTAGTAGTAGCAGTTACAACCATTATTGCAGATGCTGACGCGGACCTAGCGTGTGTGACAAGCGAATAATTGCTGGTGGAAAATCTCAAGTGATAGTTGGAGAATTTACAGACCTGATTGTCCTGTTGACTGCTCCAGACAGCCCGTACTACATGCTTATACCAAATACCTCGTAGTAGTAGCAGTTACAACCATTATTGCAGATGCTGACGCGGACCTAGCGAGTGTTACAAGCGAATAATTGCTGGTGGAAAACCTCAAGTGATAGTTGGAGAATATACAGACCTGATTGTCCTGTTGACTGCTCCAGACAGCCCGTGCTACATGCTTATACCAAATACCTCGTAGTTGTAGCAGTTACAACCTCTATTGCAGATGCTGACGCGGACCTAGCGAGTGTGAAAAGCGGAATAATTGCTGGTGGAAAACCTCAAGTGATAGTTGGAGAATATACAGACTTGATTGTCCTGTTGACTGCTCCAGACAGCCCGTACTACATGCTTATACCAAATACCTCGTAGTAGTAGCAGTTACAACCATTATTGCAGATGCTGACGCGGACCTACCGAGTGTTACAAGCGAATAATTGCTGGTGGAAAACCTCAAGTTATATTTGGAGAAGATACAGACTTGATTGTCCTGTTGACTGCTCCAGACAGCCCGTGCTACATGCTTATACCAAATACCTCGTAGTAGTACTAGTTACAACCATTATTGCAGATGCTTACGCGGACCTAGCGAGTGTTACAAGCGAATAATTGCTGGTGGAAAACCTCAAGTGATATTTGGAGAAGATACAGACTTGATTGTCCTGTTGACTGCTCCTGACAGCCCGTGCTACATGCTTATACCAAATACCTCGTAGTAGTAGCAGTTACAACCGTTATTGCAGATGCTGACGCGGACCTAGCGTGTGTGACAAGCGGAATAATTGCTAGTGGAAAACCTCAAGTGATAGTTGGAGAATATACAGACCTGATTGTCCTGTTGACTGCTCCAGACAGCCCATGCTACATGCTTATACCAAATACCTCGTAGTAGTAGCAGTTACAACCATTATTGCAGATGCTGACGCGGACCTAGCGAGTGTTACAAGCGAATAAAGCTGGTGGAAAACCTCAAGTGATATTTGGAGAATATACAGACTTGATTGTCCTGTTGACTGTTACAGACAGCCCATGCTACATGCTTATACCAAATACCTCGTAGTAGTAGCAGTTACAACCATTATTGCAGATGCTGACGTGGACCTAGCGAGTGTGACAAGCGGAATAATTGCTGGTGGAAAAACCTCAAGTGATAGTTGGATAATATACAGACCTGATTGTCCTGTTGACTTCTCCAGACAGCCCATGCTACATGCTTATACCAAATACCTCGTAGTAGTAGCAGTTACAACCACTATTGCAGATGCTGACGCGGACCTAGTGAGTGTGACAAGCGGAATAATTGCTGTTGGAAAACCTCAAGTGATAGTTGGAGAATATAGAGACCTGATTGTCCTGTTGGCTGCTCCAGACAGCCCGTGCTAAATGCTTATACCAAATACCTCGTAGTAGTAGCAGTTACAACCATTATTGCAGATGCTGACGCGGACCTAGCGAGTGTGACAAGCGGAATAATTGCTGTTGGAAAACCTCAAGTGATAGTTGGAGAATATAGAGACCTGATTGTCCTGTTGGCTGCTCCAGACAGCCCGTGCTAAATGCTTATACCAAATACCTCGTAGTAGTAGCAGTTACAACCATTATTGCAGATGCTGACGCGGACCTAGCGAGTGTGAAAGCGGAATAATTGCTGTTGGAAAACCTCAAGTGATAGTTGGAGAATATACAGACCTGATTGTCCTGTTGACTGCTCCAGACAGCCCATGCTACATGCTTATACCAAATACCTCGTAGTAGTAGCAGTTACAACCATTATTGCAGATGCTGACGCGGACCTAGCGAGTGTGAAAGCGGAATAATTGCTGGTGGAAAATCTCAAGTGATAGTTGGAGAATATACAGACCCGATTGTCCTGTTGACTGCTCGAGACAGCCCATGCTACATGCTTATACCAAATACAAGCATCCTTTGTTTAAAATTAATTGTTGTGAGTTAATGTTATTCAAGGAATCTTTGCAGACATTTCCCATCACTTATTAGTAAAAACAAAGTTTCACGACGTTTCGGGATTTAGAATCTGATCCCGTCTTCGGGTGGAAAGGAATGCATAGAACATGACAAAATTAGTGGCACAATCTAAACAAGATTGAAAAAACACTGAAAAACTAAAACAGAGCGCTAAAAGCAGTTAAAACAAAACTACAATAAACACACAAGTCAACAAATGCAAAATCAAACGCACAAACGAGACAACAATTGTACACAAGTGCACACATGTGCATACGGCGAATGCTCAGTCTCAATCAAGTCAATCTTAGATTAATAAAAGATTTATTTTAAATAAAATGTTGTTTATGACATAAAACGTGTATTTTTTATTTTAAGTAATCTCAGATTGACCATTTCTTAAAGCGCATAACATTTGTGGAGCCCAACAAGCCTAATTCCGAAACCTATATTATGTGGAACATAGAAAATATAATAACTTCTTCCAAAAACTTTTTAGTTATAGGGGTACTTTGAAATGGCCAGTTATTCCTATTAAAATGTACAAGCCAATTGTATACCTTTACTTTTTTAATTCGCTGTTGAATGCCTCTAGAATTCCTGTGACAGTTGAAAGATAGGTTTACATACCTTCAGACAACAGTTGTAATTCCAAGTAGATTATATCCTACGTATGTTTCACGGCACTCTTTCTATCATTAGGGACATTACAAAAATGCCAATCTTCTGTTTTGGAAGAATAGAATACTTGTAAATAAGTGTTTCACAAGTATTTGATCCAAAACAGAAGAATTAAATGTTTGTAACCTTTGTAAAGTTTTTTGAAACATATGTATGATGTCATCTACTTTAAACTAACTGTTGACTGAAGGTATGTAAACCTATATTTCAAATTACTATAACTATAATAGTAATTCAAAGTACATTTGTTGTCGATTTAAGATTGCTCCCAAGTAAAACTTACAATGTATTTATAAAATATATTGAAACAGACCCTGTTAATCTGTGTACAACCAAAATTAATTTTCTTTCACGATGGATAAATAGAGGTGAGATTTTGAACATAACGTATATTGCGGACAGAGTTTAAGTTGTGGCTCTGTGGACACCCGCATGTAACATCACAGCAGACAGGAGCGTCCGGCCGTGATAAACAATCGACCGTTGTAATTTCTACAATCTAGGTTATAATGATCGTTTTATGTTTTGCTAATCCAACATACTATTCTCACAACGTGACATCTGGTTCAACATATGGCGTTAGAACCATTTAACTTTGTGTCATTAAATGTCATTAAAATACGCTCAGATCACAATATTACAAATCACCGTAATCAGTTCCTTTGTAGTAAACCTATTATCCTAGGAATTTCAATACAGTTAAATTTGCCTAATAAGGCAGGCAATAAAACAATAAAGTACCAGACAGTGCGATTTATGATTCACTCTTCAGTGACTCAGTGTATAAATAGTGACTAAAAGGTCTGTCTTGATTATAATTTAGTTTAAGTTATGCCTTTAAAAACTACAGACTGTATTACTCTGAACAAAATGCAAGTTTTACCTCAATTTAAAATATGCTTTCAATCCTCCAAGGCATTCCCTAGGTATAATACGGCAAACAAATATCTATTAAATAGTATTTACATGGAGGAACTTATCATTACCCACACAAAAAATATACTTGTATTTATAAATCTGACATCAGTCGCAATGTTACTTTATCCACAGCAACTGCTTTGTATATTTTGACTGTAATTAATGTTTTTTGTGTTGTAACAATTTAGGTCACAGTTCAGAAATTAAAAGGTTTAGATTAGGGATTAACAAGCAATAGGGTAAGAAGACAGGGAATATAGAGAAGGAAACCAAATTATATCTGCCTGCGAAGCAGTTCCTTACTCCGCTACTGCAGCACAAAGGCGGCGGCAGTTCTCCGTCCACAAAGCGGCCTTGGATTAGGTACCAGGCACTGCCGGCATCTTACACTTACTTCTACTCTCAAGTTTCTCTCTTCAGTTTCTTTGTGACTTAAATAATGAAAATCAACTAATTAAAAAAAATAGTTTTACACTTAGTTAGGAAAAACAATTTTAAATTTTTAGGTAAAAATTATTCCACTTAGTGTATTTTAGTGCAGAAGTATAAAGCTTAGTATAGTAAAGAGCGAACATGGTAAAAATTAGGTCTGGCCATTTTAGTTAGCCCTGATTTTAATAAATACACTATCAATCCTACTTGATAAAAAATATAATAATATATCAAAAATAGTAATTTTCTAAAAACTATACGACTTTGAAAACTTGCTGAGTTTTAATTTAATTAACAGTCTGACTTTAGATTGTTATAAGATTTTTTTAGTTTTGTGAAGCTTAATTCTTTAAACGTAACCTATTACGACTACAGTATAATTTACCTTAGTTGTATGTAGTTCCCCATATTGTTCATGTATTACTAACATTTTATTAATGATATACATTAACGTACATATGCCAGTTTATAAAAGTAATGCATGCATATTTCCCATGCTTAAACTGAGTACTGAGTGTTAAAGTGATGAGTGACTGGCGTTTAACAGCCTCGTACATCAATGCAGTGTCAACATATCCACTCACTAATGGGCTCAACACACTCTCTCCGATTGGAATATTTAAGTCTCGCTTGAAAGCTTTCGGCCAGGCGAAATGTTCCACTGATGAAAATATTATAAGGGTCCTATTGCTAAGAATTACATAATATCTCCATGTCCAAATCCTTTTCGTGCTTCCGCAAAGGTAGTATTTTGCCCATCTGAGCATTTTTCACCATAAATTAGGATTATATAGTGCCTATATATAGGCTCTATAGTATTACTTATTTAATACTGGTAGTATTATTTTATAGTAAATTTACATTTTTGAGGATTTATATTTTTAAATATGTATCAGTTGTGAGATAAACACTGTCTATATTTTATTGGTAGTTAGAACGCTCGCCTCAATATTTAAGGTTCGTTAAGTCGATTCTGAACAAAATCTAACAAATTTGTGAAGGTCCGAAACTGAATCTAGCTACTATTGGTCAGTGGACATTATTTATTGATCATGGCTAGAGAATCAGTCGGTCAGTAACAAGGCACTCACTCGTTCTAAACCCATAATTAATTCGTATTCGCCTTGATATACGCCTTAGATGTATCAGGGCGTTAAACAGTAATTTACCGAACGGAGTAATTTTGACTTAAGTCATAGTAACGAAGGAAAATAGTTTAGACGATGCACCTTGTTCAATTTTCGTATATAAAGTTTGTCGTTACTTCAATGAAAATAGAGTTTCTTCAGTATTCATATTTTAAGCCAGCAGCTACAACAAAACCGTAAAAGAGATAACTATAAGGTTTTTATGTTGAGAGTCTATACAATACTGTACTTTACATCCAGTATAGGATCAGGACACCCCCCTCTATTTTTGTTGTTGTTAATATAAACAAATATTTTTTGTGAAGTTATAGTAACTTAAGATGTAATATCTTTTGACATTATCCAAAACTGTGAGTGCCCCAAAGATAGGGGATTTTGAGGGCATCTCAAAATTTTTAAATGTAAACCCTCTTATATAGTGACCGCTCATTTTAAAGAACTATAAAAAAGTAGATAAATTAGTGGTGAAGTGATGAATTAGTGGTGAAAATTAGAGACTGCTATCTCTTCCCTAACCAAAATGGCAGCAAGCCAAATTTCCAAAAAAAGTTGTATTCCAATCTGGAAGGCCAATTTTGTTTGTTTTATCTTTACTTGTACTAAGTTAAAATAAACTGATTCCATTCACGTTGTGATATTAACTTCAGGTGTACTACATTTTTACACTATTCAAGATTTTGACTGTACCCCCAAGATTTGTCTTCCAGATTTGAATTTTTACTGCCTGCCATTATGGTTTGAAGTGATAACGATCTCTAATTTTCACCATTTTCTACTTTTTTACATTTATTTAAAATGAGGAGTCACTTAAATAGAGTCACATTTAAAAATTTTGAGTTGCCTTCAAAATCCCCTATTTATGGGGAACACTTACATTTTGAATTATGTAAAAATATACTACACCATAAGTTACTATCACCACCCAAAAGGTATTATTTATATTAACAAATACAACAAATAGAGAGCGGGTCCTGACTTTTTATTCACTCAGTATCATACGGAATAGCACGCTTAGAAAAAAATTGTCGTTAACCTTTAAAAAAATATTAAATAAATAAATTGAGAAGGTAATAGAAAAAGTAATTTATAATTTCCCTAACCCTCACTACAAAGAAATAGAAAGAAGACATTACCTTGTAATCAACGTTAATCTTTCTGAAGGAAATGACGAACGTTTGATCTAGACAACGAACTTCAGGTTAATGACATAAGCCGAAACAAAGTTTGACTTTGTAAGTTATCCTACTAATTCATACTTGTAAGTATTTTTCCCCTCAAATTTTTATATTTATGTGTCTTACAGAGGATTTCGAATGTGCATACATCATTCCCATATTAATTTCATTAACACATTTGTGACTTTCGTCTTAGTCAGGCCGGTGATGTATAAGAATGACCAAATTGAATTGTGTTGCATCCAAAAGCAATTAATAAAGGTTTGATGAGATGCATTGGATTCTGGAAGTATATATCCGCTGTGACTTTTATTATCCCAGTACTTTATGAGCGCAGGGAGAAACTTGGAAAAGTTACAAGAATTTAGTTATACTATCACATAACGCAACTAGTCCACTGGTTTCCTTTACATTTTCTAAACTTCATTGAACTTATATACGGAAAAAAATCATCATTTGGTCCCTTCAACAAACCCTTTGAAGGGGGAGGGTACTGGTATTGCCTTTTAGAACATATTGAAGTACTTTTAGAACTACCTTGAAGTATTTCAGTACATATAGTGAATGATATTACACTAAATACGATTTAACAAAATAATATATACAATGTACTCTCTGCTATTCAAGAACCGCAACAAAAAGTCAAAGAGCTTACAGTATCCTTACTTCTGTGGATGGTGGATTGCAAATATTACTTTTAACTGCAAATCTACCTGTTGGAACCTCAGTTTCCATATATGTCGTATATTATTAAACATTTACAGAGTAAGATAGAAGTTTAGAGAGAGGGGGAGCATGTGATCTTTACTACGGGATCAGGGCAGCAACAGTAGATATATTTACATTAAGATCCTGCGTTCTCTTTAATTACAATATTAGGGTCAGAGTGTTAAAGGTGTTGCAGAGAGAGAGCGTGTTTTTCAACATGGGATTAGAGTAAAACCAATAGACAGGCTTACATTTAGATCCTTTGTTCTACTTTATTACAAGAGTAGAGTAGAACTATATAAATGTTTATGGAAGAAGTACGTGTTTGTCTCATGTGAACGGGGTTACAATACTGGAGATGTTTACAGAGAGGGCGCGTGTTCTTTATCATGATGGATGGAAGTTTCAGAGTAACTGAGATTTGAAACTTTGCTACCACAAGTCACGTGGCTCCGTGGCTGTGGGGGACTCGGATGTTCATCTCAATGGATTGTTGCTGCGCATATAAAGTATTTGTGTTAGGTGGGTATTTACGCCATTGACATTTTTATGATTTGGAAGAGAACAGTCTAAACCCAAAATTATCCTAAATATTCTTTTAATGCTGTTCAGAATTGCAAACCTATTAATGGGTTTTTATAAAAAGGAGTCAACAAATTAATGATAGATTACGAAAGAATATTTACTCTGTAATTTGACTCTGTAATATTTACTCTGTAATTTGTTAATTTCAACTTCGTATAAAGTATATGCAGATACGTCCATTGAGGACACCAAAGTTTAAGGAAAGCTTTAAGACGAACTGTTTTATGTTTGGTGTAATGTAACATGTAAAAAAATTTTAACATTGATGAAAGCTACAAAGATTGAGGTGTCCCTGGAAGTGGATTTGTGATAATTATAATAATTTAGGTAACTTTCCCGTAGATACTTCAGAACGCATCTGATATTAGAGGAATGCGTACATATTTTTATTTTCAGCTCGAGAGTAATAGTGTAATGTTAAACTTTGCGGTTAAAACATTTTCCACTAATAAAGAGTCTTTCGAGTTTTATAATTCATTGACTTAATATATCTATTAATAGATATAACAACAAACAGTTAATATAAATAATGCCTTTTTTTAACTGATCTTGGCCAAAAATTTAATGAAGTTACACTCCATAATAAGTTTTGACGTAGCTCGTCTTTTGGTTTTGCGACATGTCCCGACAGCAGCGCCGCACCGGTGCCAGGTGTCAGAAGCAAACGTGTATGCTACTCTGTTATTTACATGTGACTGAGCCATAGCAATTGCAGTAAAACTAACAAAGACACTCAAGAACGTAAAACACGGCTAAGGACTTCTTCAATGTTTTGAAAAATCAATTCAGAAAGCTTTTATTAAACTTGTATTAATTTATATGTCTCAATGACATATTTTTCTCAGAGGTAAGGGATGATTGTTTCATGCATCATCGGGAAAAAATATACTTATCACTAATATTCAAAGGTCGCAAAAAATCTGTGCTCAGAACAACTAATGCCCACAATGCGAGGCGGATAATAATTTCAATCATTTTCCGAATTCAGTTAAACATATAAACTTACATCTTATTAGTTATCTTTTTACATGCATGATGACATTCTTAAAAAGATCCAATTTTTATGTATACAAATTTAATTGAGTGTTTTTTTCTTGTGATTATAAACCATAAGGATCGCAAAAATAGCGGAAGGGTTTGGAGAAGAGGGGATTTTTTATACTCCAATTTTGATTCTACATAAAAGGTTTGGATTTTAATTTTTGTTTAAGCTTGAAAACAAACCATTTAGTATTTTTAACCATCTAGTATTTCTCTACGTCAAGTTTTTTGTTTAAATAAGGAAGTTGTAAAACACAGTACGTTGTCCAATATGATTCGTAAGTAGGACAAGGAATATCTTCATTATTTACCTTGACACAACTTGTTAAATTGTTTCATTTGATTGTTACTGATTTAATTGTGATTGCATATAACGCATTAATTTAGACCAAATGTGTTTATATATTGCTAAAACAATCAACCACTTTCAAAAACAAGTTATACAATTTGTATTTATAACTAAAACTAATCGTGTTTTTATACTATCCTCGCTGGAATGTTTTGTTAATGGATTTCATCCTTTACATTCATTTCAATAAACAAATTCGTTTAATGAGGTCAGTGAGGTTTGCTGTGATGGGGTTTAAACAATTTAAATTGAATTATGTGTTAGGACTTCCAAAACATATGTCCGGTAATCAAATTCACTTTTGTAATATACAAATTGTAGGAGTTACGATACCTGACACCATCTTGCAAATTTGGTATTTCCGGAGGTGAAACATTGGTAAACATTTAGTATGTTGATCAGCCCACCTAATAGTCCAAAATATGGTATTAAAAACATGTTGCAGCAATTCTTTGAGGGCAACTGAATATATTTCACATCTGCAGGTGAAAATTATTAGCTTGAAATAATATTTTCAAGTGCTGCAAAGAGGTTGTCTATAATATATCTGTATTATTACTCAGTAATGCAAATTACTTGTAATAGTTTTATACTGTAGTCATAAGTTATACTTTTTAAAACCTCCAGATTCAAAGTTATTTCATGATCTAAAACTTATAAAACAATATTTCATAAAACAGATCGTTAAAATTGCAATGTGAGACTACACATAATAAGCTTCACATCTAACAATTCGATAGAAATACGTCAACTAGCATTGGAAATGGACCGCGTCATTAGCTTATCAGCAGTTCAGTGTTGTTTATGACCTGGAGTGATACAATCACATTAAATATTATGTTGTGAAACTGCATTATAGATAAGTTGTACCATCCACTCTCATTAGTATATTATGTGACATTAACAGAACTAACCATGATCAATAAGGAAAATTATGAATTACCAATCTCGACAACATTAACTCTTTGAGATACTCAACACAGTCGTTTTAAACCAAACAAATTGATTTACGTACAGTTTTTTCTTACTACCCAGATGCATTACGTAAAAAATGTCAGTTCAGACCCATTATTATACAAGTCACAACGCATACGGATAATGTTCTTACTTTAATGATGTATCATGCAGTTTTTAAAATATATTTATAACAATTTGTTCATGATTTAGTTTATTTAGGGTTTAGGATTATCACATTAGTGTAAATAAACTCAACTATGAGAATAGTACCGAAATGTCCTTTAATCGTATACGTAGAATGTGATTGCACTAATTTTGTTTATATATGATTTCGTAAAATTAATGTCCATGTATATATATATATTTAGAGAATTTCGTGTAGTATAAGATTTTTCAAATATATAAATGATCAAAACATGTAAATCAGTGTGTCAGTGTGATGTTTTTACCAGGAAATGTGGTCTGCCTGAGCTCAAATTTATCATGAAGGTAACTTATATATTTACCTTCAACGCTATAACCTCATCCCATAATCCCATAATGATTCAGAGAGGTAAAACATTTGAATATATCTAGATTACTGTGTCTTTTTGTTTCAGCCCAAGCTACTAAATGGAATAACTTGAGAAAATCTTAAAACAGTTCCTCAAATTGACTTTAGACAATCGACAACATCGGTCTATGAGGTCAGTTAATACAACTTCAATAAAAAAACTTAGCAGTGCTCTAGTTTACTTTTTAAAGAAAATTCAAAAAACTATTAATTTCCATGTTTATTACATATTTTAAATTATTAGTTGTCATGTCAGTTTTGGATTAACTTCCAACACCAGACTAACACTCATTTCAACACATATTTTGATAGCGTTAATAAGATTGTGTGATTGTGTGAATACACATTCAAAAATCTGTTATAATTACGTTTCATGATGTTCTCAATCAAACCGATGGACAGTTGGTTCTAGTAAACTAAGTACCAGTTCCATAATTGATAGTTTAACTATACTAAAAGCGTAGTTAATACAATTTCCAGAGCAGATTATTCCAAACAGCTAGAGGGTTTTATTTGCTTACGTTATTTGTTGTAGTATTTAAAGTCATTTATGGAAAGGTCAAGTTGTTCTTAGTAGTCTTTTAACCCTTATAGTTTACGAACATCAACTTCCTATTTACTGTACGATTGATGGAGCAAAATTAATCTTATATTATGTGCTCACAAAGCCAAATTTGTTAACTCTATTTGTATCATGATGCCTCCCGTATTTTGCTGTTGTATTGAATTCTATAAAGTGGAGATATCCTCAGGTATATTTTGTAAAGCAAAGTAGAACACAGTTTCAGTTGTGTGAACAATTCAATGTAGAGGTTGAAGTACATTGAGCGCCACAAACCACAGTTATGGGACCCATATTCCGCCGCGGTGTGCTATCAGCTACGTACGGTGGCTGATGACACCGCTATCGTCACACATTAATGGGGCTCACCAATAAAACCAACCAACGTCATACAAGTTTCCACACGTTGTCGGGCCTGTTAAAACAAGTTAAACGAACAACCAGTAATTTATGTGTTTTACAGTTAATCTTTTTATAGACTTAAAACAACAATGGAATCTATTGGCCAAACCCCGATATGTCCCAAGTATTTTAAGCATATGACTGGTAAGACTGGTATGCGACTATTTTTTAATTTACAAATTCAAGTTTATATTTATATAATTAAAAAATAACTTAATTTTTATTTACTTAAGTTTGTCATACATTTCAATTTGAATGTTTCTATTCAACTCATCTTGAAACGTATCGGTTGTCAATATTTTACAATAAACAGATTGAACGCTTTTACAGAGAAAATATGATTATAAAAAAATGTGCTCGATATAAAGCCGAATTATTATAATAAAGACCTCAACCCTGTAAAGTCGGCTTGGGTTGCTATTTGTATTAATCACTTTGTGATCTTAACTTTAGATTAGATTCATGTGAGTTATAAGCCCCTTGCCTAAATTACATCGCGTTACAAGAGTCGCAAACACTGTTATGTGTAGCTTGCGGTTTGTATAACGAGAAGTGAACCAAGATTAGTAAACCACTTTTACTAAAAATAATATGATTACTTTTGATATTAAAAAATACCGTATCTCGCAATTGCAAAAGAGATTCTTCCTTGGTGGATTTAAATCACAGCACAATGATTTGTCTGAGGTTTTGGTTTTAGGGGTTACTTCCTTCCTATAGTTTCAGGGCTTTAGGATGTTACGGTAACTTTATTTTACTCCTGAAGTAAGTAACTTTAAGTACTCCCAAAGTTTCATACGTAAGTTCATTATTCATCACAAATATTGTACCTGGTTTAGTTTTTATATCGTTTACCAATATTTCCACAAAATGCTACAAGTGTAAAAAAGACAATGCATTAACTTTGTAACATATATAAGAATAAAACAACAAGAAAAATCACCCTTTCTTATTTTTGGAGCAGGAAGAACCATAAATCCGGTTGAGTAAGAGTGGCGAAGATGAGGTCTGACACATAATTTCCGACTATTTTCTGCTTCAAAAACAGAGTTTCGCTCGGTTACGTTGGTACGTATGTCTCGTGTGAAAACAAACTGACGGAGGAAACTTAATTGTGTGAAAATTGGTAAATTACTCAGTTAACAAATATATTAATAATCATATTTTAAATTACTAAAATAAACTAGATTCAGTACCAGTCAAATAAATTAATATTGCATGACATAGTCTTTTATTTCATTATTTTAGAACGTATAATCGTATTCTATAGTTCTTGAGCGTTTGTTAAGTTTTATGTGAGCTGGATGGTACAATGTCGGGCAGTAGCATTACTACTTATCTAAGTTATTATCTTATAAAATGGTGCATAAATAGGACAGCTACTATCAATAAAATTTTGACATAATGTGGTCGTCTTTATTACCTTGTCATCAAAACAAGAACAAGTCATTTAATGAACTAAGAAGTATAAAGATTTTATGAGTTATCGCCCAAAATGCAGATTGTATCCTTTGAATCTAAATATTAATTTTTTTCATTAAAAATAGCTTAAAAACTACAACGTTTCTTTAATCATAATTTCGCAATAAATAGTTGCGGAGAAAGACAAAAATTGCGTTCGTGATAAATGTAGTGGCGTTGTCTCAGTCTACATTACCCTTCAATCCATTCGATACGACTAAGTTGTTTGATATAGGTGCCAAGGGGTTGCGTTCGTGATAAATGTAGTGGCGTTGTCTCAGTCTACATTACCCTTCAATCCATTCGATACGACTAAGTTGTTTGATATAGGTGCCAAGGGGTTGCGTTCGTGATAAATGTAGTGGCGTTGTCTCAGTCTACATTACCCTTCAATCCATTCGATACGACTAAGTTGTTTGATATAGGTGCCAAGGGGTTGCGTTCGTGATAAATGTAGTGGCGTTGTCTCAGTCTACATTACCCTTCAATCCATTCGATACGACTAAGTTGTTTGATATAGGTGCCAAGGGGTTGCGTTCGTGATAAATGTAGTGGCGTTGTCTCAGTCTACATTACCCTTCAATCCATTCGATACGACTAAGTTGTTTGATATAGGTGCCAAGGGGTTGCGTTCGTGATAAATGTCGTGGCGTTGTCTCAGTCTACATTACCCTTCAATCCATTCGATACGACTAAGTTGTTTGATATAGGTGCCAAGGGGTTGCGTTCGTGATAAATGTAGTGGCGTTGTCTCAGTCTACATTACCCTTCAATCCATTCGATACGACTAAGTTGTTTGATATAGGTGCCAAGGGGTTGCGTTCGTGATAAATGTAGTGGCGTTGTCTCAGTCTACATTACCCTTCAATCCATTTGATACGACTAAGTTGTTTGATATAGGTGCCAAGGGGTTGCGTTCGTGATAAATGTAGTGGCGTTGTCTCAGTCTACATTACCCTTCAATCCATTCGATACGACTAAGTTGTTTGATATAGGTGCAAGGGGTTAAATTGTAATACACAATTTAAAGATATGGTTAACCGTCTTTAACAATTTATTAACTCCCATAGTAATAGCATTAATAGACAACTTATTGTATTTGTAAAAATGTATTAACTCCCATAATAATAGCATTGATAGACAACTTATTGTGTTTGTACCAGAAGATTTTTCCACTTTTCTCTAAAACCCCTTTAAAAGATCAAAAATTGGTTCAGATAACTAAATTGTTAGTTTTTTAAATGCAAGTATTTCAACAAATTATTAAACTACATATTAATTAAATTGTTTTGAAATCCTACAGAAAAATACTAGTTGGTTTGTGAAATGAGTGAAATCTAAATAAGTTCAAAGATTTCTCATTTTTACATGTTAATCCTAAGTTTTATTGAAATCGGACGTAAAGTTAACTTGTTATGGCATAAAGCATAACAAATCACGTCCACCATTTGTCCACCATATGTAGCGGCAAAAGCTCATCTGACCTGAATTATAAAACTTGGTCATTTAATAAAAACACCTTTGCAGCATTTATCTGCTAGAATCTTTTTTTTTTCATTTTTAAAATCGGTTTTAAAATTTAAAACAAGTATTTGTTAAAGGAAAAGTAGAGGTCGCAACCCGTCGTCAAGGTGATCATCAGCTTTTTGACGGCGACAAGTCTCGTGGGGAAGTCGTTGTGTTCACGCCATCTTCCGTGCACTTTGTTTGTGACAACATGGGGAGCTTGGTTGAGACAGTTATATTGAAAAGGAAATACAATGATTTTTCATCTCCACATACAACACAACGACATGAATGAACAATAAAAGGTCTCAAGAAAAACATTGTCGAATATCATAACATACTTTTTAACACTGCACCTGTTCCCATATGCTACAAAATGTCCATAAACTCGAATTTTAGTTATTAAGTGTGCAATTTTGTAAGCTTATAATATTTGTGAATGTAACGATAATATAGTATAAATTTTCAACATTCTTGTTAGTAGTTTTACAATAATATTTTTGAGGAGAAATCACTATAAAATAAAAAAAACAAATAGGGGTAGTAAATATTAATATAGTAATATTAATTTTGACGAATTTTTTGTATAAATTATAACTTGTCACCCTCTACAGCCATTATTTACACGGGCAGTTTGAAAGGTTTGCCAACTTATTTAAGGGGATGTTATTAAACAACGCTTTAAAATATATTTACTCTCACACTAATCTCACTTAGGTAAATCTACATAAAGGATCGTATAAGGCAGTCGATTCCTTCCGGTCATACTGATCATCATCAGCTCCATGAATAAAGTGTTGTAAATCGTATTTAATTACACACCGTAATTATAAAAACACGTACGTTGCTAGTAAAAATATAACCAGTTAATCAATATCGGTTGGTTTGCACAAAGAGGTTAACGAACAATATGGTGTGTTCAACGAAGACGCATACCAGGATTTATTTTCCTGTGACTGCTGCACAAAGGCGGCGGCATAGTTCTCCACCCACAAAGCCGTCTGGGCTTAGCAGACAATGCCTGTTACCGTCTTTACACTTACTGCAATTCCGGTTGCCCCTTGTAACATACTTAACGCCATCTTTATAATGTCTATGACAGAAGAATTATTTGCCTTAAATGAACGTCAGATATGCGCAAACATTGATTACGAAGTAATAGTATGATAACTAAGCAAGTATTGTCTTGTTTCACTCGTAATTTAACTATTTATCATGATTAGAAATCAGTTTTGTTGTTTAGCCTCCGGATTACTGAGAAATACCAAAATGGTTTAAATACCTGCTTTCTTGCTCCTGCAACAAATTGTATTACTCGAAAGCAGGTATTTAAACCATTTTAGCATTATGAATCAGGTTTTTTTTAAATACATTATAATTTGTTTTCAAACTTAAAGCAAGTTGAAAATATGTTGGAAAATCCGTTTTTATTACTGGAACAGAAAATTTTTAAAAGATAATGACAGTTAACGTCGAATTATTAATAATATAAAAATAAAAAATATATTAATGGTACTTAAAATAATACAACTTTTTGTTTGAAATGTTTAAGTCAATTCCGTAATCTTATCTCGCGTGAATGTCGGAGCGATCGTGTTCATATAATGGCGTAACGCTTGGAAAGTTACCTCGAAAGAGACATAGGTGGCCATTAAAAATAACATAGAAGACATGTAATGTCTCTTCCAGATAAAAAATACGTTTTAAGTACCTAACGCTAAAACATAGTTTTCTGCAAAATAATAATACTGTATACGAATTTGGATACATGAAATAGTAAACAAAACTTAGAAAATACAACAAATGTCTAGAACCTAAGCTCAATCCCTTCACCTGTTATTTATTTTCAAAAATGTAAACCAAACATTCAGTGGAATGCTTGACGTATATTTATATGTTTGTCGCTTTTTACATAAAGTTCAGTTAGCAAACATGCATCTTTATTTGTGTTGGGTTATTTGACATCGTATTACACTTTTACAAGAACGAATACTTTTTTCAGCACTATTACACTCATAAATTGTAGCTTTCTCAACAATTTTCACTATCCAAAATGCCACGGAACACTTTAACTATTAACTTAAACTTTTTGATGTAAAGGAACGTCACGGAAAAATCGGACACCATTGATTGTCACCATGTTTCAGGATTTTGTTTGAACTATTTTCCAATTGCGTACTTTATCTGTGCTACAAATAATGCACCAAATTGCAATTGATCTTAAAGTTCAAGCTTTAAACTATGATGTGGCACCCAGCTATCATACAGTGTTTACGGAGAGTCACCAGATCCAAAAATCATTGTACGTCAAAGCAGATTCTATATTCCACTCGCTAATGGGTCACTCTCTCACTGATTGGAACATTTAGCAGGGCAAAATGCTCGATTATATCTAGGGTAAAGAGAACTCACACTACATAATGTACCACATATGTCTTCGTGGAAATTAAAGCAGGCCCTAAAATATAGCACCCTCTCATGATTTTTTTTAGTAAATTACATTTTATTGGCAATTCTTATTTTCTCCCTGAACCCAAAAAGAGAACATTTAATATTTTATTGTTAAATGAGCCAGTGCTATTATTTAGGAGAAACCAATAAATATTAGCACAAACAATAATGTATCATCTATTATTTACTCACTATATTTAAAAAACATGTATACATAATTAAGCTAAACGACTAGTTGAAAATATTCAGAAATGTCGATGAAGCTCAAATGTAGGGAGGACATTCTACACTCAAAAACCCACTATCAGTAGCCAATCCTATACTGTCCTCTTAAACTAGCATTGTCTGTATGTATGTGTGTGTCTATATATGTATGTATTCAAAATAGATATCGTGATTCCGTCGCATGATTTTGCTTAAACATCAGATATCTGGGTTTTTGGGCATAAATCTAATGGCAAAGCCCTGAACCCCAAGAAAATTTAAAATTTAACATTGGGCTTATTGATTTTCAAATCATAACAGGTGATAAAAACCAGTGACTTGCAAAAATAACACCCAAGTGGTAAATTATCAATCTGTGATATCCTCAGAGCAAACTCGGACCCAAGGTGTCTCATTAACCACCAAATATATTTGTATACAATTTAGTAACTGAACAGTTAATCACAAGGCTCCACTCAAAAGACAATAAGTACTAAATGTAAACAAGAGGCAAACAAGCTAAAATAAATTGTCCTCCGTTAAGAACGGCGAATGAGACAAGCGAATTCACCCAAGAATAACGGGAAGAACAAGATTAGAGCGAATTTTACCTTCCTGCAATGCGACCATGCATTAGGGATTTTGAAAGGGAGACAATTATTGTAATAAACACATTCATAGTCACAGACAGAAAACGGGTCGAGGACACGTTACTTTGTATTAATATATCAGTTTTCTGATTCCATTTAATTACTGATAGCTATAGACACCCAATCACTGATGGAACGTGTGTGCTTTTCATATATAATAGAACATATGTGATAGAAAGCCTCAATCAAATGGATAGCAATTCGACTGTTCATAAGGTAAATTAGGAGCAGGCACTTATTTTATATACACGTTCTTAGATTTAATAATAAATACAGGTAAAAATTAAATCGAAATCTGTATGAGCTCCTGGTGAGGTTTCAGACCGAAGATACTGAGTCGTGATCCGACGAGTATCTCCAATCGGGGGTAGAACTATATATATAGCTAAAAGCTCTTTGATAAAATATTAAATTGTTTTCTGAATAAATCGTGTTTCACAATTTTTTTGGCTTTAGGTGCAATACAAAACCTTTCCAGCTTGGAAGTTGTCTGTCTTTTAATGAATTTTTAAGTAATTTCCAGTCTTACAATCAAATAAATTACACAATTATAAATATTAAGAACTGTTTACCAAATCGACCGCTTGTAAAATACATAACGCACGGAACATAATACACGAAACTCTATGAGCTCGATAGATTTCATGCAACACAATATATAGAGGGTGACCAGCAATGACGGTCCGAAACTTCACGGGGTTGTTTGTCAAAACAAAACATACAAAGTTTTCTGTCTGTGACTATGAATGTGTTTATTACAATAACGTCTCAGAAACGGTAAAGGGATATTTATCGTAATAGTTTTGTTTAGGTTCTCTTATAATTTCCAATGTTAAATGTATAAAAACACTGGAGACTCGAAAATGTTAACAACATTTTATTCATTTATCATAGAGAGAATCAATCAAGAGAAAGTTATCAAAAATAACAAAAGAATAAAAGAAAACATTAAATTATGAAGTGAATTTCGCCGAAAAAGTTAAATTAATAAGCTAAATAATGCCAAAAAAAAATTTGTATCTCAATAGAATTATTTAATACATTAGTACAGGTTCCTGTGGAAATATCCGGTATTGTAATGTGAGTGGTTTGCAATATTGAAAGAATGCTCAAATAAATATCTGCCCGGGGTATTCTAGGAAACTTGAATAGCACTAAGTTTCATCTCTCTGCTATCATTACAACTCTAACTAAGGCATAACTCGATCAAGACATAAAGGAGCCCCTGCTTCTCTCAACCAGTTATTGGTCTTATTGGAAGTTTGTTCATTTATCTTTTGTTAACTTTTAGAAACCTTTTATTAAATCTTCAGTTTTTTGTAATATACTGTGGTTTATGACATAAGAGTACACTGGATATGAGTGTATCGGATTTAATATTCAATATATTTTCAGGGATCTCTCACCTATAACTCAGTAAAGCCGATAGTTACTAACAGTGCCCCCGTACTAAGTGGTTGTTTACACATAACACTTTACAATACAAACTGCCTTACCTGCGTAACTTTATCACATCACTAAATGAATGTTTGTCAGTCTCCCACTCGTGTGTTTTTTTGGCAGTGTGAGATGGAGTTTCTGATTATAATTACTATTTCTATAAAATTAGGTATTGTAATTTTAAAACCTCCCATTTTCGTATATATTGGTACTTTGTTTGGCTGTTGACTTAGCAAAGGAATGTCAGTCCTTAATGGTCGTTAGCTAAGAGCAGAGTATCAGAAATTCAGACTAAGTCGACTGAAAGACGTTGGCTAGTAATTAAAGGATATTTAGTTGGTTTTGTTTGTCTGTGTATTGCTTAATCAAACAAAAATACTAGGCCGCTTACCAATGGTTTGAGAGTGGGTAATATATTTGGCTGAAAAGGGCTAATTTTTGTTTAAAATACTGAGGTAAACACCTACAAAAATCCTAATTGTAATGAATATCTTGCACTTTTACGTGCTTAATGTATATTATATTTATTTTATGTAATTGTATATGTTCTGGCGGGAAAACAGAATGTCCTGATGAGAAACGGTGGCATCAACATTGGATACTAATACCTATTGATTGTATATGATCTACATCTGTGATCCTCTTTAGCTTTTTTCCTTTTGGTCAACCTTGACCATTACGGATTACATACAATGTTCTCATAGGTTTCAACATATTTTGCATTATTTATAAAACAAAGGAAAGAGTTAATTATTGAGAGGAGTTAATTTTTATTGTTAATAATTTCGATTTATTTTCTATCATAACAACCAGTCAATCTAAGGGGTTATTACAACCAAAATGGAATTATATAGTTCTCTTACTAATATAAAAACCCCTTGCCGTACCGGTAAAGTAAAATAATCTAACTTATCTTTTCTATAGCAATAAACCCTTGCACACTCGTTGTTTGCCATTAAAACGCCAAGATTACGAGGGAAGTGCCTGTTAATGTCCTAGCATTACACGCGTTATTACGTAATAACACGTTTAGTGTTAGCTTGTGTTTAAACTGGCTGTTATGCTCACAAAGGTAGGGGCTTAGCTACAAATTACGCCATGAAACAATCTGGCTTAGTAATTAATTAGCTAAGGGCGCCCTGACTGAATAACATGATTATCACTGATCGCATTAGGCCTGTGGCACACTATATACTTACTATTAATTAAGTTATTACCTAAAATGATCTGTTATTACAATTAAGTCAGTTGCAGCTAAATCAGTTGCAGATAAAACTCTAGACGTTATTTGAAACATTGGTTGATTTACAGTTTTTTTTCGTAACAATTATTATAATTTCTAGAATAATTAATTTCTTGAGTCGCGTAATGCTTTTTGTTAAATTAAACAGAATAAAATTAACCACCTCTCACAATACTAAAACGTATTGTTACACACAAGAGGTAACTGTTCAGAGATTAAGAATATTTTCATGTAGTGTTAGTTTCAAATCTATAGTATAAGACAAACTCAAATAAATAGTAAACTTGTAAAGCTGTATATACTCGTATTTTGTCGATTCGAGAGTAAGCAAATTACGTTGAATAATTTATTGAAATTTATATATTGGGTTGGATTCAAAATTATAAAGCGTAAACTTAATATTGAGTAAAATTCACAAAACAATTATATTTCGTCCTACCAGAGTTACTAAATGAATATATATACTACATATATTTATTTAGACTTTCTTTAATTAAAATGCATATTAAATTATGGTCCAACTAGATGTTTAAGCATAGATTCTGCGAATAAATTTAATTGCAGAATTTATTATGTAAATGGCTGCTCTGCCTGGGTGATGCTGGTGCGGAGAAACTTATGCTTTCCCAATATAGGTAACGATCCTACCCTATCTTTCAACTGTCAGTTTTACTACAATACGGTCTCTTAGAAGTCAGGAAAACTGTCCGTCTCAAGAGGCTTTCAATTAATTTTACCTGTTCAGCTGCTTCAATTTAGTTTTAGAAAGAATATTTTGGGTAAGACTGAATATTTATTCGCCCCTTCGCTCAAATTCAAAAAATATTGCAAAACTTGTAGTTTAAAATATAAATATCTTTAATGTACTTTTTTAATAATGGGATTTTTTTACATGAACAAATCTTAACCATTTATTTAATCAAAATTGACGGTTTATCTAAACAAAATAATTTTAAAAAATCAAACCTGGTAATCGCTACATAAGTGAATATTGTCATGATTAATATTATTTATTTTACGTTAAATACTTAATTTTTAATATTGGTTGCATTTAATACCATACGATATTTAATGTTAATAATGGTTAACTTATATACAGCAAGGCTTCGATATTCAGTCGTAAAGCATGTAATGAAACAAGAGGCTCAGAATGGTTTTAAACGTTGTAAACGATTATAAACTAAGATATATGTTGTAATTACAATTCGTAATTATCTGATAAGTTTATTTATACTCAAACATAATTTTAAGCTATGGAAAAGTGTCCATCAAAGCTTCCATCGAATAACTTTATTCATGGTATAGCATTTGAATATACGAGTTTTCTCTCAAATGGAAATGTATAGTTTTAATTGTTTATATTTTACTCCATCGAATTTTCCGTCATGTATTAATAGCTATATTTTCACTCGAATTTCTTGCAGAACAATCGAAAACACTGTTAACATAAGTGGATAAGTAGATTTCCGTCGGATGATACAAAGAGCAAGACAGAACAAATACTCAGTATACAGTGTAATCTTTCAGATTTCAGATTAAGATAATGTAATGATTTACTAGTGCTATCAAACAGTTCATAATTGCAGAGAGCCAGTTTTCAGTAATGTACCGATAGAGTAATCAGCAGTCGTGATGACAGATATCAAATACATCGCGGTGTTGGTGTTGGCTGTTTACATGGCATAATCCAACACTCACTGTTTGTTTTAGGCTCTCTAAATACAGGCAGACTGCAAACGGCTGATTTGGTTTCATTCCAGTTGTTATACGTAAATATTCAGTTGAAATTTATATTACATGAATTACAAAGTCATAAAAAATGCTTAACAAATAAAAAGGTTTATTACAAAGGGAGTTTTATAATAAGAGTTATTGAGTAAAACAGAATATTGTGCAATTATCCCTTTTTAAGTAACTAAAACGATCATAGCAAACCATATTCATATTAAATTATTAACAGTAAAAAAACTTTTATAAAACAAAATTAATACATAACTTTTTATTTTTATGTTCACCGGAATTTATTATATAAATGACTGAAGATGGTTGGCTTCTGATAAGATGCCGAAATATACAATTGGAATTCAACTACTTGTAGTTATTTGTCTTTTGGTGACGAGAAGCAAAGATTTATTAATCAATAACAAAAATATATACCTATGTATAAAGCAAATTTGGAAATTAAATTATATAACTTAAAGATGATGAAATGTTGCTCTATATGAAACAGATAAAATAGCCAACAAGCTAAGGGACTTTACTGTATCTCTAAAGGGATACATTTAGGCCTTTGAGCCTAAAAACCATTAACCAATTTTTCAACGCAGGTTTCTTTTAACATTTTAGAAAAAAGAGTACCTTGAAATATTTTAAAGCTGTTGTATAGTTTACAACTTGTTCTAGTATTGCGTAATTTTTTATTCCTAAACTGAAAATTCAATATGTTCTGCATTATCTTCTTTCTCCTGCCATATGTTTAAACATCTTAATGTTACAAGTTTGCAAGATACAGTTTGTCCAATAGAGGGAATATATTCTTGAATTTGTCTTAGCTAAACCTTTAGGCCATAATATGTTTTTTAGTTGAAATACTAATTTTTACTTTGCAGTTATATGTGCAAGTTTTGAACAACCTTTCAGATAATGTCCAAATGTTAATCTTTATTTTATTTTTCATCTGTTGTTAACAAATATATGATGAATGGTAAATTATAAAAGCAAATTTAAATGTCTAGTTTAATGTTATTTGACAAATGTGAAAGCTCTACTGCAAGTTCCTGATGAATATAAATTGCATACACAAATTATGTTTATACCTTTAGCGTACTATCTGGACAAGGAATAACCTGGACCATCTAATCAGTTTACCTAATTCACACTGTGGCTGTTATTAGTTGGAAAATTTACAACACCGACTGACAATCAACGTCTGTTTATAGACCCTAACACTCTAGGCGATGATATATCAATTGTTAACACTGTACTAACTCACCCTACATTGCAGCAGTGAAGATACTGTATAACGATCTCGAGATCAATGTTGGTGATGTATGGTTGTTAATTCCAATAGCTTCATGCAGTAGAATAGTTAGTTTATTGCCGGGCACACAAATATAACACCCACAATAACGGAAAAATAAATGCACGTATGCGGTGAAGAAATTAAATTTTCACAACAAATGTTTTCTTATAGAGTGAATAATGAAAACCAAAATTAATATTTGTCGTGCCACTTCCAACCAGAGTAATGTTAAACATGTAACTGTGATATAAGTATAAATAAGGATAAATAGTTCTAATATATGTTTATAAGTTACTTAAGAAACAATAACTCAATCAATGTTAATCTTTAACTTATTTTCATTTATAAGTATATTAGGTGTTTTAACTTCATATGGAACTGCTAATTCATTATAAAATATTAGTTAATACAATTTATGTCGTAAAATTGTTGGTTTGAGATTTTGTTATATGCGTTTTTTATGGGTGGTGATCTAACTACGTAGACAGCAATAAAGCTTGACGCCTACATAATTTTGATAGCCATAACTCCATCTCCACACAACCAATAAATCTCCTAATAAACAGTTTTAATACCTATTTGTTATCGTCATGTTTACAAGTGCCTAACACGGAATGATGCTTCATTAGCCAGTAAGGATGTAATTGGGTCCGATATCTTTATGACTAATTTTAACTCAAAGATTAGGTTAAGTCATATGCCATTCGGATTTTAACGACAGTTTGCCCCGTCCCAAAACCACGGATTGGGGGGGTTTAATAGCGTACTTGTAACTAAATTTATAAAAATATATTAACAATAAAGATTTAAAACAAATTATTTGGTGAACGCCCTTAGCCACTACTTTAGTTGAACGATTTAGGTATTAAAATAGTATGAGGTCTAAAGTACATTTTATCAGGAGGTGTTTTATGTTACCTTCAAAATATCGCAATATAGATTATATTTAAAAGACAAACAATCGGTCACTAACGACGCGATAACATAAATTTAGGCCACGAATGAAGTAAATTAAAGTCGAACAGTATCTGCTTATAGCTAAACACCATTGTAAACCGACGAAAACAGTTAAACATTCGTATGGCGGATAAAGATTAGGGATTGAATATGGCAATTAGTTAATAATATATTTCATAATGGTTTCATATTTACAATCTTCTAAAACTACAAAACTCAAATCATGTCTAGTCTCAATATTAATTACGGAATATAGGAGTTACGGAAAAAAATAAAACGTAACATTGTCCTTTGATTTTAAATTATTATATAAAAGTCAAGAATTGGTTTTAACCTAATCTAGGAAAGGAAGCCTGGATTTAATACTGTGTTGTTGTAAAATGGATAAAACCTTTTTTTATAAACTTGACTCACAACTGCAGAGTATTCTACTGAACATGCAGGGTAACGTTAGATCACCTATTATAAGACTTTTGCCTTTACTGGTAAGGGAAATCAACGCATTTAATAAGAACAATAATCTGTTTCTCAAAAGAATATGTATGGCTAAGCGCCAGTCACTACAAACAAACGTACGCAAGATGGAAAGTCTATCTTTTTCAGGCAATTTATACTCAGAAGCGCCTTTTAGCGAATTTACCCTATAGGGAAGAAGCTATTACCGTAGGTCTCATGGTAAGATTTAAGCCCGAGACCATGACAATTTTTTTTTTTTAGGTCCCCAGATGACTAAAACACGATTCGTTCAAATTTATATATATATATATATATATATATATATATATATATATATATGTGTGTCCGTGAATGCGATAACTTGAGTAAAAAACGTCCGATTTCGATGAAATTTGGCTCAAATGTGTAAAGTGACATTCATGACTTTAAGTTCGAAAACCAGAAAAATCGGGCCATGGGAAGGGGGGTTTATGGGGGTTTTAAATTTTCCAAAAATCTGTTTTTTGCATTTTTTACCCTAAAATTTTTAAAACACTTAATTTTGGTTTAGACCATGTTATAGAGCTTAAAAAAAACAAATAATATGGTATTTTGAATTATTAAGCTAGGTTAAGTGGTTGCGGATAAAATCCAAAAAAACCTGCTTATAAAATCTCCTATGTTAATCTTATGGGAAAAAGGTTTTTGGCTTTTCCTAAGTTAATTTTGATGTAAACTTCACATTTGCTTTTACCAATCAATTCAGCTCCACAAAACAATCATTTTGGTGTTTAAATTGTGATTCTACGTCCAACCGTTGCAGAGATATTCAAAGTGCTAAACACAGTACGTTGTCCAATGTTATCCTTATGGAGAATAAATAAAATTTGATATCTCCATTATTAATGAATGTATATTGATGAAACTTGGCACGTGGGGTCACGTAGTACTGGTATATTGATATTTGCACAAAAAATTGATTTTTTGTTGATTATCCCCGTAGCAGCGAACCTGCGTACTCAGCCCCCATGTTATTCTTATGGAGAATAAGTAAAATGTAATGACTCCCTTAATTATGAACATAAATTAATACAACTTGCTATGTGGCTTCACCTTGTTGAGTTATAATGATATTTGCATAAAAACCCATTTTTTTAGTTCCTTGTTGCAGCAAACCTGCTTACTCATCTCCCATGTTATTCTTATGGAGAATAATTAAAATTGTATATATCGCTTATATATGAATATATTTTTATAAAACTTGGTATGCGGCTTTATATGGCATTAAGACATATATCATGCATTGGAAATTCGCTGAGTACGCAGGTTTGCTGCGACGGGGGTATTTGTAATTAGCAAAACAAGATTTATGTAAAAATGCTAAAAACGCTATATAAGATTATCAATGCTTTTAAGAGCTTCTAAAACGAAACATTTTGATTTGTTCAGCTTTAACAAGAGTTTGGTGTTGTGAACTAATAATTTTTTGAGTTTTATTGTAAACTTGTCGAGATTGGGAGTAGTATTAAGGAAAGACTGATTTAGGAAAGAAGTAATGAATTTATAAAATCACAGTTTTTATGATATTAAATTGGTTTGCTAGATAAGTCGCAGATGGTACTTTCCAACCAATCAATAGGTGCAACAGTGTTTTTTACTGTAGATTGAGATAATATCTTTTTTTTACACGGTACGTTGGCTAAATCAACTAAACATTAAAATAGATATAAAAAAGATGTTATACTCATATAAATTGTAAACTGTAAGTGCCGTTTTTATATTAAATTTAATTACTTTTTCAGTAATTAACAATCGTTTAATTTGATTTAATGTTTGAGAAAGTATGTCTAACTATACTGCATTTCAAAGTGCTTAGACAAACCATGAACCCTCTCGAGGCACACGTTAACCTTGCAGACATGAGTGCCTAATGAGTTAAAATATAGTAAAGTAAAAACGGACGGTCTTCCTAAAGGTTCCTATGACCTTATTTGACCGGTGACGTTCCATAGAGATAAGAATTGCCCTAAAGAAAAAATAACATATAAACAAAACACATTTTCGGAATTCAATGTGTTTTTAGATAAAAGTGTAGATATAAGTACAAATAAAACATATACAGATTTATATTTTGGTAGAATAGTAAAAACAACATAAATTTCCGTAAAATAAAATAATTTACATGTATATAGACTTCACAACAGAGTAAAGAATATATTCCGGCATAAATCGAACAAATTTAATAGTAGCAAATTGTATCCCGGAATAAAATCATAAATACTCAGGGATAATATTAAAATTTATTTTGAAGTCTCTGATAATAAAAAACTTGCTTTTGAGAACTACTTGGTTGAACGGCATTTCTTGAGCGTAAGATGGTAAACTTAAGATAAATCTGTCTTACTCCAGCTCTCGATTTTCCACTTAGTTGACTTCGATTCCCGGCCTGTCGATGGTAGGCCACTTTGATACATTCTCTATTTAAAGATTTAAACGTATCATCTTGTAAAAAGGGAAAGTTATTCCTTAAAGTCGAATAGCCAAATAAGTTTTGTTGATTTCCGTTCTTCCTTAACCGCGAATGTCACATTAAATGAACATTAATTGAAACCAGGACTTACCGCGTTATTTATTGTTAAAGTGAAAAAATATCTAAATAGTTTGGATGCCATAGTAGAAATAGAGCTATAATTAATAATCCTTTATCGGGAGAGTATATGTGGGTTATAATGGGACAGAGTGGTTTGACGGATTTTAGCGATTAGTAGGTTTGCCAGTATCGTAATTATTTTGTTCGGATCAATATAATGGTGTACACTTTTTTGTTTTCTTTTTCAAAATGTATTTTGAATAATTTGTGACGCAGTTTGACGAATTAAAAGTCGAGTAAACTTAAGATTAAATACAACATAGTATCGGCTCTTTAATAAATATAAACACTCGACTATATCTTGGAAACATCCAATGTTGTTTATTATTATTTATTATTATGTTGTTATTATGAAATAACAAAGAGAATATATTAGTTAAATAATTGTATGTATTAATAGCTGTTATTAGCCCGTCAAAAATGACGGGCTTAAAACAAGAATCAAATCGTTTTCATTAGTAATTAAATAAATATAGTGGCTTCAAAATTGTTTAACAAATCTATTACTAAATATCTGTTAGTTATTTTAAACGCTAATTTTGAAATGCATGTAATCAAACGGGAAATCACCGTGCGAAATTGTAAGATGATATTGTAACAAAGCATATTGCATATTAAAATATTCATTAGAATGTGTCAAAATTCTTTTTACGAAAGACTTATTACGCCTGCACAAAAAATAGCCCAAAAGAAGAATTCGATGGTTTAGTTTAAACTTTGTTGTCAGTTTAGGATATTGAATCAGATGCAGATTTATGTAACTTCAAGCCAAATTCTGTTCCTTAAAAACTGGAGCAAAATAATATTAAATGTTTAAATGTTTTTTCTTTGGGTTCAAATATGCAATACAAATTTACCTAACTGCTTTCCTTGTTTTTATAACCAAAAGATAAGCACAGTCTACATATTTCCCAACACTTAATAGTATTTCGTCTGCTGACATTCAAACTATCTAAAGAGAGACCAACAAAAAACACATAATTAGCTAAACTGAATAAAAATTTATGTATTCAATGCTAATAGTGGTATAGGTCCATAGTCCTTAGTTTTCTCATCGCTTTTATCAAAGTTTCTTACCAGAGTTTCATCTGCCTTCATCCAATTTCATCCAATATAACAAAGAAGGTATATTATATAGCAGAGAACGACTCTGTGAAATCAAACTGAATTTTGGACTTAAAAATTGTATATTGAACTATACAAATTGCCTTAACATTTTATGCTTCGCAATTTATCATTAGCATAACAAATAACCACCCCCCCATTTACGTTTTGTTGAATCGTGTATTTGGGTCTTTAATCATGGTTTTTTATGCTCATATTCAAATCGCACTTTAGAAAGAATAATGGCCATCATCAGTGTAGTTTACAAAAAGCGTTTGATTGTTAATATTTACACAAAACAATAGAAACTGCAACAACAACATCAAAAACTACAATTCCAGATGTGAACTGCTATAATGCCGCTTTGTGGTAATAATTTCCATGCCCCAGGATTAAAAAAAGGAAAAAATCTATCTTTAATTATATTATCAGTAATAAAACACAATTATTACTGCAACATTAAAGGAAACGAATTATAAGTTTAAATAGAGAATACAGAATACTTAAATCTGAATTTTAATTAGGTAAAATTAATTTTTCTGCCACTGTTATACAGTATTATAAACTCTATTTCTACTCAGCATATAATTTGTGTTGCTTATTGCCTGCCAATTTCAATCCAAAAACCTAAATTTATTTAAGAATAGTTGTCTGCTTTGTTTACAAACACAACTTGCTAACTTTACTCAGCTGTCGGATTGAATTTGGATGCAAAAAGGGGAAGTGGAGACATGGTACGGTAAATAACATGATTGATGAAAAATTGCCAAAATAAAAAACTGTGTTTTTTGCCATATACAAACTTATAACTAAATAAATGTAGGATATCGTATTTTTTCATCATCCTGGGCCTAAGGGAAATCTTTTGACACCAACCTGGCCTCTCTACGTTCAGTAGTTTACTCGGAATAGGTGGTTACACGTTCCTGATCCATGGGATGACGAAAAAAGGCAAAAAAACAGTGTTTTTTGCCGATTGCAAACGAATAACTGAGTAAAGTTAGGATATCCTTGGCCTAAGGGAAATCTTTTGACACCAACCTGGCCTCTCTACGTTTAGTAGTTTACTTGGAAGAGGTGGTTACACATCGCCTTGTACACGCTATTATTATTTAGTATTGCCAATCCATCTTATAATTCATATTTTCATTCAGTTTCACCGTCCAGTTTGTTTTATACATTTGTGAAAGTTAGTAACAAATCTGGTGGACAAGCCGTTTAATTGTTCCACTCAACTAATTCAACTCCGTTGTAGAACGGCGAGGAAGGATCACTTCACAGAGGTATTTAATTAGTGCAGAGGTTCTCCTTGCTCTGGCGAGAACAATTTAATTACGTCAACACCTAACACATGTAATTAGCAGAGTGTCATTCGCTGTATGCTGCACCAGTCGACAATGAGAGCTTCTCGTCTTCAGCAATTACCTAATTATATACAGTCGTATTTCAGTAATTGAATCTACAATCCACCCGACATCTATTTCTACTGCTCGACATTGTAATTTCTAGATAATTTATGAATATAATATCTACGTTCTATACATATTTTTTGGACCGTGGTCAAGATGCACAGGATTTTCCAAAATAGCAATTACAATATATTTTACTTGAGTTAAAAACAACTAGGGAATAGGATTTGTTCAACTTCATATATTGTTCATCATATAATTAATTAGAGTACTTATAAAAATAAAAATTACATTTTACATTGTTTAACATACTTCTTCGCTGGAAAGTAAATTAAAACAAATTTACAACAGGCAATTGAATAACATTGATGTTACCATCAAAAGAAGCCTGACCTTTTCACGATACAATCAACCAAACTAACAGGCCTCTTTGATGTATTTTTATACCTCGGCCGAAAAAGAGCATTGTCAACATTCGCCAGATGTTTTTGTAACAGATGACATCCTGATAACACATCTCTTTTTGATGTTCGAAATATATTCTCAGATGAGCCGATTCAGCGACAATATGGGTCCGTTTGTCTTGTGCAGGCGAGCCCCACTTGTAACTGTCATGGCCACTGAACATCACGTGATTGAGGAGGGGGAGGGTGTCATCAGTCATCGGGGATCAGCGTGGAGTCACTGTTACCTGATGAAATGTAAACATTATATACTGGTTGTCGATACTTGTTAGTTTTAAAAACTTGCGTATTTATTTTATTTATTTGGTTGCCATACAATATAATCTAGAGATTTTGAAATTTAATAATGAATAGCATTATTTGATTTTTGGGTAATGGTTATTTGTTATCTGTAATTCAGGTTTTAGGGATTCTCAACCTTATTTTTGAAGTACTGTAAAACCCAATATTAAAAGACAAATGTAACGGAAAGCAGTGATCACTTTCCTTGCACAGGTCTAGGTTAGCTAAACTTCCAAACGTTGACGACATTTTGTTCAACAGGCTCAATGTCCTAATGATTATGTGGTCGTGTTCTATTAAATGAATGTGGAAGTAAACCTACGCCACTTAGCACACATCACCGTATTGATTTTCTTTTAACGGGCAACGGGTTTAATTATTATGAAATAACTTGAGTAGGAGCTCAAGATAATTTTTTTTTATAGATAATTTTGACAGGTACTCAGCATAGGCTTGAATGCATATGCTTCAATCACAAACTTGATTTCTATACCACCGTTTTTAAACTTTAACTATGGTATAACATTACATGTGTACAACATTATCGTAGTGAAATTTAAAGGAAACGGATCAAGCAAACAGCTATTTTTAACGTTCTCGTATCGCACAAAGTATCAATTACTGTACGATAAACCTGCCCTCACTGTACGCCTGCCGTTCAATTGATGCTCTACATGACCATGAATGTACTGCGACTACAGCTCAGGCGTTGCGTGCACTAAAACATCAAATCTCGTTTTGTCTACTCAATTAATTTAGTTCAACAAACCAGAGTTAAATGAAATTTTGCAAACATTGACAAGTGGGCAACTTTATACATGAGGAAAACATGTTTTACCTCAAATGTTGTTTTTACGTTTCCTGACCAAACAAGGACCGTTAATTTAATTTTTGTTTATGGTGTTTCTGGACCAATTATTGACAACGCACTTTCTATTAACTCTATTAACGCACCTCTCCAGGGAAGAAAGTTCATATACTAGGATCTGATGATGGTGTAATTCGCCGAAATGCGCATTATCCAATAACGAACAAACACGGACCATAAGGCGACAACAGGTAATTTAAACTTTTTATTTAAAGGCCGTTAATCTTTGTACTGTATTAGTAGTTGTTATAAAGAAAATATTTGTAAGTGCAAGGAAAACGATGTTAACGGTATATTTTGTTTCAAATAGTGATAAAAATATACTAAAACATAAGGGGATAGTACTAACTCATAAGCTTATTATTTTATTAGCCTGTTTTGATTTTAGCGAATTTGCTCTATAGGGATGAAGCTATTATCGTGGTCGGCATGGTAAGACCTAGGCCCGGGACCATGATAACTTTTCCTTTTGAGGTCCCCAGATGCCAAAATCACCATTCGTTCAAAACTGTGTGTGTGTGTGTGTATATATATATATATATAAATGTGTGTGTGTCCGTGAGCACGAACTCTCGTAAAAATGGTCAGAATTTTACGAAATTTGGTACAAACGTGTGAGGCAGCATTTATGACTTTAAGTTCGAAAACCAGTTAGATAGAACTATCGGAAAGGGTATTTTGGGGGCTTTTGTACGATGCCAATTGGTTACAGAGATATTGAAAGTGCTAAACACAGTACTTTGTCCAATGTTATTCTTATGGAGAATTAGAATAATTGTATATCTCGATAATTTATGAACGGATACTAATGAAACTTGGTATAAGGTTTCATCTGGTTGTGGTCTATTGTTATTTGAACAAAAAACTTTTTACATATAGTTCCTGTAGCAGCAAACCTGCGTACTCAGCCCCATGTTATTCTTATGGAGGATAAGTAAAATATTATGTCTCCCTTAGTTATGAACGTAAATTAATAAAACTTCGTATGTGGCTTCACATAGTTGAGCTATAAAAAATTTGCATGAAAACCATTTGTTGTGTTCATTGTTACAACAAACCTGCTTACTCAGCTCCCATGTCATTCTTATGGAGAATCATTAAAATGGCATATATCGCTTATTTATGAATGTATATTGATGAATCTTAGTATGTGGCTTCACCTAGTTGAGTTATATCCATATTAACATATAAACCTATATTTTGTACCCCTTGATGCGGCAAACCTGTGTACTCAGCTCCCATGTTATCCTTATGGAGAATAATTAAAATGTTATACATCGCTTATTTGTGAATATATATTAAATAAACTTGGTAAGCGGCTTTATGGGGTTTTAAGACATATACTGAGTGTCTCACGTAAGGTGTCTCAAACCGATTGCAGACAAACCAATAAGTCAATAATATCCCAATAAATTGACCCCAAGGAATAACGTAAAAATATTTTTAGTTTTTAAAAGTACAGGGTGTACCAAAAACTAAGAGTCACTAGTTCAAATCTCGGAATTTTCAAATATATACACATGTCAAGCTATACACCTTTTTAAAGCTCTACAACAGACTAACAATTTGGGGGAATTTGGTAGAACTCACTTATCTTTTTCCGTTTCAAAATGGCGGCCATTTTTCCACTGACATTTACGGAATACTCTGTATCTGCTAAACCACATGTCATAGCTTTGTTCTGATTTAAAATTCTTACTCGTATTAAACTCAAAATTACCCTGATATGGTACACGACAGTATTTAAAACAAAATTCAAAAATACAAAACATACCCTTTTTGTAAATGGTAATATGCCCAAAACTCCAAAAAGCCAAAGAGATGTATGTAAATACCCCCGTCACAGCAAACCTGCATATTCAGCGAATTTCCAATGAATACACATTAAGCCACTTAACATGATTCGTAAGAAATATATTCACAAACAAGCGATATTAAAAATATTATTCTAAATATTAAAATATTATTCTCCATAAGAATGACATTGGGGATGAGTACGCAGGTTTTCTGCAACAAGGAACACAAAATAATGGATTTTTATGCAAATATCAATAGAACTCATCTAAGTGAAGTCATATACCAAGTTTCATCCATATGCATTCATAAATAAGCGATATATGACATTTAAATTATTTTCCATAAGAATAAAATGGGGACCGAGTATCTAGGTTTGCTGCTACGGGAACCATAGGTGAAAATTTATTTTGTGCTAACAACAATAATCCACAACCAGATGAAGCCCTATTCCAAATTTCGTCAGTTTATGTTCATGAATAAGCGAGATATAACATTTTAATTTTTCTCCATAAGAATAACATTTGACAACGTACTGTGTTTAGCACTTTCAATATCTCAGGAACCAATTGACGTGGAGCAGTGATCAAAATACCAAATTATTTGTATTTTATGCTGAATTTAATGGAAAAAATAAAATTTTATTTAAGTAAAAATTCCATGTAGAAACCCTAAAAAACCCGTTTTGGGGGTACTTACCCCCCCCCCGAAAACCCCCTTCACATAGTGCGATTCGTCTGGTTTTCGAACTCGTTCAAATAAATGGTACTTTACACATTTCCAAATTTCATATATATATATATATATATATATAAATTTGAACGAATGGTGCTTTTGGCATCTGGGGATCTCAAAATGAAAAATTATCATGGTCTCAGGCTTGAGTCTTACCATGAGACTTACGGTAATAGCTTCTTCCCTATAGGGGAAATTCGCTAAAAAGTATATCATCTTAAAGGTTTTGAAAATCCTAGCAACTTTCTAATTTACACTAATATCGTATCTGTTTTCGTTTTCTAGCAATCAACAAAAATCATAATTTTCCCATTTAAAATGCATGTTATTTGTGTGTAACACTTACAAGTACTCTGTGGCCTCTTTTATGAATGGGTTATGTATAGCTTACATGCATTTTATATGGAGAAATGATGACCATGGTTGAT
This sequence comes from Allygus modestus, assembly GCA_963675035.1. Classification (NCBI taxonomy): domain Eukaryota; kingdom Metazoa; phylum Arthropoda; class Insecta; order Hemiptera; family Cicadellidae; genus Allygus; species Allygus modestus. The sequence continues at coordinate 140,370,520 of OY776111.1, forward strand.
TGCTAAAAAACAAAAACAGATACGAGGTTGGTATAAATTAGAAAGTTGTTTTCAAGACCTTTAAGATGATATGCTTTTTGACATACGTTACTATTTGACTTTTTGGAGTTTTGGGCATATAAACATTTTCAAAAGTAGTATATTTTGTATTTTTGCGTTTTGTTTTAAATATTGTCATGTAGCATATCAGGGTAATGCTGAGTTTAATACTAGGTAGAATTTTAAATCAGGACAAAGCTATGTCATGTGATTAAGCAGATACAAGGTATTCCGTAAATGTCAGTGAAAAAATGGCCGCCATTTTGAAACGGATAAGGATAAGTGAGTTCTGTTTCCACCAAATTGTTAGTCTGTTGTAGAGCTTTAAGCTAGTTAACTTGACATATGTTTATAATTGAAAATTCCGAGATTCGAACTAATAACCCTTAGAATTTTATTTCGTCATTCTACAATTATTCATTGGTATTTATTTTATTTCATTGGTTCGTCTGCAATCGGTTTCAGACACCTTACGTGAGACACCCTATATATATATATATATATATATATATATATATATATATATATATATATACAGAGTGTCCCGGAACTCTCTACCGACTTTTTCAGGTATTATTCCTGGATCATAGGCAAGTCAAAATATCATTTTCAAAAACTCAAACGTGTAGCCGCCATTTTCTTTCACAAAATAATTTTTAATTCAAGATCGACTTGTTATAACAAAATGAAATTTAGTATATAGCCTCATCACCTATATACCTAATTACAGAAAAATAATATTTTTTTTAAATGTTTATCTTCGAAATGGCGGCTGCTTAAAAGTTTTAAACGTTAATATCTCAAAAAGTCCATAAGAAAAAAGCTTGAGCCATCAGGTTGTTTGTATAAAACTCAATTACAAATTCAACGATACCGAAATTAAGGAAATCAGTTCATAAATAAGGGAGAAAACTCATTTTTAAGAAATTGACGTGGCTCACTATGGCAGTGGTTTTACTTAATGTGGTTAATATTTACATGATCACATTTTCTTAAAAATAAGTTTTCTCCCTTGTTTATGAACCGATTTTCTTAATTTTGGTAATGACTTTGGCATTTGATTAACTGGGCCAGCTTAAAGTTTGATGGTCAACATATCAGCTAACAAGGAAGCGTTAGGTGTACTGGAGCAGCCTAACGTTCGATGAGCGAGCTACCAACTAACAGCAGTCATTTGATTAACTAGGCCAGCTTAAAGTTTGATGGTCAACATATCAGCTAACAAGCAAGCGTTAGGTGTACTGGAGCAGCCTCAAGTTCGATGAGCGAGCTACCAACTAACAGCAGTCATTTGATTAACTGGGCCAGCTTAAAGTTTGATGAGCAACATATCAGCTAACAAGCAAGCGTTAGGTATACTGGAGCAGCCTCAAGTTCGATGAGCGAGCTACCAACTAACAGCAGTCATTTGATTAACTGGGCCAGCTTAAAGTTTGATGAGCAATATATCAGCTAACAAGCAATCGTTAGGTATACTGGAGCAGCCTCAAGTGCGATGAGCGAGCTACCAACTAACAGCAGACATTAGAAAAACTGTGACAGCCTAAAATTTGATGAACACGTTATCAACTGACAGCAGACATTAGGAGTACTGGGCCAGCCTCAAATTCCACAATAGTTGTAAACACGCGGCAGCTTTAAAGCTTTTAGGGGCGGTTGTAATTTGTAATCCGCAGTTACTGCCAAACCGAGCGTCTGCTTTAATTAAATGTAACGAACTAAACAGCGCCTTTAACTTCAAAACCCTTTCAGCCCTTGGTTTATATATTTCCTAGCTCCTTTCACGAGAGGTCAGAACCGTGTGTTATTTGCTCACAACATTGATGTTTTCGTGATTAATTTCACTGCCTAACATGGATAAACGTTTCTTAACATTTTAACTCATTAAAATATTTAGTCAGTAATTAACTAACAATTAATAATCAACATGTTGTTATATAGTACTCTTGCAAAACTATTACTATCTACATATTCATCATAAGTTACTTGAGTGTTTTAAGACTTATTATTATTTAAAGTACTTATTATTTGTAGTTTTTAATTTTAAATGTTACGAGAAATTTATTTTTAAAGAATTTTAATTGGTATTGAATCGTACAGTTTTTTAGTCTTAAAATAAAATAATTTACAAAACTTCAAGTATAATATAATTTCATCGTGACCTAAAAGTCCTTCCGGTAGAGGTAATTAAGCTGACTTTGGTGCAGATAGCCCAGTCTCGAGCTACTTACCTCCAGTGTCAGACCCTATGCTTCAATAATAATCATTGCAGAGCATAGAATATACAGGGAATTAAATAAATTAAACTCGCATTGTTAGGCTGAGGTAAAATAAGACATTTTGATATGACATCTAATATGCGAATGAGCACTGTTTCCGAATCAACTGCTCTTGTGGGTATTCTTATTGCATGTGAATTACTTTTGTTTTAATTTTTTAATCTGAAGAATAGTTCTATTGCGGAATATTGAAAAATTATAAAATTGAAATTAATTTTTCGTATCTCTTTGTGTTTAACCTAAAAATGCCTTTTTAAGTTCCGTATTTAGATCTAAAACAAGCACATACAATTTGTCCTTTAATAATCTATTTTAAACGGTAAAATGTCTTTAAATTTGCATATTACACAAGTCGACTAGTGCACAAATGTTAACAGAGCAAGATTAAGAAACCTTCTGTACTGAACTTAGGGTGGGAATCCAGAGTAGAATACTGTTAGCCTATTTTTGACAACTGCTGCATAAACATTCCATTGTGCCCTTGACGTCCCGCCGTGCAGCCGCCCCATCATCGCCGCATGACGCGGTCTGCTGGCCAAACATTGTTGGTGTACCACGGTTACCCGCGTCGTTAACTGCCCCTGAAATTTTCATGTTGGTTTTTGTGTGTTGCGTCTTTTTACGCGACATAAGTCTAACACAAATGGAAACATTTTCAAGTTGTATGATACTGTTTGGTTTTTTTTGTGTTACGATGAGAAATGCATAGTTCAACAGTACAAGAGCAAAACTGTTTATTATTTAAGATAAGAGGGTCTGAATATGAACTAAGCAGGATAGATAAAATACGTCTTCCAACACTATAAAGTATATTTACACTTATACTGTACCGGTACTTACATACAAGACGGTAAAATATATACAAAAGATGGCTTTTGTGTTTGTTTTAACGTCTTGTATGCAAGTACAGTATAGGTGTAAATATACTTTATCGTGTTGTAAGACTATTTTATCTATCCTGCTTAGTTGTAACAACACGTATCATGCTAACAAAAAAATTAATACGAATTAGTAAATATTAAAACTAATATGTATTGTTATCACCTTACCACTGTAATCAAACGATTGGATGACGTATACAAATTCTAAGTAACTGGAACACGAGATTTAATCAACTGGCTTCACCAAAATTTTGGAATTTCAGCTTCAGTCTATTACGACTTGCCTTCAAATTACAAACCATGCTTTAAGACTATCTTCCTTAAACAGGAAGATAATATCATCATTATTTTGATCTCACGTCATAGTAGATAATACCCCCGTCGCAGCAAACCTGCGTACTCAGCGAATTTCCAAAGCATATATATGGGTATCACTACTACCTAGAGCCACTTACCAAGTTTCACAAAAATACATTAATTAATAAGTGATATATAGCATTTTATTTATTCTCCATAAGAATAACCTTATAATTGAGTACGCAGGTTTGATGCAACAAGGAAGATAATAAATGTGTTTTTTTGCAATTATCAATATAACTCAACCAGGTGAAGCTACATACCAAGTTTTATTAATTTAGGTTCATAACTAAGGGAGATAAAAAACTTTACTTATTCTCCATATGAATAACATGGGGCCAAGTATGCAGGTTTGCTGCTACCGGGAAAAATAAACAAAAACCTTTTTTGTGCTAATATCAATATACCACAACTAGTTGAAGCCACACACTAAGTTTCATTAATGTACATACATAAATAATCGAAATATAACATTTTATTTATTCTCCATAAGGATAACATTGGACAACGTACTATGTTTAGCACTTTGAATATCACTGCAACGGTTGGACGTAAAACAACAGTTAAAACGCCAAAATTATTGTTTTGTAGAGCTAAACTGATTTATAGAAAGAAATGTGGAGTTTTTAGTGAAATTATGTGAGGAAAATCCAAAAACCGTATTCCCATAAGATTAACATGGGAAATTTTATGGACACTTTTTTTGACTTTTTTCCACAACCACTAAACCTAGCTTAATGATTCAAAATACTAAATTGTTTGTTTTTTTAAGCTCTATAAAATGGCTATAACCAAAATCTAGGTTTTTTAAAATTTTGGGGTAAAAAGTTAAAAAAACTGATTTTTGAGAATTTTAAACCCCCATAAAACCCCCTTCCCATTGACCGATCGATCTGGTTTTCGAACTTAAAGTCATAAATGTTACTCTCCACATTTGTGCCAAATTTCATCAAAATCGGGCGCTTCTTTAAGTTATCGCGGTAACCGACACACACACACACACACACACACACACACACACACACACACACACATATATATATATATACATATAGATATATAGATATATATATAGATATATATATAGATATATATATATAAATTTGAACGAATAGTGTTTTTGGCATCTGGGGACTTAAAAACAAAAAGTTATCATGGTCTCGGGCTTAAGTCTTACCATGCCACGGTAATAGCTTCTTCCCTATAGGGGAAATTCGCCAAAAGGAAGAACATTTTTAACAGATGTGTGTAAGTCGTTTAAAATATTGGTTCATTAGAGTGCAAATGTTTACCTTATGCTACAGTATTTATTATAAGACTCGGCGCACGTTCTGCTGGGCCGGCATATGAAGACTTCAATATTGCTTGTATAGGGCCACCATAAATATTTACGACCTCTTCAGCGTGTGTGACTACTTCGCCTCCCCTCCGTTACTGCATCAACCAATAAGTGCATATCATAGCATATGCATATTGTATTTCATATTCATACCAAATTTGAGTAATACAAATAAATTCTAATCTAACACAATTATATATAAATGTTGTTACTTTTTAACTTAATGTTCGGCCTCAAAGAAACCAAATAAAACTTTATTACCTACAAACATTTTAATCTCGAAGTCATTATTTGACTTTAGAACAGCATAAACATCATAAACTGAATCATTAAAGTAATTAAACATCTTAACTGTACAACCGCATTACGTTGTTATAAAAGTTAGTGCCAATTGTAAACCAAATTAATCCTACCTAATAAGTGACACTATAGTGAAATGAAAATGGTTTAAAACCAGTCAGAATATGGTATATTACTTTGAAGTCGAAAATAGTTGCTCCTGCAACAAATTGGATTACTCGAAAGAAAGTATTTAAAGCATTTTAATTATTATTTATTCTAGTTTCAATAAATGAAATTGTTGTGAGCTTAAAAATCACGTTTAAATGATTTAGTCTAAATGTCACGTCTTTAACTATATAAATGCGTGGTTGAAACAATTTCTGATCAATACAAGTCATTTCTTATAGTGGAGAGGTAAGGTTGTTCACGGGAACTTATAATGAATTTACCTCTAACTCATTTTTATGTCATTCTAATAATTATCTTTACGTATTCAATAACACATCCGAAACCCATGCATGGCATGCAGTTCCTCGTTAATGAAACATGCTAAATTTAAATTTTTGAATTTGTCGATAAAACTAATTTAAGTCAGTTTCTAGGGATCCATTTTGCATTAACTTGCACATATATTCTGCAGCTTAGGGTGGGATCTGGGATTAAAACTCCAGTTGATGGTAAGGAAATGAGTTGGAGATGGCTAATCTGGATTTCATTTTGAATTCTGAGATTTTCAATTTAATACCTTTTTTGAAACCTAACTTGTTTATTTACTTTAGATAAATCAATATTTTGAATGTTCGCACATTCATCTAGGTGTTCTCTCCAAGCATAGCAAGAGGAATAACACATCAAATCAAGAATAAGGAGTATATATATCTTAGGAAAATTCTTTCTTTCATAAAAAAACACATTTTGAACAGAACTGTGATATTCCAAAACCCACACTTTCTGACTTGGTCAGGACCTTACACCTAACGGAGTTAATGTTGTAAACTCAAGGGTCAGACCTCTGCCATGATTTTGAGTTACGACGTGCTACATCCAACTGCTACAAGGTTTCTCGTATTAGTGGAAAGATTGTTGGTATTAGTGATGGAAAGTGTTTTGAAGGTATTTTAGAGGAACTATGCCACCCCGATGTACTGTAGTAGTTCAATAACGAACTGCTACAGAGAAAAATATATCTCTGTATGTATTCGTTTCTCCTTTACATTTTTTCTTAATGCTTTTACCTCTTTACTAATTTTAACGTTGGTATAATCTTTGACATAAAAATATGTTTGACTGGAAACTAGTGACGCCTCAACATACTCGCTGGTACATATGTTATAAGTATGAAGGAACGAAACTTAATATTTTTTCTTCATAGAAACATCGATTTAGTGACATGTTAAAATTATGTTCTGCTATAAGAGGTATTCAGTTTTTACTTTCTCCCCCTATATATAGAGACAGTATTTTTTTCATCTACATTTTAGAATTTGAGTTACCGATTGAAATATTTTATTTGGTGCTCAGGAGACTTCCATGTGCATAAATAAAAAAAACCTGTAGGGATGAATAAACGTGGCGATTTGTACAAACCTGGAGACCTCACCAATGGCCCGAAATTGTTACAATCTATTATGTAGATATCAATCCATGGGATCTCTAGAAATATGTATCTTATTTAAATTTGTTATTTAATTTTGTTTCATATATCTTTTATTTACAGATCAATTGGTTTTAAACTTGGTGTAAATGTTGAACTAACATTGACCGAAAGACGATATTCGGAATATGTTAGCACCTAACCCCGTGGGAAGAGGGCGGAAGGTTTTTCTCCTTTGAAAACTACTGTATGTAGCAAACGATTCTGCACTTCCACCAAAAAAGAGAATTGAGTGAAAAAAATATATTCTCGACCTTGAAAAACTCTGAAAACAAAATTGTTTACTAGACAGTTTATACATTGGTTTTACTGTACCATACTTTATATTCTATAAATAATATAAATGTAAAAAAATATCTATTGGATAAAATAGAGATAAAAGGGAGAAATTATGTAGCACCTAAACTTAAATTCCATTAAAAGTTATTTAACGAATGATGGAATTTATGAATGGGGGAATAACGATCAGAAATACGGAAGCGTGCAATGTTTCTCATCTTGATAAACCAATTAATATTAGATAATTTGCTTTTACTTTTGCACCTAAAATAATATTCATGTGTTTTTCAGGTAAAATATTAGTTTTACGAACATAACCTATTTCCAGGTTTATGCACTGTTCATAATATTAGTGGTATTGTACAGTAAATAAAGTACAAGTCTCTTCTACTATTTTTTTTGTATTTTTGATTTAAATGTTAAACCAATCCTGAATACGCACAATATAATGAAACAGTTTTAATGCTAGACAATTAAAATTTAGTTAGGATCAGAGGGTGATTGGTAACCGGTGATTGGTAACCAAGATATTTCAACTGAAACACATACATTGATCCATCTGATTTTTATGGGGTTTATGAGATGAAAATTTACGCTCATTACTGGAGTAACAGAAAAGATCACTTACGTGTTTTTCAGAAAATTAAGTTATATTACTTTGAGTCCTTCAAGGATAGAGTTTGATAACATTCCACTCAGCCCAGTCGATACGAAGACAACATCGAATCCTTTACCTAATTTTATTTCAGAAACAAATGTTATTTAATAAACATGAGTAAGCTCATAAAGGTTATAAATGTGATACGATATTACAACGTGTACTGTAGGACATTCGATATTACAACGTGTACTGTAGGACATTCGATATTACAACGTTTACTGTAGGGCATTCGATATTACAACGTGTGCTGTAGGACATTCGATATTACAACGTGTACTGTAGGACATTCGATATTACAACGTGTACTGTAGGACATTCGATATTACAACGTTTACTGTAGGGCATTCGATATTACAACGTGTGCTGTAGGACATTCGATATAACAACGTGTACTGTAGGACATTCGATATTACAACGTGTACTGTAGGACATTCGATATTACAACGTGTACTGTAGGACATTCTATATTACAATGTGTACTGTGGGACATTCGATATAACAACGTGTACTGTAGGACATTCGATATTAGAACGTGTACTGTAGGACATTCGATATTACAATGTGTACTGTAGGACATTCGATATAACAACGTGTACTGTAGGACATTCGATATTACAATGTTTACTGTTGAACATTCGATATAACAACGTGTACTGTAGGACATTCGATATTACAACGTGTACTGTAGGACATTCTATATTACAATCTGTACTGTAGGACATTCGATATTACAATGTGTACTGTAGGACATTCGATATAACAACGTGTACTGTAGGACATTCGATATTAGAACGTGTACTCTAGGACATTCGATATTACAATGTGTACTGTAGGACATTCGATATAACAACGTGTACTGTAGGACATTCGATATTACAATGTTTACTGTTGGACATTCGATATAACAACGTGTACTGTAGGACATTCGATATTACAACGTGTACTGTAGGACATTCTATATTACAATCTGTACTGTAGGACATTCGATATTACAATGTGTACTGTAGGACATTCGATATTACAATGTGTACTGCAGGGCATTCGATATAACAACGTGTACTGTAGGACATTCGATATAACAACGTGTACTGTAGGACATTCGATATTACAACGTGTACTGTATGTCATTCGATATTACAATGTGTACTGTAGGACATTCGATATAACAACGTGTACTGTAGGACATTCGATATTACAACGAGTACTGTAGGACATTCTATATTACAACGTACTGCAGGACATTCTTCCGCTTGTACAAATGCTCAACATTTGAGGAAAGGAGCTGAATTGACTAAATATATAATAACTGTGTTGAAACCTTTAACCTCTTATTACTTTTTCAGTAAGATAAAAATATAAAGAATAATCATAACTTATTTATTTTCCGGTTAAAGTAAACACTATATACTATAGTTTTGTGCAAAATGGAAAGTATACAAAATAATGTGTTAATACCAGAACACTTTTAGGAAGTTAATGTTATATAAAGATGTTTAACAGCGAACCTGTAATTGTTGCATGGGGAGTTACCGTTGGCATGATACCCCTGACATCCCTTATGCCAGAATGCAGAAAATAATCCTGTTATATGTAATATTATAGTCATCTTATAGTGATATGCTATGGACAGATGACTTCCTGTTAGTCGGTAAGTTGCCGCTGGACTCTCTGCCAGTCAATATAATGTGCCTTGCGCTTTTCCCCATATCTTCAATAGTACTGGTATTTACATTGTTACAGTAATTCTTTCCTAGAACTAAAGCGTATTTAGACATCGGGAAACGGTGTTATAAGTAGTTGATTTACATACAAATAAAAGTATTCATTTTTATATTAAAGAATAAATTTGTTGTTTCCCATATGAATATTAAAATCATAAGTGCATGTTATGAAATACGCACATCAAAAAAAACCTGCACACTCAGGAAATTTCCAACTCAAAAAAGTATGTTAATGGTCTGTTGCAGAGATGCGTAGAACAAAATTAAAAAATTAAGAATTTATTGTTATATCTGAACTTAAATGTTGAAAACGCGAGCTGAAATTATAAAAAAAACCTAAATAGTAATACAAATAATTAGACTGTAAACCATGATGAAAACTGTTCTATTTAATTTTATAAACATAACAACAAGAACAACACAATTTGAATCATAATCACAGTGTAAATATTAAAAATAAATAAATTCTTACTAAAATGTGCTAAGAAAAAGCTAAACATAAAATCTCTATACGTTTAACATGGAATTTGAACAACTATTTTTCATTTTTTCCCCCGCAACACTTTCAACCGAGGTTGATTATAAGATAATAAATTATGTGTTTTCATAAGCTGTACAAAATAGTATTAACATTTTTGAGAAATTTGTACTGACCATAAAACCCGAAACTTCACATGGCCCGATCATGCTGATTCATGAACTCATTAAAAGTAGTTGTATTCTACAATATTATGCATAGTTAATTTAAGTCGGACGTATGTTTCTAATTTTTTCGCAAAAACGGGCACACACAAATAAATATTCGTGTACATAAATTTGTACTAATGGTGTTTTTACCACCTGAGAGCATAAAAACGAAAAGTTATTATATGGCCATGAGCTTAGGCTTACCTTGACACCTTCGCTTCGGTAATAGCTTCTTCTCTATAGGGGAAATTGAATCAAATGCAAACTTATTTTTACAAAATCATAACACCACGATAAAATATAAAACTGATCAGATAAATAATTACAACATTTACTAAACTTACCCTAGGTAAAATTAATTTCTTATTAGCCAAAGGAAAAAGCAAACGAAACCCATATAATAATATTCCAAAGAGCCACTAATAACCAAATGAAAAGTTGCTAATTGGCCTGAATCATTCAATCACGTCCGACGAGCGCTGGCCGGATTGTCTGCCGCTTAGACCATCTGTTATGTGTCGATATTTATTACACAACCTTCATCAGAGACGAATCATTGAGCTGGTATCGGTACGAATTTAAATAAAAAAGTATGGAGAAAGCATTGTTTTCTCCAAAAATTTCGAATTTGAGTTATTGCTGGAAATATTTGTTCTGGTGCTCCCTGAATCAAAACAGTTTTTTTATTGATTTCTGTCTGTCTATATGTAAGTATTAGCTCTAGCTCACACTCATGGGCCGATTTTGATAAAAAATGTGTGTAGGTACTAACCCACTGTATCTTCCGGCATTTCTTAAATTATTTTTAAAAATTGGTTTTTAGGGAAATTTTATCCCAAAAACCGCAAAAAAACATGAAATATCAAAATTTCTCAAAAACTGTTCTAGTGACTTTAAATAAAATGTTGTGGTCATAGTGATCCAGGTTTCCAACAAAATGACACCACCCGCATTTCTGGGAATGTTCGCATTCAGAAATTATAGAACTGATAATATCCAAAATTCAGTTTACACTTTAAATAACACTTATTTGTCTCCAATAAAACAAGTTCTAAAACTAAATAATTTAGTATTTTGATTTATTTTTCTATGACCATTGTTTGCGGAGAAAATGTAAACGTAGTTCGGTGTCCAATGTTATTCTTATAAGGGGGAAAACATTACCATTTCTCTCTTATTTACAAAACAATTTAAAACTCAATATGTAGGTTAAGTTAACATTGACCAACAGAGGATATTAGAAATATGTTGCCACCTAACCCTGGGGTGAGGAGGGGCATTTCCTCTCTTAAAACCATTGTGTGTGGCAAATGATTCTATATTGCCTCCAAAATAAGAATTTGGGTAGACATAAAAAGAAGACTTTCTATACATGGCATCGTAATTTATATTCTATATTTAGTAAATATAAAGTAATTTACTGAACACAATTGAATTAAAAGGATGAGAGTATCAGTCAGTTCTTGACACCGTTTATCTTTAATATATGTTTTTCCGACCCAAGTAACTCGATTTACTGTTATCCGTAAAACAATTATGAGAGAAGCAAATGAAATATAAACATTACATGGTTTTTATCCTGTGTTGCGCACAACCATTTGCGACTTGCATTATGACCTTCTTGCTTAAAAGTTACCACAATTTTGCACTTCAAATAGCTGATAACATAAAGCATAAAAATACTTATACTATGTAATCTTCCGCCCCAGTATTACAAAGATATCTCTTGTTCTATCGTGTTGGGTTTGGTATGAGCTTTGCCCTCGACAGCAGGTAGGGTCTATATGTCTGTATGACTGTGTGGTGTAGTGACGTGTCACATGCGATGACCGCTGACGAGGTCGGCTGTGAATGTGAAGATAAAGGGCGTTATCACCATGCGGTGACTACACAACGGGCGATAACGCACGAACTGGCCGTTCCCTGGACCAAACGTTGTATATATTCATGAAACATACGTTCAAATTGTTCAAATAAACTTTAAAATAATGTTCAAATAAATGCTGAATGAATATTGCACTTTACATAGTAGCTTTCATTTGAACTGGGTGGAATACAAATAAATCCTAACTTGATGTGCAAACTGTGGGTTCGAAAGTTCTGAAATTATTAAAGATAAAAACATCTGAACTTATCAGGAAGGAAGCAGTCATATCGCTAACGTTAGTGCGAACTGTGGCATGATATTAAAGGCAAGTATTACTGTAATTGAATATAAGCTGCATGGGGCTGAGAAACATATTAAGATCCCGATTAAAATTATTTTTTTTTTAAGATTATTTATAGATTTTTAATTATTTAGGTTGATTCGAAATTTGTTTAATAATTCGAAATTTATTTACATTTGTCCTATCGTCGTATTAAAAAACGTATATTATTCTCTTGTAAATTCCAAAATACAGTATGGTATTTCTTGCTGTGGTGGAACATATATTTCAAACCTTAAACCTATTATTACAGCGCAAAAAAGATTATAAGAATTATGTTGCAAGTCAGAATGGATGAAATATCATTTCCTTTGTTTAAATTGTTGGGCATTTTGCCTCTTAGACATTTATATATTTATCGAGTGTTACGTATTTTCTTTATTAGAGGAGGTAATGTAACCAGTAACATGAACATTCTTACTACTACCTTTCAATTGAGGAGGTGCATTGCAGTTCCTCAGCTAAACAATGAGGTCTTTAGCAGATTTTTTCTGTATTTTGCTCCTAAATTATTTGGAAATTTGCCTATTAACATTGCATCTTGTGGGCAGATTAAAACCTTTCTTAAATTATTAAAGATATGGTTATTTGAAAACAATGAAGTTAAAGTTTCTTTAATTTAGAACCAAGTAAGATATTATAGTAGGTATTTAATGTGCACATCAGTGTACTTGTATGTACAATATTGACCTTCATAGTAGTTGTATTAATAAGCAGGGTGCAAACATGTATATTCTTATATATTTTACTTATTGGTTTATACTAAGCAACTGTAAAAACATTTAATTTTAAATGTATAATAACAGGAGCGTCTGCAAGTAGTCTTATCTTTATTTAATGTATATTAAACGTAGCCTCAACACAGCTTTTGTGCTCAGAGGCTACGTATCCTTATTTCCCTTAATTATGTTTTATGTATGGGATGTTTATTTATATGTAATATGTTAAGATGTTGATTTATATGTTGTTTTTATATTTCTCTCATGTACCTGTTGTTTTAAAAAATAATGTTGTAAACTTGGTTATTGTTACAATTTCATTGTAATGGAAGTATGGAAATAAAGAATTTCCATTTCAATTTCAAGACTTCTAAAACATGGTACTAAAATAAAAATGTATGAACGTCAAAGGCTAAAGGAGACATCAAATTTTTGCTGTGAGATATTTTAAGTTTATAGTCACTTAATTAAAAGGCGCAATACCATATTATGTATTTTAATATTAAGAGATATAACGACAATCCGTCACAAAGTCAGAGGGTGAACTCTACCGTAATGGGTGAGGATTGCTGGGGACTGTGCCTAGGAACTGGGGAACTTGAGCTTTTATGGCACAATTTCGATGTAGTAACTGGAACTCGTAAAGACTCTGCCATTAATGGATCAAGGATTTGTAGATGATAATCTTTTGTGTGAAGGAGTTTAGGAGCCTAGGTTTGTAAATTGTATACTCCAAGTAAAATGTGGAAACAAAACGTCAAAGTTCTAGAAAAATGTCGAAGATTTTTTATATTTTATACTTAAACTTATATTTTGCAAACGTACAACTTAAGCCTATACATATTATTTTCAAGTTAAATTAAGTTGTGTCATTTAACATTGGTGAGCATGTGTGTAATGCTGGCTTGAAATAATGGATCGAACTTCCTGAATAAACAAACAGGGAAACCAGGAACCAGGAACCAGGAACCAGGTCTTTATTTTCCTTCTTCGGTATTTTATAAACAAATCTCACCAGTTTTTGTATTTATGAAATTATCATTAAGAGTATATTTACTCTTAACAAGGTAAAAAATACTAATGTAGCGTTTCATCTCTTTACATAATTTATTTCGTGTAGCATCAAAATTGATTTTAAAAAAATTCAAACAATTCAAATTATAGTCCGTAAAGAATGTCATATTACTTTCATTCATTATACTCCTATGTTAAATTCATTAGTAACGGTCACAAAGACACAGGCGTTTAGTAAACATTGGCTATCATTTGCCAAAGAAACATTGAATCGTACTATGGAAGAACATACACTGTTAGCTTGTTACAGGTTGTAGTGAACGTTAATATACAAACATACATACATACATAAGTCGAACATGTAAACAAATTAATATAAAACTCCCCAAATTATCGAATAAAATTCAGTAAAGGAACTGCATTGAATGAAGGGCGGAGGTGCTTTAGACTTTGATAAATTATCCTCCTGCCAGAGTTGCTCTTACAGAAGAATGCACAGTCGTTAATCTTTGTATAATATTTGTCTTTAAACGGAATATACGCGGTCCACTATTTATTTTATCAACTAATTACCGTTTAAACCCATTTGAGTAAGATTAATGAACAAAAATTGACTTCCGTGCAAAATTACAAAGTGATTAAAAAAGACAAACTCCTATCCTCCAACAAATTAATCAATGGTAACTATATTTTACAACAGAAAATAAATTACAGCTTTTATTTTACCATAAATTTCATAAATAACTCATTAAAATCGATTTGGTAGATAAAAATAGAACAATTCACTATTTTTAATCTATTTTGTTAAAAAAAATAAAGAAAAAGATTAGCAATAAAAAAATATATCAGGGAAATGTATTGGGAAACTCACATTTACAAGTACCTTTCACGATATATTTGTACAAATGTATTTATTAATGTTATCGTTGGGATTATAAGGTAGTTATATATGGAAAAATTAAAAATTATATGGAAAAATCAATTAAATTAAAGTGGTGAAACAGCATTATGTCGAATGCTATTCTAATTATGAATGACACATCTGTGGTTGAGGTATATTATGAGGTAAGAAAATTTTTGGATATAACATAGTGCTTGAGTAATTTTGGTTGCTCAGGAACTCGTCATAACACTTCCCAAAACACGGACACGACCCAAACATGAATAAAAATACAACATCTGGAACGAAAATTAGGTGAGTAAAGCCCAATATCATATCCAACAATGTAATGTTATTACTATGAAGAAGGGCCAGGGGATCAGCTTTGTATGGAAAGTCATTCAACGAACGTCATTTTTTTTAGTGGTCATGTTTAAGTAGAATTTTAAGTATTAAATAAATGAGAGAAACATCAATAAGTTGTTTACCAACAACACCAACAACAAAAAACAAACAAGAAAATTTCTGGGAACTGATTTGTATTTAATTTTATATTTCTGTGCATGGCGAGACAATCGGCTAACCTAATCTGACTGTTAGCAAAATCGCAAATTTCATATTTAAACATTTTTTCCAAGAAGAAAACCTATTGATTGAAACTTTTAAAATTAACTACACACAAGCTAAAATGTTTGTGGATAGTACTTTGTTATATAGGGTTAAGGATGGATACAACTGTAAACATAACTTAAGTAACATTAATTATATTTTGTAAGTGCATTTTATAGATGATCCATGGATAAAGGTTGTCGGTGCCTTGTACAATAATGACTATTGCAGAGCTAACAATCATTGGAGGCTTAAAATCTTCAATGGGATATTGCAATTTACAATTTTTATTTTCGAGTAAGTATTGTTTAATGATTTAAAAACGCTTAATCATAACATACCATAGTGGTAAATTAAAATGAGCGACCGACTAATGAGACTAAAAGGAATTGACACTGAAAGCTTTAAGATGATTTAAGAGCCGAACAATGTCAATCAGGTTTATTGTATAAACGTGATTGAGTTATGGGCACTTCCGTTAACCTAGCCGCCATAATTTGTTTCACTATTGTATAAATTAATTCGTCGTAATTTTATGACTTCTACTTATAGTTCAGCATAAATACAATACAAAAATCTTATCCTCCTGAGTTTAAATTGGGTGGTTTTCAAGCGACCTTAAATTGAACCTCAAGAATATTGTATCCTAGACTTAGTTCTCCTGTGAATCACGTAGTTGACAGTTATTACTCCTTATGTAATGACACATTATATGGGAATTTTTTATTACTTGTTTGAACATAAAATGTTCTTTCAAGAAAAGATTTAAAGTAGTATCTAAAAACCCTGGTTCTAATTCCCCTTTATAAATATATCGTGTATTGAAATGAAAACCCCGTATTTATTGTTTCTTAAGTAAGCGTGGTTTCTGCTTTTATAAAAAACCGCTTACTATAAAACCAGAGTATCAAAATAATTTCCAGTTTGAAAGTAATTGGTAATTTGAAGTATTAGTAAAGTAAAATGTAGCATGAACCGATCTTAGCCTATAAAACGTCTCACAGAAGGCAGTTTACCTAGTTAGGTGGAGAGAAACTGTGGGCTTCATCTCTAACGAGGGTGTTGTTAATTATTTAACTTCAAGCCTGGGGCGGACCTATTGAGAATATTAAATATCTAATACATGCGGATTGCGGGTGCACGCCAATCAGACCTGGGCTTATCGCAATTTAATTACAGCAAGCGATACATTATGATTATAAAGAACTAAATAAGAAAAAGCCTCATTTAAAAATCGCTTCTTTCGGAACGTTATTTAACTGTATCCACATCAATCCCGATGAAATCAGTTTATAAACAGTAAGTTTAAATGGGTTTAAGTCATCGTAAGTAAGCGTGAGAACAAAGTTTTATTTTTAATTCGAATTTCTTATGATAAAACATTAGTTATACCATAAGCAAATAAAAGATACACTATAAAATTGTCATGGTATGATTATGAACACAAGTACCCTCAGATTATTTTAAAACTACAGAGCACATTATACTGAGGTAAACTACATTTTTTGTCTACAAGGTGCACTGTTGTACTACTTGAAACAACGCCAACTTTCCGATACACTGACTCAGTCGCGCAACTAGTTTATTTATGTCACTGCTTAACGACGACTGCTATGGCAATAACCCTGTTCTGCATCATTGGTTAATTCAATAACAGTTTTAAGAGAAAACCCCCGTTTAACATTAACTAACAATTTTAATGTTTCAAAGATATATAATAAAAGACTACAAGAAAAATACATATCAGCAGTCTGAATCATACAACAAGTTTTTCATACTCTTTCTAACCATTACCTTTTAATTGACTTGATATGTAAATAGCTATTTGACCTTAAAATTTGACACTGGTATTTTATTTAAACATGTTCCGTACTTTTGAAGACGTCGATTTATAATTATTATTTATAGTTTCCCTTATCTTATTCATATTTTGTTTATAAACTAGTGTTTTATGTTTTATTTTTTACCATTTAAAATCTCTTTACTGTCTCCTATTCACTTCTTTATTCTCTTTTTAGATGAATAATAATAGTACATAAAACCTAATAAGTATATAATAATAATTGTATATCAAGTGTTAATTTTGCTATCCCTCAAAACAATTTTTTTCATCCTTAAAGTTTGCTGTGGACCGCACAAACAATTTGTGTTGTTAATATAGTATAATAGATCATATAATTTTATTTGTTATCACCTTTCAGAACATTTCACAATTTTCTTGTAAATATGGTTACCTATATTTAAGATAATTCCTTCGTATTTGTAAAGTTGCCTCAAACTAATTTTATTACATATAATAATGTTAAAATTCTCAACTGATCTCAAACCTAAAATCAGTGACCCAGGAAGTGATTATAGTAAAGTAAATTTGGATACAAAGACTATTATTTTGAATTTGGTTTTGTGACCCACACGTTCTGTAAAATAAGAGATTCTTCAAGGGCTCATCCACAAACATTTGGCAGTGTTACATAATGAAGGACATTGTTCCATATATTTCCTTAAAGGAGTATATTAGACATCAAACGTCTAATTTGTAACTAGGCAGAAGATCTCAGAGTCAAATTCCATCCCTTTCTTTCGCCAAATAAGAACAACCTCAGTCCGAGTGAAGAATTACTAAATTACAGATTGGTAAGATCCAACCATTTACCTCCACTGGCCTATCCACATTCCGCATATCATTATTAGGCCATATGAATTCAAAAGGAATGTTTTTTAATTTATAGACTTTATTCATTAACAAAACAAAAATGTAATATCCAAATAATTATACTGGCAAGAGTTTAAGAAAACAATTCTAACATCACATTCAGATTTTGTGAAATATGTTACAGACAGTATTGTTAACTAAACGTCTTCAATGAAAGCCCGTTGAAACACAGTCTCGTAATTAAAACTGCATAATAAAATGGTACAAGGTTATAACTGTAAAACTTAACGCCATTTTACCCCCCGAGCGAATAAGTGTTGTTGCATTACACAGGTAAATGCGGAAAACTGATTAACATGTAAGGAAAAATGTATAACGACCTATTAATATATATCATAATCATTTACTGATAATCATTTAAACTATTTTTTACGCTGAAAGGTTGTATAAAATACTTTTTTGTAAACCTCAAATAAGATACGGTCATGGTTTTCACTGTTTCATGCGAATTTTCATTCAGTTAATGAAGGCCTTTTTGTAACCTTTTGTATGTGACAAACATCTTAACAGATTCCATCCTATCCAGTTCCATTAGAAAAGCGTCATGGACCTTAAACCACAGCAACAATTGATGTACTATCTTAATATATATTTTACTCAATCCAACGATGGTTCTTTAGATATTATTACAGGTCTCACTACAGTACCACATAAAGTCACTTACCAACTATCATTAAACCCTATTCATAAACAAGCGAGATATGACATTTGATTTATTCTTCATAAGAAATACATTATGACTGGTACGCAGGGTTACTACAGCAGGGACAATAAAATCGGGGTTTTATGCAAATTTTAATGGACCACAACCACGTGAAGTAAAATACCAAGTTTTATCAACGTTCATAAACAAGCGAGATTGCCGTTTTTCTTATTCTGCATAAGAACATCATTAGAGCTGACTACGGTGGTTTGCTGCCAAGAGGACCACAAATATAGGTTTTATGCAAATATCAATAGACTCTAACCATAAAAAACACATGCCAAGTTTCATCAATGTATATTTTAAATAATTCATGTTAATATTAAATTGGGAATTTTTATTTTTTTGCTTTATCAGGTGTTCCTTATTTGAGACTGTTTACTATTTGTCAATAGAACGCAGCACTAACAGCACTCAAAATTAACTGTGTTTAATTTTGTTTAAATTATATTTTACGCAACGGGGCTGTTTGTCATTGAATAGAATACATCAAAGAAAATGACTCTAATAAAACCATAACCATAGTAACCTTTCAAAATACTCTTTTAAAACCTAGGAAACGGCAGTAGCGTTATGTTTCGAAAGTTTCATGTTCGAATTTAATTTAGCCCAGCATAAATACTTACATTGAGAAATATGAATAATTTTATGTGGCATTAAATTATTCTCAGGAAAAATACGTTGCGGTCGCGGATTATAATTCCCCTTTGGATGGGTCGTGTGGATGAGCTTCCACTCATAATATTATATTGTTGGTAACTCTTTTTTCATTTATATCGAAAGTTTGTAAGGAATTCGAAAAGTAAACAAATGTAACTTTTACAAAATACCAGTAGCACATTCTACTTGTAGTATATTTTAATTATTTTTAGACCATTCCGTTATTTTTTTTATTGTAGTTATTTAAGATTTTTTAACCACATTCATTAATTTTTCATGGCGATTCCTAAATGAAGTCGATTTATGCTGTTAAATCAGTAGATATATGCAACTCTAAAAATGTTTTAATATATTTGACTAATGACACATTTGAATTGTTCTAGGTCAGAGAACCAGGTTGTGGGGGTTGGATTATTATATATTGCTCGGGGGAGTCGCCCTAGCTTGCAGGGCGATGGAGGGGAAAGGGAGATGAACCAGTACCCCAACGCGTACCAGGATTACATTCCTGGAGGAGGCAAGCGAGAGATTACGTTAGCTGTAATACTCTATAGAAATACAAAACACAATACTACGTGCAGTAAAAAAGAGCCATGAAAAGTCAGGTGAATCCCCACAACCAAGCAGAAGCCCCAAACTACATCTTGGCAGGGCCAGGTGAGACTAATGCAAAGATAAAAGGTATAGGATATAAAGCCTCTTGACTTCGGAGAGCAAAGTCGAGGAGGCACCAACTGAAGAAGAGCTCACCGTCGTCAAAATGATTACGAGAAACTCTGAACTGGCTAAGAAGAAATAAACTCTGAGAGGTGAAGGAGGAAGTATGGATGAAAAGCCTCTCAACCTCGGAGCCGAAGTTGTTAGGACTCCTACAACAACAAGGTACTACAAGTATGAACTCCCCCATCGGAGCACTAAGAGGAACTCTGAAACGGCAAACACTGTAGATGGTGATTTATTTATTACTAATCCCCTTTAAGAAGCTGAACATTGATACGAGACGCCCAACATCCAGTGAAGGCATTTTACAGTAGAGTATTAAATTTGTGTATATTAGACTACCTACTTCCTTTACTTCTTGGTTTAATGACCCCATCTCCTATCACACAAATAGGGAAATAGGGAATGAATGTTTCCAGTTTTTATATATTAATTGTTCTGTTCAAAAACGTCTTCAGGCAACAGCATAATTATTCATAGCCTACTTTAGCCTGTCTCTGTATGTATTTATCATATCAGTCAGCACGGTATGTAGCCCCGTCGCAGCAAACCTCATACCCAGCAGATTTTAAATGGTACCTCACTATTAAATTATATTTTACGCAACGGGGCTGCTAGTCATTGAATAAAATACGTTAAAGAAGATGGCTCTAATAAAACCATAACCATAGTAACTTTTCAAAATACTCTTTTAAAACCTAGGAAACGGCAGTAGAGTTATATTTCGAAAGTTTTATGTTCGAATTCAATTTAGCCTCAGCATAAATACTTACATTGAGTTTGATATAAGCTACTTACCAAGTTCCATTAGAACATAATCATAAACAAGCAATATATGACATTTGATTTATTCTCCTTAAGAATAACATTTATTCTCCTTAAGAGTGCGAAGGTGTCCTGCCACGTGGACCAGAAAAAATGGATTTCGTATGTATATATCAAAAGATTCATCATAAAAAGTCACATATCAAGTTTCATCAATATATGTTTATTAATAAGCAAGAAATAAAACTTTACTTATTCCCGATAGTATTAACTTTGGATAACATACTGTGCTTAGCTCTTTCGATATCTTCGTAACCGGCTGACGTAGAGCAAACATTTAAAGTACTAAACTGTTTGATATCCAAGCTACATTTAATGGCACAAACTAAAATTTGTTATACAAATAATACATAAAAATCAAAAAATATAAATAAATATGTGGTACAAAATCCCCCTTTGGATGGGTCGTGTGGATAAGTTTCCACTCATAATATTATATTGTTGTTAAACTAATAAGTTACTGTTTCATTTAAGTAGGAGTATTTATTAGTAACATTGTCGACTGTCGCGTTTGTACACGTGCGTCTGGAGTTCGCGATTGCGTAAGCTTATGTTTGGAAACTACAAGATCAAAAGTGAGCACAAGTTAATAGCTAGGAATATTAATTAACGAAAGTGGCTGAACTAATTTTCCATCGGGGTGGTTTATAAAGAAAAGGTATTTTACGCTTACCCGCTCTCATTGTTTACCAGCAGCCTTGCGCTCGGATACTTTCGGTTTTAATTAACGGCCAGTAACACACTTTGCAGCTCAAACAGCATTATATCAGCTTGCTGTTCATTACACCTGTTAACTACATTTATGTTTACTCTCAAAGTGTATGAAAATTAAATGCATTTTAAATAAATTACAATACATTACTCAATGTTTTATTTTAAATAACCGATAATAGTATAGAAACTGAGCGACAAAAAGCTAGAGATGTCGGGCGACAAACGAAACATATTTCCAGGTTATAATATTTATGTACTTAATGGTCACACAGGCCAATTCACTTTGCTGAATCAGCGTCACTTTCGGTGTTGCAAAATGAAGTTATTTATGGGCTGATCCTGCTACAGATAGGGGATCCTTGTGAGGCCTGCTATCGAGACAATATAACATTGGCTTATTGGACGACTCAACATAACTATCGTGCATGACTTATTTTTTACAATTGCCTTTAGCTGCTGTTGGACAATTTATACTTAATTTTTAAGGGTTTTCAATGTGTCTCCTAATAGGAAAGCAGTTTTTTAATTATATAATATTACTATGAGAAAAGTAATGGAAGTATAAATAATAATGCATATTAATTTATACAATTAGTAAAGTCTATTATAATATTTATTCTAATATAATTAAGTGACATAAATCCTCCCCGACGCCAACGACGGCAGGGATGAGACTGTTTCCATGGAGAAATGCAAAATATTTAACAACATTTGATACTGTCTTCCGTAATGGTCATCTGAACTCAACTGGTCCTTCCACAAAGTTGAGCAAAAATATTTTGCCAATTATATTTGTTTCATGCAAAGGAGATTACAGTAAAAACAGCTTGAGTGTTTCTGCTATTGCGCAGCGCAAGTGGTAGACTGAGATATTTCCAGAGAAACATTCTGCAAGGGGAAGACGTGATGGCCAGCTCGACAACAAAAGGTTGATGGGAACGTACCTCCTCTACCATTCACTGTTTATCGGCAAAGTCAATGGAGCTGTTAATAATATTAGAAGGATTAAAGAAGTATTTTAAAAATTACTAAGTTTAAAATAGCATTTCTACTAAGCGACAGTATTAAAACAGTGTAATCAAAATTGTTTCCTTGCCTTATGCCTATGTTTTAGGGGAGGTTTGTTGACCAATCCTAGTCTGGAAAGATGTTTTAAGTAATTAGTTTAATTAATTTAGTTAATCTATTATGAGACAATCAGAAATGTGGAATTGGAAATGTACATATAAATTTAAGTCTTTAATATATTTTTAGTAAAAATAAATAAGTTCACTGAACCTTGAATTGATTAAATTGACAATTAATCAAATTAGTTTATCGAAAATTACTAAACATCTTTCCAGACTAGGATTGGTCAACAAACCTCCCCTAAAACATAGGCATAAGGCAAGGAAACAATTTTGATTACACTGTTTTAATACTGTCGCTTAGTAGAAATGCTATTTTAAACTTAGTAATTTTTAAAATAATTTGTTGTTAGTAATTTTCGATAAACTAATTTGATTAATTGTCAATTTAATCAATTCAAGGTTCAGTGAACTTATTTATTTTTACTAAAAATATATTAAAGACTTAAACTTATATGTACATTTCCAATTCCACATTTCTGATTGTCTCATAATAGATTAACTAAATTATTTAAACTAATTAGAGGACATAAAAGAAATTTTGTACTTACAAATGCCCCCTTAGTGGGAGGGCATCATTGGTTGCTTAACCAATTTCATATTTAGAAGCATCGGCCAGCCCAAATTTTGTACTGGACTATATACAATTTAAATACGCAAAGTCGTTTAGTGATGTGTTTTATAAATAAATTGTTTGTAAAAGATGCCTCTGGCCACAGAATCGTAGATTTGAGATGCATAACCTAGGCTTTGATATGAACTCCTCTGTTCGCTGATGACTTAATGACCAGCTAGAAAAAAAGGGAGTCGGAACAAGTTAACCCCGCCATAATCCTTCCTCTCGTATGCCATTGGACAGGTCTGATTGTTTTGCAAGACTGTATCACAGCTGATTTTTAAACTCTAACAATCAGCTGTGATACAGTCTTGCAAAACAATCAGACCTGTCCAATGGCATACGAGAGGAAGGATTATGGCGGGGTTAACTTGTTCCGACTCCCTTTTTTTCTAGCTGGTCATTAAGTCATCAGCGAACAGAGGAGTTCATATCAAAGCCTAGGTTATGCATCTCAAATCTACGATTCTGTGGCCAGAGGCATCTTTTACAAACAATTTATTTATAAAACACATCACTAAACGACTTTGCGTATTTAAATTGTATATAGTCCAGTACAAAATTTGGGCTGGCCGATGCTTCTAAATATGAAATTGGTTAAGCAACCAATGATGCCCTCCCACTAAGGGGGCATTTGTAAGTACAAAATTTCTTTTATGTCCTCTAATTAGTTTAAATAATTTAGTTAATCTATTATGAGACAATCAGAAATGTGGAATTGGAAATGTACATATAAGTTTAAGTCTTTAATATATTTTTAGTAAAAATAAATAAGTTCACTGAACCTTGAATTGATTAAATTGACAATTAATCAAATTAGTTTATCGAAAATTACTAACAACAAATTATTTTAAAAATTACTAAGTTTAAAATAGCATTTCTACTAAGCGACAGTATTAAAACAGTGTAATCAAAATTGTTTCCTTGCCTTATGCCTATGTTTTAGGGGAGGTTTGTTGACCAATCCTAGTCTGGAAAGATGTTTAGTAATTTTCGATAAACTAATTTGATTAATTGTCAATTTAATCAATTCAAGGTTCAGTGAACTTATTTATTTTTACTAAAAATATATTAAAGACTTAAATTTATATGTACATTTCCAATTCCACATTTCTGATTGTCTCATAATAGATTAACTAAATTAATTAAACTAATTACTTAAAACATCTTTCCAGACTAGGATTGGTCAACAAACCTCCCCTAAAACATAGGCATAAGGCAAGGAAACAATTTTGATTACACTGTTTTAATACTGTCGCTTAGTAGAAATGCTATTTTAAACTTAGTAATTTTTAAAATACTTCTTTAAACTAGTGTAGGGAAATAATACAAATATCCGTAGTAGGATTTTGATAGCAGCAAAACCAAAATAACAGCAAACACTCATAAACATCGTACGGTAAATGTATGGTGGAGTGGTATCATAGATGGAGGACCAAGAACAGAGCTAACAAATATGTATTAAAAGAAAATAAATTAAAAGGGATCTTAAGGTGAACACTTTGTATAATTTTATAAAAACAATGAATGAATATAAACAATAATATTGACATGTACATAACGTATGTTAAATATAACATATTATTTGTTAGAACAATGATTAGAAATGTCTATCTATGCCAAAATAACTGAACATTCCGACCGCCTTGAAGTAGTGCTTCAACCAATTTTCAACCAATGCCAGTAGTCTTCTAAAGGTTGATGCCATTCTTAACATGATCACCACATAGAATAATGGGAGGCATGTTGAGTTACTCGAAGATGTGATGCACATTCGGGTAGATGTTCTGATGGGTCGTGCTTCCAAGCTTCAATGGGCACTAGTTCTTGTGTTTGTGATACTCGATTTTGTACATGATTCTTCAGTCTGGATGAGGGAGTATGAATGGTAGAAAAATTGGCATTACATACATTTTCTTTTATTGCTTTGGTAGAAGGTTGAGGTGATTCTTCTTGCTGTCTAAACCGTTGAATGCAGTCATGTGAGACTGCATTGCAATAAGAGGCATGAAGGCACACATTCATAGTAGACGATAAATCACATGGTTCGTTAGAATTAATGGCACATGGAGCGGTACCCAAGACAACAAAACCAAAGTGGGTACCAATTAAGGAGAGCATATTAGAACCAAATGAAAACTGGTCTCGGGTGAAAAGTTGTGGAAACAATGCTGCACCAAGTACAACATCAATTCTTCAGGGGACATGAAAGATAGGGTCGGCAAGAGTATAAGATCTGGTATGTTTTAACAGATCGGATGAAAGTGGCATGCGAGGTAGGTCTATTGTTAGCTTATCCAAAACTAACATGAAATAATTAGGAGCAATAAGTTGTCCCCATAGAGTTTGTTATGAGTAACATTTTGGTTGATTCCCGTTAACTGGATGTCGGATTTATGTTGTGCAGCTTGAAGGAGGTTGTTGACTGCGCCTTCAGAAGTAAGGGTGCACATACTTCCAGAATCTACTATTGCACGGAAAACTTGAATATTGCCATCGGGCGAGCGAAGTTGAATCAAACATGTAGCAAGCAATATGGAAACATCTGAGGTTTGGTTGAGCGTTTTTTGTTGCGAAGTCAACGTAACAGACATCTCATTGAATGGAGATATATTATCTGAGGAACATGGTTTAAACTGGTTTGAAATTGGATTAGAAGTTGAATGAATTAAAGAAGGGTGAGGGTTTTGTTGAGCAAAACGTAGTAAGGAATGATGATGGCGTTTGGAGCATGGTCGGGTTGTAGATTGCGAAGTACATTGTTTAAGATCATGAAGTCCTAGGCATAAAACACAATGTCGATTGAATTAAAATATTGTATCATTCTTGAGAGGTCTTAGATTTAAAAACTGGACAAGCATAGATTTTATGAGTTGTCTGTTTCCAAGCAAAACATGCATTAGATGGGAGTTTGACAGGGTCCAATGTGGGAGATGATTGAATGGACATGTCCACTTTAGGAGATCCTAACTGAGATTAGATGACAGGTTTAAGCATGGTCACTGGTACAATTGTACGATTAGACTTAGATTGAATCTTCATGGTTGACACATACTTTGTTCAGGAAAGGTAAGTCTAATTGAGGAAGTCGAATCTGGGAAGGGGTAGTGAGTAAGGAACAAGTGTTGCTACGGTTTTCGCCAGCTGGTAAATAGTCACTCACATTTATCAGTGATTCATTATTACCTGCAATATTAGCAAACAAATCACCAATTTCGTCCTGATCCTTGGCTAGTTGGTCAATGTCAACGGCTTCCTATCAGTGAGTAGTATTGCACGCTGAAAATTAGATTCAAAATCATCCTTCTTATGATTAAGTTCTAGAAGGTATACATTAAAGGATTTATGCTGATAGCAAGAAAGTGGTTCTTGTTGTGTACGTGCATTATCCACAGCGAGTTAGATTAACAACAAACGTTTCTTGAGTCTGTGACCCGTGTATAGGTATCTGCCCGGTGCTCAACAGGTTGAGGTGGTGCCATTGGATTAAAAAAATATAAATATACAAGTTTAGTAAAATTGTTTGTCAAAATTTGTGAAATTAAATAAAACCCTAAATTGATATTGTAGATTGTTGATTATATTCACTTCTTAATAACTTGAGAATAATTATCAATAACGTGTTGAAAAGTGTCCATGTTTAAGCCTTGCACTAACTGTAAATTCTTATATTACCTGTAAATTCATAGGGCTAAAGTTCATGATCCGGCTACCGGATGGCCAAAATATGTATGGTGGAGTGAAATCATGGAGAACCAAGTACAGAGCTAACAAATGTATATTAGTAGAAAATAAATGAAAATGGATATTGAGGTGAACACTTTGTATAATTTTATAAGAACAATGAATGAATGTAAACAATAATATTGACATATACATAACGTATGTTAAATATAACACATGGAATTAGTTGTTAGAACACTGAATTAGAAATTACTATCCATATCAAGTTCACTGAACAGTATATATATTTTAATTATCAATTAAAAACTCGTTCTTTTTGGGCCCCAGGTAGGCCACAGGGTTAATGTTGATTCTGGCTGAAAATATCTGACAATAAACCTTTTTTGCAACGATGTTAATTAAATGATCAGGGTGAAATAAGGGTTTCGTAATTTGAAAATTATAACTAGCTGTATGACTATTTTCTCTAGCACACCTTTTAATTATTTCATTAAAAAGTGTTCGGCAGGATATTATGAGTTAGGAGATAGAGAGTTAAATATAACGAGAATTCTCAAAGACTCGTAAAGAAACCTTCCTTTTGTTAGGAGGGCTTTCGCCAGCAGATGCGGGATCCACTAATTTTCTGCGAGACTAACTTACCCAATCTCTATTATATACCCTTAGTTGTTATTAATGTGAAATGAAAATTACTTTTTATATTCAAATTAATGTTGATCAACAAAATTAGTATTAAAATAATAAATCTGAATTTGGTTATTACATGTTTGACTTGATCCGAATATAAATATATAGTACCTGTGGGAATTAAATAATATACATGTAATGTACAACTTCAGTTACCTTTCAGCAATTTAGGCTAAACACCTTAGGCAAATGTACAGATAGTATAATCACTATTTCTGCTGAAAGAAAAATGTTGTAATAGATTTCAATGATTTCATGATCATGAGGAGTAATTTAATCCTATCATTACGAGTTATAGGGAAATTCACCGTTACATGAACTAAATAGAAGAAGCACAATGACATATTTAACGACTTCATAATGTTTTATTGTAGTGAGCCAACTGCAATGTCGCTGGTCGATTTCGCAATTATATCAATACACAACTAATGTGTTTTTATGTCTAAACAACTGTGGCCTTAATGTTATCTTAAATTTGAAATCACAAGGAGAATATTTTTTACAAAAGGAGATATAAGGAACTACTAAACCAAATTTGTATGATAGATGTGTTAACTAAACATGTTTCTTTAAATTAAAATTGTGTGTTGAAATTTGTTAAGTATTTAGTAATAAACTAGACTATTTGTGTAAGGGACTTATACGTGAGATGTTCAGGCATTTTAGGTGATAGGTAAATAGGGAAACAGGAAGCCGTCTTCAAAAATACCTTTTGACCGTTTTTTACTGGGTAAAAGTAGTTTACTCATTTTATGTGTTTTGCACGTAATGTTGAAAAACTATTGTGATTACTTTAAGATAAGGTTGTAGTGAATAGTGACAATATTTGATTGTATAACCTGTGCATTTGTGTATAAAAGTAATTTGATTTGAACAAATCTTTGCAATTACTACAGTTTATAGTATTAGAAAGGTGTCCCTGTCCCATAAATATTAAACTCCACCAAGAGAAAACATTTATTTTAAAATGGTGTTAACATTGTGTTTATGAAGGACTAAAACTATACGTAATACATTTTAATTGATATGGTAACATTTGTATTTTAAGGGTAAGGCAATTTTT
This sequence comes from Allygus modestus, assembly GCA_963675035.1. Taxonomy (NCBI): domain Eukaryota; kingdom Metazoa; phylum Arthropoda; class Insecta; order Hemiptera; family Cicadellidae; genus Allygus; species Allygus modestus. The sequence goes on from OY776111.1 coordinate 140,399,640, forward strand.
ACATCTCTTCTATGTTCTATGTTTTGCTTATGTCATAGAACCAACAACACGATGTCGTTGCGGCCTCGCAGTTCTGGCAGTTGCATTGGCTACATGACAGTTGGCTGGCGCAGGCGTCGTGTTTTACCTATAATCACCAGTCCTTCGTGACCGTATCGACGTTCTTAGATGTAGGGCTAGTTTGTAAATAGATAAAGACAAAACTTTCCAATGCTCCCTCCGTAAAACTTTTTTCTTCTTTTTACTAATAATTATGTTTGAACTTTTTTATCAGACAGGTTTGCTGCGAATAGTTTAATATAAGTTTACTGACAAATGCATTTGCTTACCAAACAATGAATCACAAGCCAAGATTAATTAATTACAGTTTATTTAATTTATGAATTATTTATAAATTATTTATAGATTTAATTACAGTTAAATGGATAAATGGATTCAAACAACGCCGCATTCACGCCTCTAACAGAGCTAATAACCCTTAAGCAATGTCTTTCAAAACTTTGTATGCGATGGAAAAATGGAGATAGAGGAGATTCTAATTACACCCCGAGGGCAGTCGAGATTTCACGCAAGACATAATGAAGACTAGTTGGACCGTTCACTTACGACCCAGTTCGTTCACAATGGGATCAGCTTTTGTCACAATGTCAAATGTCCAATGTTTCAGTCAAACCTGTTGAATAATATTCGTTTCCAAATAAATCTTTTTCAGCTTTACATTTAATAAATAAATAACTATTTTTGACAATTTGTGAATAATCAATCAACTCAAGTTCATATTTTATTATTATTTCAAATTAAAAATGTATAACCATTTGTTTTAGATTTATTTGTACAAAATTTACTTTAAACTTATTCAAAATGTTTGTTAACGTTTTTAACGAGTTTACACACACTATTGCGTAAGCATAAATCCCTGCGGGTCAAGTCCTGCAAAAAAGTCTCAAGAATCTTAAAAGGAAGCATAGGTCAGTTTTATCCCTCATATCAAAGGTTGTATTAACATAATACACTACAACAGTCCCGACTTCAAAGATATTTGATAATCAAATTATAAACAGCAACCTTTTAACCCTCTGGCAATGAGTGCAACTGAAATAACCACCTAGTAAACATAGCGGAAGACCTGTAAGACCGTAAGCTTTCACTAATAGCTTTTTCAACTGCACGTTTGGAATTCTGACCACAACAATCCAAGAAGAAGTTATGATCAAAAATTTCAAAGTGGATTATGATTTTGACGGATAAATACTGAGGATGGTTTGAAAATGCTACTAGAATAACCCATCAGTATATCCCCACCCATATAAGTTATAGCAGACTCCAGGCGTTTCAGTTATTCTGTTATTCTATGTTGCATTTGCTTGTGCGGATACGGTTTCAATTTTAGGCGAGATTGGGAAAAAATGCTTGGAACACTTTCATGTAATTCAGTGACATCAATTATGTTCATTTGTATTACTCATGTTGCAAGAGGATGGACCTTCTCCCTCCTAAAACTGTTTAGTCTAGGACCGTTAGGAAAAATATGGACTTAAGCTAGACATAATTAGGCCATAAACGAATCCGACTGGAATGTGTTTGGCACATGTCCCTGAACATTTCATGAGAATTCCCAAGTTGTCCCACTTGGGCAACGTCCGCCATCTTGGAAAATGGTGGGAAAAGTAAAGAATAATGCAAGCCTTTACTTAAACCTAAATTGTGTCAAAACCATACTATGTAGAGAAGTCAAATAAGTTTTTAATTACTCCGCATAAGATTTTCTACACATAACACCATTATAAGAGGTGATATTGTGTTTGAAGTTGTCAAAAATATGATTAAAACTGATATTTTGTACAAAAAAATTACATTACATGTTTTCATATCTTTCTATTTTTCGCCGTTAATACTCAGCGAATTCATACTGGTGTAAGTATGAATTTGTTACACCAGTAAAGAGTTGTAGAACTTTAAATTGCGCCTTTAAATTATAATATATTTGACCAAATACTAAGACTACACCATGCTTTTAAGTATATAGTTTTATTCAGCATATCGCCAATGCAGTAAAACCTGAAACCATCAAAGGAACACTACAAATGCTATATCAGTTGGTACGAAAAAGACGTATATTACCCAATAAAATGAATGATATTATGTAAACCCTTCGTCCATTAAACTTTGGTGAGGATTCCAACATTTTCCCACATGGGCAAAATCCGCCATATTGGAAAATAACGGAAAATGTTGTCTAAGTCAAACCCTAAGTCATAGTCTAGTTGTTCTGTGCTAATGTTTACCCTTTAAATCCCACGGATAGTGTCATTGAGTCGAGAACTATTGCTTGTCAGGAAAAGTGGCAATCTGACCATATACTACACGCTATGCTCTCTTTATCACGTAAATAGAGCAATAGTCGAAAATCGATGTATGCATTTTTTGTCATCAGGTTAATTACGTGAATTAATATAGTTAAAAGAGGACAAAGACCATTTATCGTCAATGGTTGCTCAACAATTATTAACGACATAATTAAGCATTTTTTAAGCATTTTCTTTGTCTAAGCGGACATGTCACATACATGTGGACAAAATCATATGATATGTGTAGAGTGGACTTGGAATATAATCTATCGAACATTTAGTTTAATTATTAAAGGCACTGCTTCTATTAAAGAATAAATCATAACAAAACAAACAGTTTTTTTACATTTATTTGGCAAAAGTTAAATTATGTTCCTTAAAACATTAGCTTGATAATATGGCTATTATTAACATTCTGTAGACCGTAGTATCATAAATTTTATAACTATTTCCGAGACAGAGAACATTTTGAATTCCCTTTAAGAATTGAGTATTTATTCAGTTTTGAATATTTTAAAGCTGGCAAAATAACGGACGTACTTTAAGGAAGTCAAATTTAACTTCAAGGGGTTCTTGTGTTTAAGTTCCACGAAAAAATAGGCTTGTTTTCCATTCATGGATTGTAAAAAATAAGGCAACGGGCCGCGTTTTATGGGCGGCTTTAGATGCTTCCGCGCCACAACTTCTGCCATCAAATATTTTACAGGCTCCCTCATATACCAGCCCTCGGTCACAAATCCGCAAACGAGAGCGATGCTAACATGTCACCCTTTCTACCGTGAGTGCTAAAAAAGGAATTGTGTTCAGAATATACACTGAGATAATCAGAACTAGTACCCTCTTAGCAGCAAACCTGCGTACTCAGCGAATTTTCAATGCATATACGTGTACCTTAATGCCACATAAAGCCCCATACCAAGTTTCATCAATATACATAAAAAAAAAACTATTTATCACATTATTAATTTTTCTCCATAAGAATAACCTGGCGGCTGAGTATGCAGGTTTGCTGAAACAAGGAACAGAAAAAATGGGTTTTTATACAAATATCAATATAACTCAACTAGGTAAAGCCACATACCAAATTTATCGAATTTCCCCTATAGCGAAGAAGCTATTACCGTAGGTGGCATTGTAACACTTAAGCCCGAGACCATGATAACTTTTCATTTTGAGGCCCCCAGATGCCAGAAACACCATTCGTTAAAATTTTTATATATGCATATAAATATATATATATATATGTATATATTATATATATATGTATATATTATATATATATATATTTATTTATTTATTTATTTATGTGTCCGTAAGCACGATAACTCTCGTAAAAAAGGTCCGATCTTGATGAAATTTGGTAGAGACGTGTAAAGTAGCATTTATTTGAAGAATTTCGAACACCAGACGGATCGCACCATCCGAAGGGGGGTTTTTGGGGGATTTTGTCCCCCAAAAATGGGTTTTTGGGGGTTTTTACATGTAATTGTTATTTAAATCAAATATTTAGTTATACCATTGAATTCAGCTTTAAAAAAACAATTTGGTATTTTGATCATTGCTCTACGTCAATTGGTTACTGAGATATTGCAAGTGCTAAACACAGTACATTGTCTAATGCTATTCTTATGGAGAAAAGTAAATTTTATTTCTCGCTTATTTATGAATATAAACTGACGAAACTTGATATATGGCTTCATCTGGTTGTGGTTTGTTGTTGTTTGCACAAAAACAAAATTTTCACTTTTGGTTCCCGTAACAGCAAACTTAGGTACTCGGTCCCCATGTTATTTTTATGGAGGATAATTAAAATGTTATATATCGCTTATTTATAAAAGTATATGAATTAAACTTGGTATGTGACTTTATTTAGATGAGTTCTATTGATATTTGCATAAAACCCATTATTTTGTGTTCCTTGTTGCAGCAAACCTGCGTACTCATCCCTAATGTTATTCTTATGGAGAATAATTAAAATTGTATTTATCACTTATTTGTGAATATATTTTTATGAAGCTTGGTATGCGGCTTTTTGTGGTATTAAGACATTGGAAATTTGCTGAGTACGGTCTGCTGCGACGGGGGTATTATTAATTTACGTTCATAATTAAGGGAGATAACATTTTTCTTATTCTCCATAAGAATGAGATGGGGCTGAGTATGTAGGTTTGCTGCTACGGGAACTAAAGGCAAAAAATTCTTTTGTACAAATATTAATAGACCACAACGATATAAAGCAATATACCAAGTTTTGTTAGGATAAGTTGATAAATAAGCTAGATATATAATTTTTTTAATTCTCCATAAGAATAACATTGGAAAACGTACTGTATTTAAGACTTTCAATATCTCTGTAACCAATTGACGTAGAGAAATTATAAAAACACCAAATTTTTCGTCTTTTTAGGCCAGATCCAAGAGCGAAAAGTAAAATTTGATTTACTAAAATGTTATATGTAAAGAAATCAAAAACCGCATTTTTGGGGTACAAAAACCCCCCCAAAATACCCCTTTGGATAGAGCAATCTGGCTGGTTTTCGAACTTTAAGTCATAAATGTTGCTTTACATGTTTTTACCAAATTTAATCAAAATCGGACCATTTTAGCGAATTTCCCCTACAGGGAAGAAGCTATTACCGTAGTCGGCATGGTAAGACCTAGGCCCGGGACCATGATAACTTTTCGTTTTGAGGTCCCCAGACCCCAAAAACACCATTCGTTCGAAACTGTATATATATATATATATATATATATATGTGTGTGTGTGTGTGTGTGTGTGTCCGTGAGCACGATAACTCTCGTAAAAATTATCCGATTTTGATGAAATTTGGTATAAACATGTAAAGCAACATTTATGACTTTAAGTTCGAAAACCAGCCAGATCGCTCTATCCGAAGGGGTATTTTGGGGGGTTTTGTACCCCAAAAATGGGTTTTTCGAATTTTTTACATATAATTTTGGAAATAGTCAAACTTTAGTTTTTCCCATTGGATTCTGCTTAAAAAAACACACAATTTGGTATTTTGATCATTTCTCTACGTCAATTGGTTACCGAGATATAGAAAGTGCTAAACACAGTACGTTGTCTAATGTTATTCTTATGGAGGAAAAGAAAAATTTTATATCTCGCTTATTTATGAACGTATACTGACGAAACTTGGTATACGGCTTCATCTGGTTGTGGACCATTGATATTTGCTCAAAAAACGATTTTTTACCAAAGGCTCCCGTAGCAGCAAACCTGCGTACTCAGCCCCATGTTATTCTTATGGAGAATAAGTAACGTGTTATCTGCCTTCATTATGAAAATAAATTAATGAAATTTGGTATGTGGCTTTACCTACATGAGTTATATTAATATTTGTGTGAAACCCCATTTTTTGTGTTCCTTGCTTCAGCAAACCTGCATACTCAGCCGCCATGTTATTCTTATGGAGAATAATTAAAATGTCATAAATCGTTTATTTATGAATGAATATTGATTAAACTTGGTATGTGGCTTTATGTAGTATTAAGATACATATATATGCATTGAAAATTCGCTGAGTACGCAGGTTTGCTGCTACGGGGGTATTTTCGAGAGTTATCGCACTCACGGGCACACACACACACACACACACACACACACACACACACACACACACACACACACACACACACACACACACACACACACACACACACATATATATATATATATATATATATAGGTATATACATACAGTTTAGAACGAATGGTGTTTTTGGCATCTGGAGACCTCAATACGAAAAGTTATCATGGTCCCGGGCCTAGGTCTTACCATGTCGACTACGGTAATAGCTTCTTCCCTGTAGGGGAAATTCGCTAATAAAGCAGATAAGAGTATAAAACATATCAAACTTTATAATTACAATAAATTTATATTTTTACTATAATTATACTACTTCTAAATTTACCTGTGGATCTTATATAATAAACACGCCTCCAGAAAGGAATCTTTTAAAATAACCGAAATTATCGAAACTCAAAAGGATATCAATGCCTTGTTGTATAGAATAACTATTTTATATCCTTCAACGAGTTTCAATGTGAGGGAGATAGGTTAATTAGCAAAAGTAAATCCAATAATAATAACAACAACCCCAAGTGGATCAATCCCCAGATATGTTTAGTGTAAATCATATTTCCTTTCGTCAGTCGTGTAGCATAAATCTGAAACTCACAATTCAAAATCAAAAGACCTAGACGAACTATATACACACGATGCATATATACTACTTTTATTTCAGTGTTTGCATTAAGAAAGAGCGAGTTTAAATAAAATAACCCTCTGTGTTTAAAAAAATAAATAACGGAGTTATTATAGAATAAAAAGTGTTGGAAAATTCAATCGTTTAAAATTTATATTCTTATTGAATCGCATGTTAATTTTTTTAACCAGGAATCGGGTATGAACATATTAAATACACTCATGTCTAAAAACAGCATTTAAATATATATATATATATATATATATATATATATATATATATATATATATATATAGGGTGAATAAAAAGTCAGGACCCCCTCTATCTTATATACTATTTCTTTAGCCTGTTTTTCTGTCAGTCCGCGAGATCTTCCTTATTCCTTTATCAAATTCCATGATTTACCCCTCATTTTAAAGCTTATCGTACCGGCTATTGACGAAAAATAGACCCACGGTCTAAAAATGTTCCGCTTCTCGGAAATTAATAATATGAACGATAAATAAAGGGAATAGTTTGTTTTGACAGGAGCGAAAATGTAAACAAAAGAACATCTGATCAGCTGACAAGATTTGGTTCGCAGTGCGGAATTCCGCACGGGTTGATAGTATTTTTTATTTGTTCATAAACCAATATATTTTGGGTAGTGATAGTAACCTAAGGTGTAGTTTTTGTTGTTGACATTATTCAAAATGTTGAGTGTTCCCCAAAAATAGAGAATTTTGGAGGCAACTCAAAAACTTTAAGTGTAAACCCCCTTTGAGTGAACCGTCATTTTGAAGAACTATAAAAAGTAGATAAACTGTGAAAATTACACAGTTCGCTACCTCACATTACAAATGTTTAACAGTGCCAAACAATGTATACCTGAAGTTATTACCACAACGTGAATGTAATCAGTTTATTTTAACGTAGTAAAAATAAAGATAAAACAAAAAAAATTGCCTTCCATATTTGAATACAAGGTTGTTTTTGGAATTATGGCTGGCTGCCATTTTATTTAGGGAAGTGATAGTGGTCTCTAATTTTCACCATTTATCTACGTTTTTTATGGTTCTTTTTAATAAGTGGCCACTCAACATTTAAACTTAACATTTAACTTAACATTTAAAAACTTTGAGCTGTCGTGAAAATCCCCTAATTTTGGAGGGCAATCAAAATGTCTAAAACTGTCAAAAGATATCACACCTTAAATTACTATCACTATCTAAAATAAATTAGTTTATATTAACAAATACAAAATAAAAGGGGTGTCCTGACTTGTTATTCACTCTGTATAACCATAAGCGTGTGTTGTAAGTGTATTGTCCTAACTAAATACTACATCCACGCAGGTGTTTACCTCATGTAACTGACAACTAGACACGTGATATATCACATCACAACAGAGCACACTCATCACTCACACGCAGAGTTGCGAGTTGCGACTCATGACTTGGTGCGGTCGGGAAGTTGGCAGCCGCAGACAGAACCAGCCGCACTCTCTTGTAACACTGAGACGTGCACATCAGTCGCCGCAGGGATGAGTTCCTTACAACTGATCAAAATTGTGGTCAAAAATGCCCTATATTAATATGGTCGTATATAATTTACCCTTTACAAGATAGAACTACAAGTGACTTTTTAGTTCGAATCTCATTCAACTTATGCCTGCAATAAATACAAATAACATATAGGGCAGTGAGAAATTGTAAACACAGAACCATGAACAAGCAAGCTAAAACGGGCCAGTAACCTCTGAAGGGTTTGTATTAATTTGATATTATTTTTGATACTTTTTAATTTATTTAATAGAGTTAATTATTTATGTCGATTTAGTCATAGTTGAAAAATACCAGGTTAAATTATTTGTGCATTTTCCCCTTGACTGTTTTGGGCCACTATAACATGATTAAGGTGTCGCAACTACACGACTACACTGGACGCGTACACATCGTACATACCATCGAGTTACGTATGATTTTAAGGTGAATAATGAGATGACCTGTGTCACCTTTTTACTTACTAATTGACTTTCTAATTTTAACACCATAATAAACCTTCACATTAGCCTTATTACCATTGATCGCTGGACCTCTTGATTCCTATAACTGATTTTCTGAGATAAAGTGGAGTTTAAAAATACAATATAGTTACATAAACACATGTTACACATTTAAAATGATTCATTAAATTTGTTGGGTTTAAATTAGTTGACCAGTCAACCTATAAGTTTAAAAGCTCTTTGTTAAATCAAAATTTGACCTTTCAAAAAGCATATTTTTAAATTGTTGTGTGTTTGTAATATTCTTTTTAATACAGTTTTGATCTTGATAAACGAGTAAATCAGCTTTCTTAGCGGGTTTTCCCTATAGGGAAGGCATTGTTACCGTAGTCAGCATAGTAAGACTTGGTATTACTTGCTGACTTACTCATTACCAAGAGATATTTTTGTTTTGGGGTCCCCAGGTGCAAAAAAAACACCATTCGTTCAAATTGTTATGTATGTATATACATTTTTTTTGTAGGCACGATACCTTCTGCTCTCAAAAGGTATCGTGATTAACAGAAAAATACCATGTATATAAATTTAAAATATATGTATATAAAGATAAAAGTTGGAATATTTGTAAAGCGATAGTTATTTTTCATGAGTTCAAGAGTAGACATATCACCCCATTCAAAGGGCGGTTTACACCCCAAAAAAGGTTTTTTCCAACAACCGCGCCTAAAAACTAGGTTTGTGCTCTATCTCAAAACAAGGTATACGGGCCTTTCTTTTATTGCGGAAAAGATAGTAAATGGGATTACATACCGCGACATGTTGGAGATATGGCTTCTTCCCAAACTTACGGAAGATTCGGAGGATTTCATCTTCCAGCAGGCTCCGCCTCATTGGAACAAACATGTTCGAGAATTTCTAAATGCGAGTTTACCTCAGCGATGGATTGGACGAAAAGGAAATGAAGATCAAGCACTGCCGTCCTGGCCTCCCAGATCACCCGACCTCATAACCACTGTAGCCGGTGGGGTGTTGAATAGTGGGAGTTGGGGGGCCTACTATATGTAGTCGGGCGAGGGTAAAAGATATTTACTTTTGTTACCGCTACCATAGGTAGCGGGGGAATAGGAATGTTATGCTACTGGGGGTGGTTAAATGGGCTGCTAATTGGAATTGACATAACTATACGGGGGAAAGAGGGGCGTACTAATCTGGGGTAATAATTGGGTAATACAACTGTGTGGAGACTACAACTGGGATCGTGGCGTGCTGACTCTGCTACTGGTTTGGCTAATTTAGTTCTAGCCAACTAATTAGGCAGGCCAAGGTCTGGGCAAGCCATGTGGTGCTAATAAGTACTGAAAAACTAATTGGGGGTTGGAAAACGTGACTGGGTGTCCAGAGACCTATGTATATTTACCAGACCAGAATGCTATACCAGCCAGCTCTGATGATGGGTTAAACTATTAATAACTAATAAATATCCTTCCAGACCTAATAGTGAAATTGTTACAAGTGCCTAAACCTGGTAAACTGATAACTGTATTGGATAATATATGATAGTTAATTAATAATTGTCTTCTGAGTAGAGGAAAGGCCTGAATCTAAAAAGGCAATCTGAAACCTGACATGTGGTCGAGCCGAAACCTCGACCAATTTACAATTCCTACATAATCAGTTGGTTGGGGGGTCCCAAAAGAGATTGCCCCTCCGATTGCCGGCTAGCCTACCATTTCTGAAACTAAGAACTAATTATAATTACGGTACTTAAGCAAGCTGGAGAAACATTCAGAACAAGTTGAGCGGGAGGGGTGCTTTTCGGTCGCTGGTGTAGATGCAAGAGAGAGAGAGACGCCGTCGCGAACCGCCACTAAAGGTTCGAAAGATCAGCTGGCTCGACACCGCTGATGGCGTTTGGAGCGGTTATGAAGGACGCCTACACTATATAAAATAGCGTGACGCTTGGCGTCACAACCACCCCCCCTAAGGCCAAAGTGAAAACAAAAAAAGTTTGTTGGAAGGTGGGTGAAGGTGTGGGTTAGATGTTGGAGTTTGAGAAATTCGCTCGGTTTTGCTCCCTCTGTCATTCTCGTGGTCCCGAGATATCATGTTCCCGGTTTGGATTCAGGGGAAGCCGCGAGCAGACGAGGAAAGCCAAAAAGCCAGCACCAGTCCGACTTCGTCTTGGAACCTCGGTCGCCGCGTTTCTTTTGGGGAAGATTGCTAATGTTTATTTTGACCAACCACGGCAGGGATCGGGATCCACCCCCCCCCCCCCTGCAAAAGGAGGATGGGTTGTAGGGGAACGACAGTTGAATTTGGCCTAACGTACCTGACTTTAATTGAGAACAAAATTAAAAACTGAGTGAAAAAGATTGATTTAATTTGGTGTAAAAGGGACGGACATCTGCACGCACAAAAATTTTGTATTTTTTGTTTGGTTTTTTAAGCTATTTAGTTGTTGAATGGATTAAAGTCTTTTTCACTATGAGCACTTCATCGGAGAACTTGAGGTGGAGGTGTGAGGTGAACTGAATCAAAATGTTGAGGTTGCTGTGATGACCGAGAGGAGGACTTTATGTGGTTGAGCTGATGGAGCAAGTGGGCTCTGGTCCGGTGTAGGCAGTAGCGTTGGTGGCTCGCAACACGTCCGGATCACCGCGCTGTGGTTGAAGGTGGAGCGCTGTTGGTGAGGATAGTGTTGCGGTTCAGCTGGGCATCAGAGTGTTTTGTTGCCGTTATCTCGGTATCGTCAACTTGATTGATAAGGTCCTGTAGCTGTCTTTGGGGGATCACTTTTCACTGTAATTCACTGGGAGCTGTCCTGAGACACTGAGTTGATTCGGGCTGTAGTATTTTGCTTTGAAAGGTTTGGCTTAGATTTGGTTGGTTGGGTTTAAATTATTTATTTATTTATTTTTTTTTTTTTTGTTTTGATTGTGCAGATGTCTTACGATGTAAAAAATACTTGAGGAGAAAGATATTGTTGAAAAGAAAGATTTAAGATCATTGGAGTTGTAAAAGGGAACTGTCGTGTTGGAGTTGTTTGACGGTGGCTTGCAAGGCGGCGGTCCGATCACTGACGGGTTGGTCGGTTCCTAAAGGGAAACCGAGGGATCGACCCATGAGTGGCGCCGGGTAACCAAGGTTAGACTGGTGGGGCTCGTGGAAGCCGTAAGAAAACTGTGAAGTAAGGAGGTTGGAAGGATGTCTTGATTTAATCTTGAAATGAAAATTTTTGTTTTTTTTTTTTTTTTTTTTGCTGAGAATTCGCATGCGATACTTTTTGGGCAGGCGATTGCGTGCGCAGGGAGAATGGCGCATTTGGTAGCTGTGTTGAGCGGTAAATTTCAGGAAAGGGTGCTTGGGTCTAAAGAGAGTGCACTTTCCTTTCCTGACAACTTGTCGGGTTCAACCATTATTGGTAGGTGGTCTAGTTCGGTGCCTACTTAATATATGTAAATATTATAAAATTCTGAAACTTAATAAATTGTATCACCTTGTTAACATAATCTGAAGATTTAAATATAACTAGCATTTCTTTAAAATAACCTGAGTTTTCCCTAAACCTAACTACTACTACCTTAGTGACTAATTAAGCTACGAAGGCTGAAAATGAAACAAGGGTATGATAGGAAAGAATTGAGAAGAGTTTGTCTCTCGACACTCGATTGAGCTAAGTCGACACAGAAGGTGCCACCACTGGGCCCTTTCCTGCGGAGGTAAAAGAAATAATAATAAAAAAAGGTAACCAACCGCAGAAAAGTCATTTTCAAATCACAAAAAAATTCTTTACAAAACCCAGTGTGGGTGTCGGAGACGAAAAGGGAGGGGAAACAGAGTTTGCCGACAACGCACGGGGGAGAACGTGTAGGGCAGCCCATCAGCGAAGGATACCCTGAGACTCACAGTCCCCCGGGCGTTGGCGGGGACAGCGGCAGAGAGAGAAAACTTAACCTAATATCACTTCGGTATAGCGGTTCTGGTCTGGTAAGAGGTAATTATTTAAAAACTGTGTTGAAAAATCTTTTGAGTTGTGAGTATTGTAAAGATGCACCTGAGGTAACGCGCCCAACACAGAAAATGAGGAGCTGTCCTAAAAAAAATTTTACAAAATTTCTTTAAATGCAAAATTTCATTGTGCTAGAGGAAAGAAAAGCAAAAAAATTTACCCAGGCCATGCATTCGGATGAGATTTACCAAGAAATGACTTTTCTGGAGCAAAAACAGTCGTTGCGTAAGACAAGGATGCGAAAAAAAACTACGTTGGTAACTGTGGAAGGGAATTTTCTATTACAGGAATTTACTTTCTAAATGCGTCGTTGTTGAAATGGATGCAATCACGACGCATAGTGTTCCCATAATATGCATGAAAACACGTTATCTGATTTAATTCGTCGGGGAGTTCTATCACTCTTATTGAATCAGAACGTAGAGTAAGAAAAAATCTATTAACTTTGAGCAAACGGGCAAGTGCTGGGGTTGAGTTACTTATCCTCAGATCAAGCGGCAAAGTCATGAAAACGATTGCCATTCCAGGAAAAGTTCGACGTAATATTCTCAAAAATGACAGAAAGGAATTCTTAAATACTGCTACATCTACATTGGCTAAAAAATCGTTGGTACCTAAGAAAAACAGTAAGGGAATACGTGACTGTATTGCAGAAAAATTTAATTTCACAAAAACCTTGAGGTCATTTATCCTAGCTCCAGAGATGCTCTTAACTAAAATTGGCCGTAAAGTCCCGGTTAATGCCGGATTTGCTTGTGAAAAATTGAAAAACCTCCTGGCGTAAGAGTCGCCAAGGACCTGGACATCTATTAATTTGCTTGGCTGGCTCATATTTAAATTAAATTGAAAGGGGAATTGCAGAGAAAAAAGCCGACCGACACCAGAAGTGTCTATTCGAGAAATAAAATTGAGGTCGGTCCCCCTAATCCTATACCTAACAAAAAATTCGAATAACAGACAGGGTCACACGTAATCTACACTAAAATCAAAATTGAATCTAAATGTGGGTCACTCTTAAGTCAAGAGAATCTGTACACTAAACAAAAACCCACTAAGTCGAGTATTAATGCATTTAAGCGTAGAACAAGAAAACCCTAGGTATTACTGGAGTATAAAATCAAGACTAAGTTTCAAAAATGAAAAACTGAAGTTAATTTAAACTCACTGTTTAACTAGCAAAAGTAATGTAGATGCGTCGAGCGTCGAACAAAACCGTTAACTTTAGGTTAGCTAACCGAAGAAGTTGCGAATGCATGATCGCCAACCGTGTGACGTCAGCTGTGACGTGTCGTTATGGGATATCTATTGGCAGATTCAAGGCTCGAACAACAATGCAATAATAAAACCCGCATGGATAAAAAACTTTATAACTGGCTTGCTTTGAAAAAAAGGGGAAGTATTACTAGCAAAAATAAAGGCTAGAACTACTTTATAACTGTAAATAAACCCAGAAACCCGGATGGTATTTCATTTCAGATAAACTGACTACTATAAGTGGCTGAAAGCTATAACTGAGGCTTTTATCCCTACAAAAGAACTACATTTGTACTCATACATAACCTCATTCTGTATTATATAATGAAAAACCATAGGCTAAGGTCATCTAAAACCCCCAAATGAACCAAAATACAGCTTGCTGTACCTGGCGAGGTATTGGCTAATTCACAGCTATTGGCTAAAACAAGCCTTGAATTATAGTGCTACTTTAATAGTGGTAGTGAAGGTTACTTGGATTTAACTATGTAAAATTAGGCAAAATGAAATCTAAAATCCCTAATGTATTATAGTATTAGCCAAAAATACAAAATCTATTTCACTGCTGGCCAATTAATAGCTTGCTGTAAGACCTATGGCTGGTATTTGGCTGGGCGGAAAAACTGACTTTAAAACCTGTTAAAAACTATAAATGGGTCTGACTTTCCTACAAAAACCTACTTTGTTACTCACATATGACCCTATCAAGTATTTCTACATCCTAAAGTAGTAGCCTAAAACCACTTAACACCTCAATACAGGTTAAAAACTGACTGCAGTACAATGACCGCTAGGGCCTATAAATGGGTTTCCCTATTATAGCTTTCCTGCCTGAATATTGTTTTGCCAATTAGGTTTTGAAGTTAATGTGTCTAGGGATGGCCAATATATTATACTAAACACCTATTTAAACTTAAAACACAAAATTTACAGCACAAAATAAATTAACATTTAGACAATGCACAGCACAGAAAATGGTACAGCACAGACACTGCAATAGTGTTGGTAATAATCACTGGTGAGATGGAAATATATTTTATTGAGGGTATTATAATAAACAATCACTGAATTTAACACTTACAAGGTGTGGTTTAACATTAAAATAACAATGGTCATTACTGGCAAAGAAAATACACCTTGTATTGCCAAATGCATTAGCTTTACTAAGAAACTGGGGAGCCTTTAATCCACTATACCTGGGACTCTCCACAGTAAATTTTTAAGACCATATATGCCACTTGCTTGAGGCTTACACTTTAATCACTAAAAACACTGAAACACCATACACTGTAACATTGCAGGCTGGAAACTAGATGGATGCCACTTATACCTATGCTGCAACAAACATAAACAAAAACAATCTGTACCTACAAAATTGGCGATCCTAGAATTTAATTTGGAAAAATAATTTGCTTAAAGCTAAAAGTCCTAGCAAGCCCCTAGTGTCGGCGGTGCAAATTTTAAATTGTCCTCTACTCAGAAGACAAAAACCTAGCAAAAGCAATTTTTTACACCCTACAGAGCTGACTGAAACACAAAATAGTCTGGGGTGTCAGCTACCATATGTAGCCGGTGGGATGTTGAATAGTGGGAGTTGGGGGGCCTACTATATGTAGTCGGGCGAGGGTAAAAGATATTTACTTTTGTTACCGCTACCATAGGTAGCGGGGGAATAGGAATGTTATGCTACTGGGGGTGGTTAAATGGGCTGCTAATTGGAATTGACATAACTATACGGGGGAAAGAGGGGCGTACTAATCTGGGGTAATAATTGGGTAATACAACTGTGTGGAGACTACAACTGGGATCGTGGCGTGCTGACTCTGCTACTGGTTTGGCTAATTTAGTTCTAGCCAACTAATTAGGCAGGCCAAGGTCTGGGCAAGCCATGTGGTGCTAATAAGTACTGAAAAACTAATTGGGGGTTGGAAAACGTGACTGGGTGTCCAGAGACCTATGGATCTTTACCAGACCAGAATGCTATACCAGCCAGCTCTGATGATGGGTTAAACTATTAATAACTAATAAATATCCTTCCAGACCTAATAGTGAAATTGTTACAAGTGCCTAAACCTGGTAAACTGATAACTGTATTGGATAATATATGATAGTTAATTAATAATTGTCTTCTGAGTAGAGGAAAGGCCTGAATCTAAAAAGGCAATCTGAAACCTGACATGTGGTCGAGCCGAAACCTCGACCAATTTACAATTCCTACATAATCAGTTGGTTGGGGGGTCCCAAAAGGGATTGCCCCTCCGATTGCCGGCTAGCCTACCATTTCTGAAACTAAGAACTAATTATAATTACGGTACTTAAGCAAGCTGGAGAAACATTCAGAACAAGTTGAGCGGGAGGGGTGCTTTTCGGTCGCTGGTGTAGATGCAAGAGAGAGAGAGACGCCGTCGCGAACCGCCACTAAAGGTTCGAAAGATCAGCTGGCTCGACACCGCTGATGGCGTTTGGAGCGGTTATGAAGGACGCCTACACTATATAAAATAGCGTGACGCTTGGCGTCACACCACGTGATTTTTTCCTGTTGGGATTCGTGAAAGAGACAGTTAAATCCCTGCCAATAACTCTAGACGAGAACCGGATCACAGCCGCAGTGAATTTCGTGATGAAATGCTGACCCGCGTCTGGGACGAATTCAATCACCGCATGGAAGTGTGTCTTGCAGCCAGAGGGGGGAACATAGAGCATTTTTAATTTGTGTTAAGAATATTGTTTGTTTCTGTTATCAGGATAAAATTTAAATTTCTACTTTGTTACATTTTTTAAATATAAAGTTATAAAGTTGTAGCAATCATTTAGAATTACCCTGTACTATAAATGGAGTTAAAAGTGAGGAAAAAAAACTGTTTCAATTAAAGAATCATTATAAATCTTAAAAAATTGTTTACAATACATTACATACTAATTTATTGTTTGAAAACAACTTGTATGCCTACTCTTAAATTAAAACTTCTTACATTTCCTAACATTTATATTTTTCAAACATTCCTTTTCTTTGAACAGAGCCATAGCTCTGAAACCCTTATTACACAGCCTAAATCCCTAAATCCCTAAATCTTAGAAAAAAATTTTAATTAAATATTTCTCACCATACTACTTCCTTTTTTTCAAAAAACACCACACCTATTTAATACCACCTATTTAATTTATTTTATACCACGTCATTATTTAATGCATTTAATGCCCTTCCCGAAGAAAAAGTTTTTTTTAGTTTTAAAACCAAACTTAAGATTTTTCTTATTGGAAAGTGTTGTTACTCTGTGTAGGACTAAATTAATATTAAAAGTAAATAAATTACGATATTTCTTGTATAATAGTATTGTCTCTGTATTTCATGTTCAAATGTATTGTTATGCAAGCCATTGCATGTATTTATGTTTCATGGTAATAAAGGATATTTTATTTTATTTTATAACTCTTTCAATAACTTATTACTCTTTTAATACCCCCGTCGCAGCAAACCTGCATACTCAGCGAATTTCTAATGGAGATATAAATGTCTTAATACTACTTAAAGCCACTTACCAAGTTTCATAAAAATATATTCACAAATAAGCGATATATACAATTTTAATTATTCTCCATAAGAATAACATTGAGGCTGAGTACGCAGGTTTGCTGCAACAAGGAACACAAAAAATGGGTTTTTATGCTAATGTCAATATAACTCAACTAGGTGAAGTCGTATACCAGTTTTTATTCATTTATGTTCATAATTAAGGGAGACAGAGCATTTAATTGGATAATTGAACGAAGTGAAAGTATCCTTATACACAACTTTACTGCTTAGACTGGTAAGAGAATCAACTCAACTGGCGTGTCTGTGACCACAATAACTCGAGAATTCCTCCACAGTTAAAACTTAAAATTTTCCAGAAAAACTTAACAGGTCAAAATCTCGGTCAAGTTCGTTATTCAGATAATTTCGTTCAGTATTAATCAAATTATCTTAAAACCAAATTTATTTTTTTCTCCATAAGAATAACATTGGAAGCCATTTTAGTGGTACTTGAATCGTTAAAATTTAGCCGACGTCTATGTTTCAACAACAGAGTAACAATAGTTAGTTTACTAGAGTATACTTTGTTATAATGGATAACAACAGTTTTTTTTACCAACAAAAAACACACAAGAGAGATAAATCGAAGTATATTTTTAAGTTGTGAGCATATTTATTATTTTATAAATTATTAAGTGTACGTTAAAGAAAATATTTCTACAGTTAATATTCCCTTATTAGTACGCCTACTCTGTGTAAATATCGTCAGTCGTCGAAGGAGACAATTGTATCAGTGGCAGACGACAGACGTGTGTGGCAGATCGAAAAACTCAAAATAACTTTTTGATGACTGTAGATACTAAGATATTAACTTATAAAATAGTTTGTTTTATTAAATTTTCTTAGACAATTGGTAATATTGTGATTGTCATGTGTAAAAAGTATACAAAGCCTCAATTTGGCTAGAAAGCGTTGATGAAGTTAGTCACAGTAAGCGAACAACCTTAAAATTTATTTTTGTAGGACAATTATTTGCTAGGTTATATTTTCACTAAATTAATAATAAATACCCCCGTTGCAGCAAACCTGCATACTCAGCGAATTTCCAATGAATATATAACATAACACAATAAAAAACTTAACAGGATTCATAAGAAATGTATTCACAAACAAGCGATATTTAAAATATTAGTTATTCTCCATAAGAATAACATTGGGGATGAGTACGCAGGTTTGCTGCAACAAGGCACACAAAATTATGGGTTTTTATGCAAATATCAATAGAAGTCATCTTAGTGAAGTCACATACCAAGTTTCATCCATATACATTCATAAATAAGCGATATATAACATTTTAAACATTTTCCATAAGAATAACATGGGGACCAAGTACCTAGGTTTGCTGCTACAGGAGCCATAAGCGAAAAAATTTTGTTTGTGCTAACAACAATAAGCCACAACCAGATCAAGCCATATACCAAATTTCGCCAGTTTATGTTCATAAATAAACGAGATATGCAATTTTTCTTTTTCTCCATAAGAATAACATTAGACAACGTACTGTGTTTAGCACTTTGAATATTTCGGTAACCAATTGACGTAGAGCAATGATCAAAATACCAAATTGTTTGTTTTTTTAAGCTGAATTCAATGGTATAAAATAAAATTTGATTTAAATTAAAATTACATGTGAAAACCCCAAAAAACACATTTTTGGGGTACAAAACCCCCCAAAAACCCCCCTTCGGATGGTGCGATTCATCTGGTTTTCGAACTCGTTCAAATAAATGGTACTTTAAACATTTGTACCAAATTTCATTAAGATCGGACCTTTTTTACGAGAGTTATCGTGCTTACGGACACATATATATATATATATATATATATACATATATAAAAATTTGAACGAATGATGTTTTTGGCATCTGGGGACCTCAAAATGAAAAGTTATCATGGTCTCGGGCTTAAGTCTTACCATGAGACCTACGGTAATAGCTTCTTCCCTATAGGGGAAATTCGCTAAAATTGTCTACATTACCTAAAATACATTACCAGTAATGTAGTAGGTAACCACAATAAAAGCTATAGATTATTCTAACTAAACAGCCTTTTTCGGTAGGTTATCTTGAATGATTTGACATAGCCTAGGGTTGGATTACAGTAAGAGTAAGCCGACATTAAACTGGTAATACAACAACTGTTGTAAAATACTTTAAACACATTACCAGGAATGTTGTAGTGAACCAAAATAAAAGCTTTAAACTATTCAAACCAAAATAAGCCTTTTATACAGGTTTTCTGAAATGATTTGACAAATCCTAGGTTTGGATTATACTGAGCTGTTTTCATTATAAACTTGGACCTATGGTTATAAAATGTAGGTCTATACACTTAGGCTACTTGCCATTTTAGAAGTTTCATGTACGGTCTTGGACCAACCCATGTTTATAGAATTTAATTTCATGATAGCCTAGGCTATTGAAACAATATATTGAAATATCATTTTGTAAAATACAACTGTTGAAAATTACTTTAAACATTACCAGGAATGTTGTAGCGAACCAAAACAAAAGCTTTAAACTATTCTAACCAAACTAAGCCTTTTATACAGGTTATCTGAAATGATTTGACATATCCTAGGTTTGGATTATAGTGAGCTGTTTTCATCATAAACTTGGACCTATGGCTATAAAATGTAGGCCTATACATTAGGCTACTTGTGATTTTAGAAGTTTCATGTACGGACTTGGGCCAACCCATGTTTATAGTATTTAATTTCATGATAGCCTAGGCTATTGAAACAACATTTCATTTTTCATCTAAATAACTGGGCCTGACGATTTATTGTTAATCCTTAAGGATATTTTGACTTGGCCTATAGAAATTGTTTACATTAGTTCATATAGGAAACTCGCTGTTCTCTTAAAAGTTAAATTAACCACACTGCTAAAGTCACTGCTTAGCCCAAAATGCTCTGTTTGTTCTAAGATAATGCACCCATGCCAATCCTAACAACAAACCATGCCTGAAATCTTCAATTTATTTTAAAAATAAATAAATTTACGTATTTATACAACATTTACTTTGATAAAAACAAGTGATAAATGTATGTATGTTTTTCTACGGATAAAATGTTAGGTCGGCGGCGGGATCCGAACCTGCGACATTACGCTCCAAGAGCCAGTGCAATACCCCTCAGCTACCGCGATAATTGATTCTTAGAGAAGTGACTAAAACTATAGCTATACTGTATAGACATAAAATCCGGATTCCGGCGGCAGTTAAATGATAACGGAATGTATTCTGATGTTACTCAAATCAGATGGTATTGAATTTTTTATCAGACTCGATTTAAGTTTGATCATGTGTTTCAATTATCCTTATACGCGAGGAATGAGCGTACACCTAGTTATTATCCATAAGAATAACATGGGGGCTGAGTACGCAGGTTTGCTGCTACGGGAGAATTACGCAAAAACAATTTTTTGGAGCAAATATCAGTAGACCTCAACGAGATGAAGCTGTATACCAAGTTTCGTCAGTATACGTTCATAAATAAGCGAGATAACAAAATTTTCTTTTCCTCCATAAGAATAACATTAGACAACGTACTGTGTTTAGCACTTTCAATATCTCGGCAACCAATTGACGTAGAGGAATGATCGAAATACCAAATTGTGTGTTTTTTTAAGCTGAATCGAATGGTCAATACTAAAATTTGACTTTTTCAAAAATTATATGTAAAACATTCAAAAAACCCATTTTTGGGGTACAAAGCCCCCCCAAAATACCCCTCCGGATAGGTCGATCTGTCTGGTTTTCGAACTTAAAGTCATAAATGCTGCTTTACACATTTATACCAAATTTCGTCAAAATCGGTTCATTTTTACGAGCGTTATCTTGCTCACGGACACATATATATATATATATATATATATATATATATATATATATATACAGTATCGAACGAATGGTGTTTTTGGGGTCTGGGGACCTCAAAACGAAAAGTTATCATGGTCCCGGGCCTAGGTCATACCATGCCGACTACGGTAATAGCTTCTTCCCTATAGGGGAAATTCGCTAAAAATATTAAACGAGTTCGCACGCAGCACGCTGACGTGAGGAAAGTGAATTTCCACATAAAAAACTATAAAAACTCAAAATCAGTTAAAAACATACAATTATTCCCATTTTTATTCAAATCTGAAAATATTGATTTTTTGGCTGTTTTGATGCTCTTGGTTCTATTTACCTGCAATGCTGGGAATACAATTTTGTGCATTATAAGGTTAGGAGAAGGTCCAGTCAGGCTTTAAAGTAGGCGTGAGGTTGCTGGAGATGTTAAAAGTACACCAACAAATGAATAACAGGCTTTTCTAATGTAAAACCCCCATAAGACAACGTACTGCGTTTGGTCAATACACATTTTCTTTAATAACTCGGTAAATATTTATGCTAGAATGACGAGAGAGGGCTTAAAACTTTCGCCTAACTAATTCCCATCTTTCTCTATGCATTAATTTTGCATCCGGGGCTTTTCTGACCCTTTTGGGGCCCAAAAACTCGAAATTTGAAAGATTAATCCCCAAAAAATGGGTTTAGAGTTTTCCGATTGTTTTGCCCAACGAACTTGTCCAACAGATTATAGAAAGGAACGTCCCTACCAAATTTGAAGTAAATCGGACAAAAAATGCGACCGCTAGAGTGCATACACATATATATATATATATATGTCTATATATATATATATATATATATATATATAAAATTTTGAACGACCCCCCAAAACGTGTTCAGGGGGTCACGTTAGGAACTTCTATGGTGGTCCCGGGCTTAAGTTTCACCGTGCGGGTCATGCTAATAGTTCACTTTCCAAAGGAAATTCACTAAAAAGTAAAACTGCTAAGAGTAAACAGTGTCTTCCTCTTTAATGCGACCTTTAATAGGCTTTTGGGCCATTCTATATGGACGGCAAATGCGTCGTGCTACTAGCGTCGCACTATATTCCGTTTTGCAGGGTAATGGAGTTTATGTGTAGCATCTAAACGGGCGCCCGCGGAAGCCCTGCTCACTCCACGTTGACGCACGCAACGCGACCTTTCCTGCAACGAACGCTATTTACGCGACGGCATTGCCGCGAGGTTCCTTCTATACGGACGCTATTGCCGTCACAGCGTCACGGAAAGCGAGGTTTTTTATTTCGGTGTCCACGATCTGTCTTCTGAAGTTGTGGTGAGCTCGTGGTTTTTCACAATGTTCGACACAAACAGGTTTGTAATTGAAATTGTGTAGAGGCCTCCAATTTATGATGTTAAGTCTAAAGACTATTCCAATAAGCAAGTGAAAGCACAGTGTTGGATGGAAATCGGTAGAGCTCTCTTTGAATATTGGGGCGAGATGACACCTGATAACAGAGACACTGCAGGTGACTAACTTTATACGAGTTGTTACTTTTATGTGTGCTCAAAAACTGGCGTGACCTTGGTTAGTGGGCAACATTAGCGCCCGCGTAGAAGGTGGGATAGCGCGACGATAGTTTCGTCCTAATAGAAGGTCGGTTTTCAATACTGGGTGTTAGCGGTATTAGCGCGACGCATTTACCGTCCGTATAGAATGGCCCTTAGACCCATGTTATACGGACAGCTAAAACGCTGACGCTGACAAAAACAAATTCCCCCGTCGCAGCAAACCTGCGTACTCAGCAAATTTCCAATGCATGCATATGTTTCTCACTACTACATAAATCCACTTACCAAGTTTCATAAAAACACATAAAT
This sequence comes from Allygus modestus, assembly GCA_963675035.1. Taxonomy (NCBI): domain Eukaryota; kingdom Metazoa; phylum Arthropoda; class Insecta; order Hemiptera; family Cicadellidae; genus Allygus; species Allygus modestus. The sequence goes on from OY776111.1 coordinate 140,422,756, forward strand.
AAATAAGTGATCTATAGCATTTTATTTATTCTCCATAAGAATAACATGGGGCTGAGTACGCAGGTTTGCTGCAATAAGGAACACAAAATCTGTGTTTTTATGCAATTATCAATATAACTGAACCAAGTGAAGCTACATACTAAGTTTTGTTAATTTATCTTCATAATTATGGGAGATATTAAACTTTACTTATTCTCCATAAGAATAACATTAGGGCTGAGTATTAATGTTTGCTGCGGGACCGCGTCTAGGTGTCACCCCGTCAACCTGTCACCCCGACAAACCATCACCTTTTAAAACAGGTTTTGAGGTGACGAGTTGACGCGCATCGTCCCCGACAACCCGTCACCATTTGAAGGAGGTGACAGGTGCGAGCGTGCGAGGTGACGGGTTGTCGTGTACGGAGGCGTCTAATCGTCACCTCCAAAGAGAGGAGGTGACACCTTGTCGGGGTTACACCTTGACGCGAGCGTGAGAGGTGGCGGTTTGACGTCGATGCAACCGACAACTTGACACCACAGCAAATCGCCACCCCGATAGGCGATTTGAACTAAAATTACATATTTGCACACATAATCAATTCGTGTAACACTGCAATAGAGACAGCTTCTTAGACTTTATACTTGGTATGGTCCAACAAAACCGCTGATGATTTTTGCGGTGAATGGTTCTATCAGTGGTTTTAAACTATTTCAACTTTCTTAATAGAGGCGGCATAAAAAACTTATAATGCGTGAATTCCACTAAGTATTTTTCAGCTCGCTTCAATGCTGTTTGTCATGTTTATAATAATTCTAAGGTAGGTAAAAAAACTTTTGCAATACCGCAGAAGTAGTCATTATAGAAATAATTTTGCAATTTCGTCAAAACGTCATCGAAAAATTTGAACACAATCTCCTTAGTAGTTAAAAATAAGTTTCACTGGGGGGTGACCATAATGAAAATGTGTTTCATGTGCAAGCTGCAGTTGGTTTATACGCATAAGGCAAGACAGTTTTCAAAGCGTACTCACGCGTACTCATTTGTGTCTATATCATTGCATTTTTTCCGTTACTAGATGGGAACTGACGAAATGTTGTTGAGTTTGTCATTATGTATTGCTAGATTCAAAGTGATGTGATTGATTATCGTGAGAATTTGACCAATCCCGCAAATCACACTTCGCATAGAATTTACATATTATTTATTTTCTAAGCCGCCTTCATGAGAAAAGTTGAATAGTTGAAACCACGGATATGAAAAAATGGTAGTATCTAAAGAACCGTTCACCGCAAAAATAATCTCTCTAACCAATGAAATAGCTGTGCTGTCACAAAACAAAATGTGAGTGCTATTTTTGGACCACCCGTTATACGATTAGGCCTACTAGCAGTTTCCCGTGGCTACGCACACGCTCAAACTGAGGTTATAAACCAGTTTCTTGTTGTTGCCTTTAAGACGAAACCCCAAAGAATAAATTATAAGGTAAAACTGCAACATATATGCTTTATTACAGTTATTACTTATTTGGTTTTATCAGTTGGTATGTTAAAAAATTAAGACGCTATTATGAAGGTTTATTAAGATGGCTTATAAGGACTATGAAACGACTACCTATCATGAAGACGTTACACGCTATTCTTTAAGATATAAGTTTTTGGAGTTGAGATTTCTGAAACAAAGTTACGAAAATTGTTCATTTAAAGTAATAGGATTTTTAAATTTAAAAGTCGAATGAAGCCAATCTAAAATTGTATTTGTAGCCACAAAGATACAATTCCTAGCATATCATAAATTTATTTGAAAACATACTTGATCTTTGCACGGGTTACAGAGAATATATGAATCCTGATGTGTCAGCTTTTTCAGCCTTTTACTTGCGAAACCTACTCTTTTTGTGTCATCTTCTTTGTTTACGTTTTAAAAGTCAACTAAAATTGAAATGAAAAATTGTAAAGTGATTACTTTTAATATATTTCGATTTTAAACTTTATTCATGATATCATAAGGCACTTATGAGAAAAAATATGAGTGACTTTGAAATTTCATTTAGGTTTGATGAGAAATAAAGTCGCTAGGCTTTCTGAACATCGAGGTGGAAGTTTCGATCAAAATTTACGAAACTTGTAATTTTTTTCGCTACTTAAAACTTTATTTCTCGATTATTATACTATTCTAAAACAAACTGTCGTATACTTTGGTGTTTTTTAACGTGTTAAAACGGAATTAGATCAAATTAGGGCTTTAAATTTCTTTTTTGGTGGGTCGAAAAATCGCCTCATTTTCCTTCGTGTTAACTCACGTCGCGTCGTCGTTCGCTCGTCGTCTGCTGGTGGACTTGGCAACGAGACACGACCGTGTCTCTAAATTAATGTAGTTTTAAATACGGTAGAAGATTAAACATGAATAATTTATAGCCTAATTTTTAAAAGTTTATTATTTGTTTTAAGCATGATAAGCCAAGTGGAGAAAGCCTATTTTTGCGTTATAAGAAGACGGAAACAGATGGAGCGGGGTGGCAGTTTGTCGGGGTGACACCTTGACGCGAGTGTGCGAGGTGACGGTTTGTCGTGAACGGCGACGACAGATCGTCACCTGGGAGTAGAGAAGGTGACACCTTGACGCAAGCGTGCAAGGTGACAGGTTGTTGTCTCTGTACACGAAAAACAATCACCTCTATAAAAGAGGTGACAACTTGACGGGGTGACACCTTGACGGCATCGGTATATTTTTACGAGGTGACAGGTTGTCGCCTGTGGCCAAAATGCCGAGGTGACGGGTTGTCGGGGTGACACCTAGACGGCTTCCCTTTGCTGCTACTGGGATAATCAAGAAAAAATCAATTGTTTGTGCAAATATCAATATATCAGTACTACGTGGAGCCATATACCAAGTTTCATCAATCTACATTCATAAATAATGGAGATATCAAATTTTATTTATTCTCCATAAGGATAACATTGGACAACGTACTGTGTTTAGCACTTTGAATATCTCTGCAACGGTTGGACTTAGAATCACAATTTAAACACCAGAATGATTTTTTGTAGAGCTGAATTGATTGGTAAAAGCAATGTGAAGTTTACATTAAAATGAGCTTAGGAAAAGCCAAAAACTTTTTCCCATCAGATTAACATGGGAGATTTTATGAGCAGGTTTTTTGGATTTTCTCCGCAACCACTAACCTAGGTTAATAATTTAAAATACCAAATTTGTTTAAGCTCTATAAAAAGCTCAAAACCAAAATTGAGTGTTTTACAAATTGTATGGTAAAAATGGCAAAAATCAGATTTTTGGACAATTTAAAACCCCCATAAACCCCCTTTCCCATGGTCCGATTTTTTTGGTTTTCGACCTTAAAGTCATGAATGTCACTTTACACATTTGAGCCAAATTTCATCGAAATCGGACGTTTTCTGCCCAAGTTATCGTGTTAACGGACACACACCCACACATACATATTATATAAATTTGAACGAATAGTGTTTTTGGCATTTAGGGACCACAAAACAAAAAGTTATCATGGTCTCGGGCTTAAGTCTTACCATGAGACCTACGGTAATAGCTTCTTCCCTATAGGGTAAATTCGCTAAAACGGAGCTGTTATACGAGCGTCAGCAAACGCCGCGTGGTCGACGCCTACGCTCGCTCAATGGTGGAGCTGTTTTCGGGCAGAAAAACGCCGCGGCAGGCACCACGGATATCATAGGTGGATTGAGGAAATAGATCTGCCGCGTCAAATCTGCCCGTATAACAGTGACTCGCGTCATTTCTGCCGCGTCTTCGCTGCCAGTTTACTGGTCTGGACGTGTTGCCGACGCTGACGCAGAGTTTACAGGGTCCGACGCGATAGATAAAACGTTCGTATAACTTGCACACAGGGAAGTCCATTGCCCGGTAGGCTTGGCGTCCACGCGACAACAAATCTGTCGCGTTTTTGCTGTCCGTATAAGATGGGCCTTAACTTCCAGCACGTAATTCTGCACACACTCTGAGGACTGAGGTGCTCAGAGTGGCGCGGCTGTCAGACCTGCATGGCGTCATGGAACAACACTAATAAATGATATGGTTAAAATATAGAACCTAATCTGTGTGTTTACGACTTTAAAGTTCAGTAACCATCAATAGTAACTATTACAACTGTGGCTATCAATAATAAACAAAATACTTGTTTTAATTAGGCTTGTAAATGTATTGTAAACTTTTAATTAAACTGCAGATATTGTAAACAGTGTTATTCGTGAGACGTGTGTACGGGTTTCATACACGGCACCACAGAGAAGTAATCTCTCTGTGATGGTACACAATATCAGTAGCTCTAGGCGGAAACGGAAGTGGCCCTTGTCGCTGTTTGTTTACATATATTGAAACTGGCTCGGCGAACACATTTTCGCCTACACGGAAGGTTCAATATCGCTCATTAGTTTGTTACGATATCGAAAAATGTCTTCAGCCGATTTTTTGTTTGTTCTACCGAATGAATTTATAATCGTTGCTCATTACTTTGTGAATTATTGTAACTTTCAAAGAGCTCGACATGATCCGATAGCCCAGTGGATATGTTGTCAGATTCACGATCATGGGCGATTGTTTACTTTTAATGTTTACTGTTTGAGGTCTGAAATTTCCTTTTAAATTTTATTTTATTCTGTTCGGAGTTAGATCTTACTTTTGTTGTTTAATTTTTAAAGTCTGACATTTCTGTTTAATTTGACTTATTTTGTTGTACAAATCCATTTATTTGTAATTATATTGCACAACGAATTATATTGCACCATACAGCGCTCTGCGGAGTTAGGTTAGGTTAATATAATTTTGTCGTGAACTGCAGCCTATTTTGTTGTTATTTTGTACACGCAAGTCCATTTGCAGAAATATAATTCAACATTGAGTCCACAACTTTTTATTTAAGGCTCCGATCTACCCTATGGAAAAATCTGCTCCGTAGCGTTAAAATACACTATTAAGATTACTAATAATATACTATCAATACATAATTAAGGGAAAAGAAGCGCTGTGGAGGTCCGCAGGACCGCCTATTAAAGGCGATAATTTGCTCATCCACGCATACGTTTTCCAGATTAGTATTGTCGTTTTAAATAAATAACATAATTTAAAACAATCAATTTCAAACATACTGTAATTTTTGTTCAAAAAATAAATATAATTTTAAAGTAGACCATAGATTTGTATAACAGTTTCTGGGAATGGTATTTATGAATTCCGTTTTCTGAAGTCGAAAACAATCGTGTACTATATGCAACTATTTTGTAAAGGAAAGCTTTATTTAACACAATGGATAACTTCTGTATTCGTGTACATAAATGAACGTGTTTTGTGACGACAACCGACAGATTTCAAGCATAGAAGTTTGAAACACTCATAGTGTATATCGTTTATATACTAAATAAACACCTTTGTCGAATACTTTTAGAACTGTCATGTGACTAATAAATCGAGTATACTAGCTGTTGCCCGCAGGCTTCGGCCAGCAAATGGTTTATAAAAACTATGACAGTTGTGTATGCTGTATTCTGTGGTTAGCCCGTGGAACTACTACGAATCAAGATCAGCTGTTTGTATTTTGATCAGCTCAAACAAAATCGAGTTCGCACGCAGCACGCTGACGTGAGGGAAGTGAATTTCCACAAAAAAACTTTTAAAACTCAAAATCTGTGTAAAAACGTACATTTATACCAATTTTCATTGAAATCTGAAAACATTGATTTTTTTGCTGTTCTGATGCTCCTGGTTTCATTTACCTGCAAAGTTGGGAATACCATTTTGCACATTATAATGTTAGGAGAAGGTCCAGGCAGGCTTGAAAGTAGGCGTGAGTTTCTTGGGATGATAAAAGTACTCTAACACAGGAATAACAGGCTTTTCTAGTGTAAAAACCCCATAAGACAACGTACTGTGTTCAGTCAAAACACATTATCTTTAATAACTTGGTAAACATTTATGCTACAATGACGAAAGAGGGCTTAAAACTTTCGCCTCACTAATTACCATGTTTTTACACGCATTAATTTTACATCCGGGGCTTTTCTGACCCTTTTTGGGCCCAAAAACTCGAAATTTCAAAGATTAATCCCCAAAAAAGGGGTTTAGCGTTTTCCGATTGTTTTCCCCAACGAGCTTGTCCAACTGATTACAGAAAGGAACGTCCCTACCAAATTGTAAGTTAATCGGGCAAAAAATGCGACCGCTAGAGTGCAAACACATATATATATATATAAAATTTTGAACGACCCCCCAAAACGTGTTCAGGGGGTCACGTTAGGAACTTCTATGGTGGTCCCGGACTTAAGTTTCACCGTGCGGGTCATGCTAATAGTTCACTTTCCAAAGTAAATTCACAATGAATGTCCAAAAGGAAAAATGGGAACTTTGTCAAGGTCTATGGTGGAGCCTTAAGGTCAGGTCAGGATAAAAACCATTTAGTTTTCTTATTTTCTGCTTAAAGAATCAGTGTACAAAATTTCAACTCCTGGGTGGATGGGAAGTAGGATAATTCGTGATGAGTGAGTGAGTGAGTCAGTCAGTCAGTTAGTGAGGGCTTTGCCTTTTATAGGTATAGATAATAATTACATCAACTACAAGAAGTACACAAAAAAAGTTACAAGAAAGTTACAAGAAGTAAGTATAACTGTTAAATGGTATTAAATACTATATTATATTAATACGTTAAGAAAAAGAGTATGTGCGGAAAAAGTAGGATAATGTAAGTATAATTATATTTGAACTATTAATTACTATAATCATCGGATAAAACCATTTAATGTCTCAAAAATAGTACACATTACAACTATAATAAAACAATTGATTTATTAGGGGATCTGCCACCATCTCCAACTTTTTTATGACTTTAATCGCTTTCTTTGATTAGCACTTGGCTAATTGGAAGATCTGATCAGAAATATAGATTATATTCAAATAAAAATGCATGGGTATGGTTTTTTTATGTTTTAAAGTATGTTTTTTAAATATTTTATTTTGTTGAATAACTGTTGTAAAAACCAACCAAATGCAAAAACCAAGTTACCATTTTATTCCTAATTCCTAAAAAGGAAAAAATGGTGTATAGAAACCATAGTAACAAAAAAAATGTTATGAGCACTAGCAGCTAAAAAAAGGCACGAGACACTGGAAGTGATGACATTTCCTATGTGAGCGCTGTCAGAGTAAAACTTTTTAATCTCACTGAGCGCTACCCGTGGCAAATTTTAAAATCACAACGCCGTCTACTGCTTGATGAATTGTAACTTTTACTTAGTTCGATACGCTAGGGCAGTCTAATAGATATGCCACTGGAATCACGACCATGCGGTCCCAGGATCAATTCTACTTTTTGTGTTTACTTTTTGAGGTACCATTTTTTGTTATATTTTACACAAACCCATTTTTGTAATATGTTACAAAGAAAATAGCCGCCATACAGTGCTCTGCGGGGTTAGGTTAGGTTAATTTTCTATAATTTTTTCGTAAATATAGCGTAATTTTGTAGAAAATAATTAGGTTTCTTCTGTTTAAATTTGAAAATACAGTACTACATTTCACTAGTAATGTAAGACACACATTGTTTTCTCATAATAAAGCGTCTGTTGCGGATAGTTCGTTCGTCATCGGACGAGTTCGGCTTCCTTCGGTAGCAATGAAAAAAGACGGTTTATGATTAAATATCATTCTTTTAGCGAATTTCCCCTATAGGGAAGAATTAGCGAATTTCCCCTATAGGGAAGAAGCTATTACCGTAGGTCACATGGTAAGACTTAAGTCCGAGACCATGATAATTTTTTATTTTGAGGTCCCCAGATGACAAAAACACTATTCGTTCAAATTTATATATATATATATATATATGTGTCCGTGAATGCGATAACTTGAGTAAAAAACGTCCGATTTCGATGAAATTTGGCTCAAATGTGTAAAATGACATTCATGACTTTAAGTTCGAAAACCAGAAAAATAGGATCATGGGAAGGGGGGTTTATGGGGGTTTTAAATTTTCCAAAAATCAGTTTTTTGAATTTTTTACCCTACAATTTTTTAAAAACTTAATTTTGGTTTTGACCATGTTATAGAGCTTAAAAAACAAATAATATAGTATTTTGAATTATTAACCTAGGTTAAGTAGTTGCGGAGAAAATCCAAAAAAACCTAATCATAAAATCTCCCATGTTAATCTTATGGGAAAAAGGTTTTTGGCATTTCCTCAGTTTATTTTAATTTAAACTTCACATTTGCTTTTAGAAATCTGTTCAGTTTCACAAAACAATCATTTTGGTGTTTAAATTGTGATTCTACGCCCAACCGTTGCTGAGATATTCAAAGTGCTAAACACAGTACGTTGTCCAATGTTATCCTTATGGAGAATAAATAAAATTTGATATCTCGATTATTTATGAATGTATGTTGATGAAACTTGGTATGTGGCTTCACGTACTAATGGTATATTGATATTTGCACAAAAAATTTACTTTTCATTGGTTATTCCCGTAGCAGCATACCTGCATACTCAGCCCCATGTTATTCTTATGGAGAATAAGTAAAATGTAATGACTCCCTTAATTTTGAACATAAATTAATAAAACTTGGCATGTAGCTTCACTTGGTTGAGCTATATTCATAATTGCATAAAACCCATTTTTTTTTGTTCCTTGTTGCAGCAAACCTGCTTACTCAGCCCCCATGTTATTCTTATAGAGAATAACTAAAATGTTATATAGAGCTTATTTATGATTGAATATTGATGAAACTTGGTATGTGGCTTCACCTAGTTAAATTATATTTATATTATCATAAAAATCAATTGTTTGTGTTCCTTGTTTCAGCAAACCTACGTACTCATTACCAATGCTATTCTTATGGAGAATAATTAAAATCGCTTATATGTGAATATATTTTTACGAAACTTGGTACGCGGCTTTATGTGGAATTCAGACAAATATTATGTATTGGAAATTCGCTGAGTACGCAGGTTTGCTGCGACGGGGGTATTTTTAATTATGCTTGAATTGTGATGCCTATACACCAAAAACATTCAAATGGTATGTAGATAATCTGGTAAAAAGTTACCGATTACAACAGGTGAAGTAGGCCTACTTACATAGTTATTCAAATTTTCGCTGGTCAGAGTAAGGAAACACAACTCAGAGGAAACAGCTCTCAAAGTTACATATGTCTTGGTCTTTCACACTAGACTAGATTTACGTTTAAATTTATTTTTTACGTAAACGTTGACGGATTGGCATAAAAATGTTCAGAATTTACATTAATATGCTAAATCTAAAAATATGTCTTTTGAAAAACATCAAAAAATTCAAGAAATCAGTCTATAGATAGTGGCGGATCCCCAGTATTAAGAATAGGTATAGCTAAATTGCATCGTAAATATATAAATGCTAAATGCTTGATGGCGCCCAAGTCACGCTGCTTATGTACCAAATGCACTGCAGTACCAAATGAGAACCTAACCCAATTATTATTAGACAACTGTCATAATTTAAAAATACCTCAATTCCCTGGCGACGGGCAGTTGAGGATTTAAAAAAACCCATTACACCAGAGACGGATGAATCTGTCAAACTCATAGAATCTTCTCCCATTGGCTGGTATGGTTGGTAGAATAGTTCGCAGTCTGCCAGTGGAACCTCTTTGAGCATATCCGCGCGGCCTCCTCCTCCTGGCCGGCTGGCGGATCAGTGGTCGACCGTAAGGCGTCGCTGGCACTTGTAGTTGGATGGGGCGATGGTCAGAGAACGCGCTGGTGAGGCGACGGCCGGTACACCCGGATGCTGTAGAGGTGATAAAGTTATCGAGGCAGCGCCCCCCGTCATGAGTAGCAGACCGGATGTGGTAGCGGAAGTTGTTGTCTCTCAACACATCACCGGTGCTCCGAGTGGTAGTCAAGTCGATGTTAAAGTCTCCTCCGATGACATGCACTTTGTCTGTTTCGTTACCGATGTAGTTTGCGAACCTATCTAAAGTTCTGTTGTGCTCAGTCAAGCTCGAATTAGGGGACCTGTAGAGCCCTGTTACGACCACATTGGCGCCTGGAGAAGAAATCTCGACGCTGCCAGCTTCAAACGTCCCCTCTCTAGAGAAGTTGTCCAGGTCAGGTCGTGGATGGTGGTCCAAGCCGTCCTTGACGAAGACCGCCGACCCCCGTTGGCCCGTGGAGGCGGGGTAGCCTGCTGCCAAGGTGTATCCAAGCACAGAGTCACTGATGGCGCCCAAGTCACGTTGCTTATGTTCGGTACATATGAGCACATCTGGCTTTTCCCTGTGGCTATTTATAAATCGGTTTATCTCGTTTTCAAAATAACCCTGAGAGTTGACGGCAACGATTTTTATGGATTCCATAAGTTGTATTTGATAATACTCGAAGAACCGGTTACTCTCCTTCCTCAGATCAGGTTTTATCTGCAACAGTTTAAAAGATTGGGTCGTGGTTTTTATATTTTTAATATAAGTCTAACATTATAATAAATGATATGATATTTTACAAAATTTACTACAGCAAATCATCGACTAAAACGCCAAATCACAAAAGTGACTTTTCTTAATTAAAACAGTTTACTAAACGTTGCATATGGTACTACTATTTTCCTAAAGTTTAGTATAACACAAATTAATAAAAAAATTTAAAGAAATACATTTTAACAGCTTCATTATTATTAAACCCACAATCATAAATGAACCCAACAACGATTTAGTAACAAATGTATTAACACTATACTTTTTTTAAACGACTTATACGTAAGGAGATAATTATAAAAAACACCTAAATTGACCTTAGAGAGTGTCAGAACTTAATACGGGATTTCCTAGCGGAGGCGGTATCAGTTGGCCTTTGGCTTGAGAACAAGTGACCTCTGAGCAGTCAACCAGACGTAAACATATGGTGGACAGAGTTCTCACTGTTGCCGAAGTATTACGAGCAGTATAACCTATATCAGTTGTCATAAGTTGATGATCGAGGGCAAAACAGTTGTGACGCGAATAAAACACGCTGGTCGATGTAATTTGAACGAATAATATTATATTTGAAAGGTTTATTGTTTACTATAGGTTTTTTCACGTACTTGAGACTCCCGAAAGGCATAATTCATGAGAATCCAAAATCACATGAATGATCCCCATCGCCTAATGGTTTTGCCAAATTTGCTTTATCCTTTACAAACTCTTTATTTCCTGGCCACCTAACATTAATACATGAGTGGCAGACTTATGAAATCTATCCAAGCGGATTCAATGCTGGCATAGTAATTGGACAATAAATGCAATTGTACCCTATACAAACACCAAGCATATAACAGTTATGTTGTAACCCATTACAAGATAACGGGAGCATTAATATGATAGCGGTATCGTTGAAGTCATGTTGCAACTATTATTGGTTTGCAAAAGACTATCAAAATCTGAACATGTGTGTAGCAAATTTATATGTACTTTAATAAATACAAATATTGTTCTCCTTGATAGCATAGAACTAACAATACGTTGCATTGACCGAGTTCACTCCATAACAAATATACTTTTTTTTCTTTTCATCATAAGATTAACAACAACCTTTTATCTATCCATCCGTATTAAGGTTTTAAATAGAATTTCATTCATCAACAATTCCTTATCCATACAGTTTTCAGCCTAAAATAATAGAGGGATTTTGAATAATAATGGGTGAAACTATGTGTAAATTTGATTCGAGGAGCAACTAGGACAAATAGATTAGCATAATAGGGTTGTTACAAACGTTCAAACAGACGAAGAATACACACTGCACTGCACCGTAATCTAATGACTCACTCCCGCTCGCGATCGTAGACGGAGGCGCCCGCCTGGCCTCTTCATAGTTGCATTGCTTAATCTGTACACTAATTAACAATATTATCTCTTACTGTTATAGGGACTATAAGACTATTAGTGATTTACTTTTTAGTGTTTGATTGGCTGATTGCCCCAGTTAACCCTGTTATGTTTTGTTTACTAGAATATTATTTTTAATTTTAATATTACTGTGTGAATCCATTTTTGAAACAAGTAATTTAAATTATTTCAGTTTTTGAAGTCAGATTGAATTAGTTTAAGAAAAAATGTTGAAGCAAACCAAAATTGGTTTTGATGATTTAAACTATATTTTCTTACAAATAGCCTTGGTACAACCAATCTTACGTGATTGACTACACCATCAAAGAAAACATATTCGTATTGCATCTTTCATGGCCATTTTACGATGATGTATTATCCTTCTTGTGTACTATTTCAATTGTAAAGTGTAATAATACCTTTTTAACAAAAACATAAGCATTTCACAAAAGAGATTTTTCTGGAAAAACTATTTTTGAAACTTGTTTGTAGATGTACTTTATGCAGTAGATTTAGTTTGAATTATTGGTTTTCAAACCATTGGTTTTCACAAATACATTAATTTTATAAATACTGAGTTTAGAATAGTAAACATCTGTTTAAGTAATAATATGATAAAATAAAAGTAAGAACAACATTTTAACTTAAAAAAATCCGTGCTCCTTAATTGCATTAGCAAGGTACTTGCAAAACGTCTCCTCAATCGTTTTAAGGGATGTTGCGTTAAAACAGAACACACATGACAACAGACTGACACCCCCTCCCTATAATACCCTATAAGTTTATCATGGATAAACTTTGAAGTTTATAAAATAATTAACTATGCGATGACACGGTTTCGTTAAATGAAGGCAAGTCTTCTTTTGCCCACTTACCATAATTGCCTTAAACATTTAGGTTTGCTATTTTCTCCCTTAAAATATATAACGCCCCGGTCCTAGTTAGTCAGCGGAGTTAGTCTCAAGAATCGACATCATATTGTTGACGTCATCAAGATGGTCAAGATGGACTGGCAAAATTACAGTGTTTGATTTAAACAATAGTAACTCTTATAGCTGTCGCTTGATTTCGACATTTAAGGTGCGATTTTAGAGGAAACAGCCTATTTAATATCCTTCGATGATATAAATATCATAAAATATTTGTATGACTCTCTGTTCAAATGTTAATTGTTCAAATTATGATTTGTTTCTAATTACTCTCCATGAAATATTCTATAAGTGTTGTCGGCACGGTAATTTGGGCTCGTGGCCATAATAATGTTTCGTTTAGATCAACTAAGCTGCAATAAATAATGTTGTTGGGATTTGTGTTTGTATAGTTTTGTTTATGATCCTGTTTTGGTTTTTGTACATGCAAATATTTTTGGAAATGTACATTGTACAAACATATTTTATCTTGTACAAACCTTATTTTTGGATAGCAAATTTAATTGAAATCGAAGGATTCATTCAAAAGTTACAGTGTAAACGGCCACGTACCCTAAAATATGTAAATGTACAAAATGAGTCATATACAAATGATACATATACAAATTGCAACAACTACTATTTATTGCATCGTAGTTAAATCAAACGTAAAGTTATTATGGTCTTGGGTTCAAGTCTTACCGTACCGACAACAGCTATAGCATTTTTTCTACAGGTTAATTTTAAAAAGAAAATTGAACAGACAAAAATAATTTACAATCTTAATTCCAAGGGTGAATATTGAATATGTTATTTAGATTAAAATTACGCCCTACAAAATCGAAATCAAGCAACAGATATAAGAGTTACTAACGTTTACAGGAAACAATGTGGTTTTTCCAGTCCGCCATCTTGATGACATCATCACTGGGGGTTAGAGAGCTCTGAGATAGTATCTCCCGGTGCATTTTGAAAACTGTTTAGATACAGAAACAACGTGTAACATTTGGTACCGGTAGCTACAAGTGAAATTGTTATCTAACCACATGGACTATAGCAATGAAATATTCTTCAAATGTTATCACCCGCCTTCCCAATACCTGAGTACAAACGAATGACACTACTAACCGGCTAGAGACGAAAGCCACGCTGCCGCTAGTGACCTTCCAGCAGACTTGGTTGTTATGCATACACTAATAGCACACTGCGCCGCACTGCACTGGCCTTGACTGCGATGCTGACGTCATGCCGTTGCACTCTCGTCGAGATGTGATGCCGGACACTCGAATGTCTAAAGATATTGAACATAGTTACGTTGTTTTGTTTATCTAACTCCTTTACCACCACTTCTCCTACACACATGAATGTAGACTGGTAAGCTTGTATCAGGTATAATTTGCAAATAGAAAAACGGGTCTTATTTAGGATGAAATTTCCTTTATATTATTTGTATGTACTGGGTGTATGCAATTCAGATATATTTTATACTGTGTTAAGTCACTTGTAAATGCTCTCAGCAAGTTGGACATTTTTAATTAGAATTACTTTAGTTATAATGTGTATGCTTATAGAAGAACAATCATAAGATGAGGGGGCTAACAGAATATCCACAGCTTGAATTAATGGCATGCGTTAGACAACACCACGAGGTGTGTTACTGGGACTGAACCAAAGCCTCCGTCACTTGTCATCAAGGTTCAACTGCCCCTGTCCCAACCTTGGTCATGACGCCACGACACAGGTGTTCGACAGTAATTAGCGGGAAAATATCTATGTCTGGTTTATCATTGGTTTAAGAGGGTTTTGAACTAAAGCTAATAACAAAAATAAACTAATTACTTTTATGAACTCATATATGCAATTTACCCGTCGCATCAAAAACTCATATTTTACGAATTTGTACAGTTATTGATCAACAAAGGGATATCATATAATTCTGAACTATGATACTTTGTTTTGCCACTGTTTAAAAATTACCAGGTTTTACATACCGACTGCAGCTATTAAATGTATTAATAAAACTAGTGTTTAATGCAATCAAATTTCCTTCACAACGATTTCAATTCACTTGTCAGTTGTTATAATTACACCCTTGCATGAATTAAATAGATTTTATTTAATTCGTTTAATTTCTTACCAGAGTAAATTTAGGATAAGGATGAAGTGTTACTACTACTACTAGAGTATTTACTCCGTAACTATTTAGTGACCGGGAAGTTATTGTCACTAAACCCGTTGTCAAGTACCTGGGTATGAGACTGGATGTTCGGCTCACATTCCGGGACCAGATCACTTTTGCGACGGAGAAAGCTGAAAAGATTGTGGCCAACTTGAGCAGATTAATGAAGAATGTCGGTGGACCGATTGGTAGCAAGAGGCGGGTGCTGATGTCTGTGGTTCACTCCGTTCTTCTTTTCGGGTGTGAGACATGGGCAGAGGCCCTCCGGAAAAAACTACTGAGGGGGAAGATGGCAGCGATCCAGAGGAGAGGTGCTCTTCGGATCGCTTCGGCGTACCGCACAGTGTCGGAGCCAGCCGTCCTCGAAGTTGCTAGGGTGATTTCCATCGATCTTCTTGCTTTCGATCGGAAGCGGATCTTCAATGGGAACGGTGCTTTGAGCCGTGCCGAAGCCCGAGAACGCAATATGGAGGATTGGCGAAATCGCTGGGAGAGGGACGGACGAGAAAGATGGACGGCGAGACTCATTGGGGATCTCCGGGAGTGGGTAAAACGGGAGCACGGGGAGGTAGATTTTTATCTCACCCAGCTCCTCACCGGACACGGTTGTTTCGGGGCCTACCTCCACAAGATGGGAAAGTCAGCGAGCCCGGAATGTCAGTACGGTGACTCCGACTAGGACGATGTCCTGCACACCTTCTTCCATTGCGTGAGGTGGGAAGCGGACAGAAGGGACCTCAAAACGGCCGTCGGCCCGATCTCGCCGGACACACTCGTTCTTCGGATGTTGTCCAGTCCCGAGTCGTGGAACTCTGTTTCTGCATTCTCCAGGAGGGTGCTGAAAGAAAAGAGAACAGAACAGTTGTGATGCACCGACGCAGATAAACCCGGTGGGGCATCGCGGTTGAAATGCCATTTTTGGCGTACGAAGGCACCCTCTTGAAGCATTGCGAACAGCGTTTCCGAGAGGGCTTCCATTGCCTGGACCGATAGGTTTTTAGTGGGTGAGAGTCCTACACACCGGGGTAAACACCAGACCCTGACGGTGCATAATGCATTTTCCTATCGTAAACAAAAAAAAAACTCCGTAACCATTTTACCCTGGGTTTGTGATTGAAAATGAATGAATTGGTTATTTGGCTCTAAAGTTTAGATTAATATTTCGCAATTAAACAGATTGTAAAGTGACAAAATTGACGTTGGTAATATTCGGATGGTTTTAAATACTGCAGACTGAATTACAGCTTTACTTGATAAAGGAGTTAAATTTAAATTTGGCTGCGAGTACTGAGGTGCAGTTATTTTTAGCTTCGATTTGGTTTACCAGCACAAACAATTTTAAATTTTTGTAAGCGACTCTTCAAACTCCTGTTCACTACGTCCCGACCGAGAAATTCTAACCGACAGTAAACAAATCTAGTAAACAAATAGTGTATGTTCGCCTATTACTAAACTAACTCTATTCAAGAGATCTTTGTTTATAATTAAGTGAACGTAGAAATTTTTAAAAGAGCTTAAAGTGAAATCATATCCTGTGGACCTAAATGATATTTTAATATTCTCCTGAAATAGTATAGATACTAAATTTGGCTATTCTTTGATTATGTCCATATGTATGTCTTGCCCACTGAATAATTATAAAGTGTCGGGGTAAAAGCTTAGATCAGTACAGTATAAATATAATTCTTACACGTTTATCAATGGTGGATACAAATTATCGTTATAGGAGGGGGGGGGTTATAAGTAAAAAAATATATAAACAGACAAAATACAATAATATTTACGGTGAAAAGTGGGTAAAATACTTGAAGTTCTGATTTTGTTTTTTTTTTTGTTTTTTTTTGGGGGGGGGCATGACCCCCATGATCTTCCCCCTGTATGACATAACTTTTGTTTTAAACTTTGTTTTCATCGAATGCTTTGTAAAGTACTGCACTAAGATGATTTGATTGCCAGCTAGTAAGCAAGGTGGCGAGGGGAAATTTAACCCCACCACAACCCACAATATATACTTATGCCATTAAATTACTATTGTATAAATTACTTATGCCATTGGACAAAGTGATTTGATTTTTAATTGTAAGATTTTATCACAGCTGATAGTTAAATAGTTAATAGTTTCTTGGTTGGCTGTGCCAATAAACAGTGGAAGGGGGTATCTTTCCCCTCAACCCTTTGTTAACTAGCTGGTCATCAAGTCATCTCTCTACATTACCTCACGCCTTCAACGTGTTTGCTATCTATACTATTTTAAATCTATTTGCGAAACCGTATAAGATATGAGAGGCGATGAAAAGTTGTGAATTTGTTATTCTCGCGGGACAGGAGAGATGGGGATGGAGCTTATCTAAATATGTTCAAATAAGATGTATTGCGTTTTGATACTTCATTTTAAAGGTAAGTATCGACAAATAAAAATATTAAATCTGACAGTTCAAAACAAAACTAGGGCGGCCTGAAAAGTTAACTGCCGTATTAAGTGTCCGCTGCCACTTTGTTTTGGGCCAGACAAATCAAGAAACATATTACAGAATATTGCCCCGATTTAGGCTTAAATTTTCAAACCCAACATGTTAAAAAGAAGGGGTAACATTTTTTATACGGCCACATCTGGTTTTAGGGGATCTGATCTTTGTTTACTTAAAATAGTTTTTCTTGTCTAAGAAACAGCTTTAAAAGGTTTTCCACTTAGGAAATATTTTAGTTTTGGCATATTAAAGATATAATACTGCCTCAGAACTGGTATGAAACAATAAGAGGTTTAAATTACCTTCAGTCGTTCAGTTCTTTCAAGTCGTATTATGCAACCTAGGTTTCAGGCTTCAATACGGAATCGGTCCACAACTATTATACTAGTTGTGAACTAGTTTTGTTTAAGAAGTGTTATATCATAGATTAAGCATACTCCTTAGTATAATCTATGGTTATATCTAATGATGTCCAATGGACTGATTTCATACTGAAGCCTGATGATAGTGCAAAATAAAAAAAACTGTGCACTGAAACCTAGGTCGTATAATAAGACTTGAAAGAAGGACGACTGAAGGTAAAACCACTTAGACAATTATAACTGGTCCTCGTTGATTTAGCCCCTTGGTTGCCACAACCAGATTGCAAACATATTGTAGCAGAATAGTTAAAATACCCCCGTCGCAGCAAACCTGCATACTCAGCGAATTTCCTATGAATATATAACATAACACATTAAGCCACTTAACAGAATTCATAAGAAATATATTCACAAACAAGCGATATTTAAAATATTAATTATTCTCCATAAGAACAACATTGGGGATGAGTACGCAGGTTTGCTGTAACAAGGAAAACAAAATAATGGGTTTTTATGCAAATATCAATAGAACTAATCTAAGTAAAGTCACATACCAAGTTTCATCCATATACATTCATAAATAAGCAATATATAACATTTTAAATATTTTCCATAAGAATAACATGGGGACAGATTACCTAGGTTTGCTGCATCGGGAACCATAGCAAAATATTTTTTTGAGCAAACAACAATAAACCACAACCAGATGAAGTCAAACACCAAATGTTGTCAGTTTATGTTCATAAATAAGCGAGATATACAATTTTTCTTTTTCTCCATAAGAATAACATTAGACAACGTACTGTGTTTAGCACTTTCAATATCTCAGTAACAAATTGACGTAGAGCAATGATCAAAATACCAAATTTTTTGTTTTTTAAGCTGATTTCAATGGTAAAAATTGCAATTTGATTAAAATAAAAATTACATGTGAAAACCCGAAAAAAAAAATTTTTGGGGTACAAAACCCCCCAAAAACCCCCCTTCGGATGATGCGATTCGTCTGGTTTTCGAACTCATTCAAATAAATGGTACTTTACACATTTGTACCAAATTTCATTAAGATCGGAGCTTTTTTATTAGAGTTATCGTGATTACGAACACATATATATATATATATAAATATATAAAAATTTGAACGAATGGTGTTTTTGGCATCTGGGGACCTCAAAATGGAAAGTTATCATGGTCTCGGGCTTAAGTCTTACCATGAGACCTACGGTAATAGCTTCTTCCCTATAGGGGAAATTCGCTAAAATAGTAATTTTAACGTCTGACTCTTCACTTTGTGTATAGGAGCAAATAAAACACACAAAACCATCTAAACCATCAACCAAGCAGAATTTTGTAATGACAAGTTATTACATTGTTTTCATAGGAATGCAGTAATTGAAATAGGTATAACCCAAAACATTATTAATAGTTGTCGACGTACTTGCGGTAGTTGCGAGAAACGTACTGGTAGGTGTTCCTGCCTGAATGAACGGTGTAAGACACCTCATGCTTTACGCTGTTTTTAAGGTAAGTTCTTGATTCTTTCTTCTGAACGCGGTCGACGCCGCGGTCTAAAAATGGTCAAGACATTTGAAGTTGTTATAAGAAGCAACTTGTCTGGACATGCTAAGGCCGGGATGAGAATGTAGTCAAGTAAACACAGCTCACGCAATAACCTCGCTAACGCAAGCTACCTGGAACACAATAAACCATAACTGATCCCAGTAGCATAAACAAATGCACTAAATGTAATATACTATTGAAATGGGAAGTAAAAGGTAAATGTTGTATTGTTTTTTCTGTAAACCGGTAACTTAATGTGTTAGTAATAATTTACTAAATTTGTAATCAATCCTAAAACGAAATAACATGTTTTAAGGTTAAAAAACACGGGACCTCATGCATGGTTTCCATTAACGAGGTTCACAAGTAAAAAGCGTCAGGGTTTAGACAATAATTTTAGTGAGTTATCCTAAATCATTAAATGCAGATTGGCACATACACTGTCCAAATTGGTTGGACGTTTTACCAAAATTTGGTTGGTTGCCCAATCGAATTTGGCTGTAGTTGATGGTGAAGGGGAGCGTCGGTAGGAAGGCTATCTAAGCCGAGGCAAACCAAAATGGTACCCCAAATAAGGTCGCAAATACCCTACTTACACAATTTTAGTTTTCAAAATCAAATATCCAAGACATTGTCACGATGACTCTAAAATACTCTGTCTACATTTTAAGGATGTATTTTCATTTTAAATAGATGTATTTGGCCTCGAAAGCCCAAAATATTAATAGGATTAGTAAAAGTATTATATTATACTGAATTGTTGTACTTTGTCTAAAAGGAGCAGTCCCGATTATTGGGAGAGTGTTATTCTGTTGAATAAAGTGTACTACATCTGATCTCGTGACGACAGTAGCTCTGTTGCGTCCGAGATATATTTGTTGATTTGGTGAAATTTGTCAATCATGTCTGAGGTAACTAATATCCAGTCCAAGTTTTGTATTGTTAAGCATGGTCCAATACCTGAAGACGGCATGCGAATTGATTTCCGTGGACAGGATATAATTGTTTGTCAATAGGAAAGAGAATGTTAAAACAAGAAAGAAAATGTTATAAATGAGAAAGAAAAGGTTGCACATTTTATGAACTCTCATTTTTTGAAAGTTTTATTGAATCAAACAGTTAATGGCTTTAACGTTCGTGGCAAGAAGAGTCATCAGTTACAGAAGGGTCTGCAAAAGCTATTGCAGTCTAGTGAAAACTTATTTCTGAAAGCACGATTTCTTATAAAAAAGTATTACGAATATACAGACCTGATTAATCAGCTCCTTAAGGAGAGAACTCGGAAAGCTTCACGCCCCCAAGGCTAGTGAGGCAAGATCGTAAATTGTGTACCAGTTTAATTAATAATGCTATACAATTTAGGAGTTTCCAGCCACAAATGACATTCCATAATTTAAATTTAAATTCAATACCTATGTATTTTTGAATACAAATTGATTAGCAAATTCAGACAAATGACAAACTATTGACAACTTAACCACTAAACCGAAAGCACTTCATTATTGCCATAAACATTTGAAAAATATTTACGTTTATGTAATTTTAGAACAGTCTCTGCTGCAAGAGTGAAATATTATTATCAATTGATTTCCACACGAATCTATATCCCTTGCGTACAATGAATTATAGCCTTTTTTTAAGTAGATTCTATAATTTCGTTTTATCATCAAAAAGACTATTTCTTGCTTCGAAACGGACCATAGCTCATATAAAGGTTACATCATTTGTGTTTTCTTTTTAAAATATTTCTGCCGTTGTTTTCTGGATTGTCTTACTTTGTAATTTCTCCTCCTACACATAGTATATGGAACAAGTTTGTTTCCGTAAAGATTCCCCAATTTGAGCTTTTGATGGAAATATGTTCTGCTCTCTGAGAACCCAAAACCCAATTTCACGGAATATCCAGGTGTTCTTCGCTGTTTCACTTTTTGATGTTGAAGGGTCATAATGTTAAAGTTTGTTTCTGGTAATGGAAATCATCCCATATCACTGCTAAATTTTTCAAATCTTTTTTAAGTTACAAATAAAATGTTTTAACACGCAAATGTCTATATAACCTACAAAAGGCAATGAAGAAACCCTGCCGTTTCTTGCAAAAGTTATATCAGAGTGAAGTTTTTAAGACACAAAAGAATAAAACTTAATTTTAATAAATTATAAATATCACTTTGCAGACTCAGAACTCGCCCTGGAATAATGCGTTTCACTTGTCTTGAAACTCGCTTCTTGGTTACTCCTGCTAAACTCTACAAAGCGTTTTATATCATCTCTAAAAGACTAAAGAGACAAAATTCTATTAGTTTGTTTTATTTATGGCTGATATTATTTATGTAATAAAGTTAAATTAGATAAAGGTAGCATACAACTGATTACCTCGTCTCTGCAGTATATGAAGGTACGACTGATGACTGAAGGTATCGCTCCAGGACGACTGATGAAGCTACAACAGCTGCTCTCCGCCTAGTGCTGCCACCGCCACCGACGTGGTGAGCACCGAGGTAACGAGCGCAAGACGCATAACACGTGACTTAGGAAGACCGTAGCGGACAGCAACGGCGATGAGTAGCGATGGATTCCTGACAGTAGTAATACTGGTCAAATAGTTCCCGTAGTCAATAAATTAAATATGATAGCTGTGAGTGATTCAGCAATGTGAGTAATTTCTCACTCACATTGCTGTATTCATAAGGATATAGAAATTTATTAATTTTTGTTTTCTCTTTATTTCCTACACACCCTGAAAGCCAGTGTAAGAAGTAGCTTATGAATCCTTAAAGGTAAGTGATAAAAAGAGACATTAAAAAGAGAAAGTATGTATCATTTTTCTTTTTAGAGAAAACAGTGTTTTTTATTACCAGTAAAGATAAAATTCCGCTGTCATTACGTAAAACACTGATAGACTGAAATTAATGCTTACATTTAATTATTCTTAATAATATATTAGCAAAGAATTTGTTACACTGTGTTAAGTTGTTTTACAGTGTAATTTAAATCGGCGTTTTGTACATTTTTTTCAAAACAATGATTATTAAATCACTGTTGTTATTACTAAACTGTATTGGCTATTTGTTATTGGTCGACGAGGGGTATAAACACAATTACTGCCTCAAAATCCAATAAGTAATTTTATGCCATTTGCATAATACACACATTTTTAAGTCAAAACAATTTGTAATAGTTTGTAAATAAGAGGAGTTTGGTGTTTTAAGTATTGAGGAAAGGGCGAACATTTCCTCACGATATGAAGTGTGGCAGTTTATTGTTCAGGTCCAGAGGTGGTGGAGAGCACCGAATGGAAGAAATGCCTCTCTTAATGCGGGAACAATAAAAAATTGCCATAATAAACTGTTTGAAAGTGGCAGTGTGAAAGACAGGAAGAGATCCGGAAGGCGGTCAACAGCAAATCGAGAAGAAAACGTCAAAACTGTTCAGGCTATGAATGAGGGAAGCCCGCAAAAATCAGAAAGACAAGGAGCAAGAAAACCGGACTTACCAGGTATGCAGTGAATAACATATTGAGAAAACTCTAAATTTAAGACATTGGAAACCAAATTATGTGCAACAACTGTTTGATGATGACTGTGATATCCGCATGGAATTCTCTGAGGTAATTTTAGCTTGAAAGGAAGAATCCCCGAATCTTTATAATAACATTTTATGGTCAGACGAAGCTGTATTCCATGTTGGAGGATTAGTGAACAGGCATAATTTCCACTGGTGGCAAAAGAAGAGGTTTACAGGAGGAATCCAAAGACGCTCCATGAATTGGAAGTTTCCATTTTAGATGTTCTTGGTAATGTTCCACAATACTTTATCCGAAAATCTGTTCAAAATGTAACTGTTGGATTAAGAAAATGTGTTGACAATGCAGGTGCATATGTCGAGGTTTGATATTTTATATAATAAATGGTATTAATCAATGTTTAAATGTGCATTTTAATTTTGTTAGCACCATAGAAATTAATTATAATTATCATATGAAAATAGGTAGTGACTTTTCAGCCACCCTAGCTGTAGTATACCTGCGTTTTAAGGTATGCGTGTGCACAATTCGCCAAGATAAGGTGTAGATTTATAGTCCCCCAGAATATTACATATAGTGTACAGTATTACTACATACAGCCCCTTGCAGAGCCTTATCAATCTCGATACTGAAACAAGTAAATCTCACCAAGAGGTTAAAAGGTAAATACCCCGTTTCAGCAAACCTGCATACTCAGCGAATTGCCAACGAATATATAACATAATACATTAAAACACTTAACAAGATTCATAAGAAATATATTCACAAACAAGTGGTATTCAAAATATTAATTATTCTCCATAAGAATAACATTGGGTATGAGAATGCTGGTTTGCTGCAACAAGGAGCACAAAATAATGGGTTTTTATGCATCTATCAATAGAACTCATCTTAGTGAAGTCACAAACCAAGTTTCATCCATATACATTCATAAATAAGCGATATATAGCATTTGAATTATTTTCCATAAGAACAACTTGGGAACAAGTACCTAGGTTTTCTGCTACGGGAACCATAGGTGAAAAAATGTTGGTGTGCAAACAACAATAAACCACAACCGGATGAAGCCATATACCAAATTTCGTCAGTTTATGTTCGTAAATAAGCGAGACATACAATTTTTCTTTTTCTCCGTAAGAATAACATTAGGCAACGTACTGTGATTAGCACTTTCAATATCTCAGTAACCAATTGACGTAGAGCAATGATCAAAATACAATTTTTTTGTTTTTTTATGCTGAATTAAATTGTAAAAATTAAAATTTTATTTAAATAAAAATTACATGTGAAAACCCCCCAAAAAGTTTTTTTGGGGTACAAAACCCCCCTTCGGATGTTGCGATTCATCTGCTTTTCGATCTCGTTCAAATAAATGGTACTTTACACATTTGTACAAAATTTCATTAAGATCGGACCTTTATTACGAGAGTGATCGTGCTTACGGACATATATGTGTATATATATATATATATATGTGTGTGTGTATGTATATATTATATATATATATTTATATATATATACATATATACACATTTGAACGAATCATGTTTTTGGCATCTGGGGACCTCAAAATGAAAAGTTATCATGGTCTTGGGCTTAAGTCTCGGTAATGTAATAGCTTCTTCCCTATAGGGTAAATTCGCTAAAATGCATTTCTTTGGACTCTTTGGAGACTTTCACTGGAACGATTTGCATGCAGTTTGTACCAAAATTAAAGGTTTACAGGTTTTTTATTTGTATTATTTTGAAAAATGTGTTATCCAAGCACAAATGATCATGATAAATATTCATGAAAATTATTTTTTTTGCAAAAAGTACCAACATTTCTAATTATAGGAAAAAGTGCTTTTATTATATATAGTTTTTTCCGAATAGGAACTTTTAAAGTATACATTTTTATTAGATGTTGAATCTACTTTATCCACAACAAAATCGTTAATACTATCTTCGTTCCACCCTATATAAAGTGACTTCTGAATTAATTTAATTGTTACTTCCAATATTCTGATTACGTCATATCTCAAAGTGCTCAAGGGTACCGAAGTGGCACCCTTCATAATCGGATTCAGCACATTTTTCTTCAGAATCACTAATAAAGGATACGGGCACCGGACTAGTATTTTGAAGATTGTTTCTGTCATTTTGATAGCTCTGATAAATATGGAATTCTTCATTAACATTCATTTTTGGTCTTTATTCATTACTTCTAGAATAGACTTATTTTCCACAGTCTTGTACTTATGATCTGTTTTAAGAATGTGGTTGGCAGATCTTAGTTAGGTTTTATTGTTTGGCCTTATTGTTTGTATATGTTTGCTGGACAAAACAATGTCCTTATGTTGGACTGTGATTGTAAGTTTGCTGTTGCGGTGGTATTTTATGTGGATATTACTAAACCACAACCATATGAAGTCATATGCAATCAATACATGTTCGTAAATAAGCAAGATATAAAATTGTACTTATTCTCCATAAGAATAACATTGGACAACATACTGTGTTTAGCTTTCAATATCTCAGTAAAAAATTGACGTAAAGCAATGATCAAAACACCAAATAGTTTTTAATCTGAATTAAATGGCGCAAACCGAATTTGTATTAAAATAATTAAATATATGTGAAAACTAAAAAAAAATACCCCCGTAGCAGCAATCCTGCGTATTCAGCGAATTTCCAATGCATATATATGTATCTTAATAACACATAAAGCCATATACCAAGTTTCATCAATATACATTCATAAATAAATTATTTATGACATGTTAATTATTCTCGATAAGAATAACATGGCGACTGAGGATACAGGTTTGCTGAAACAAGGAACACAAAAGTGAATTTTTATACAAACTAGAAACTGTTCAATGGTCGAAATTCTACCAAATATTATTTGACGAATATTTGAAAAAAGTTTAATAATTAGTGGGGTTTTGTTGCCCTAATCTCTCTCTCCTTCTCTCTTCCCTCCCCCTCCCCAACCCTCACCATCGGGTAATTTGTTTAATGTGGAGTCAAAAAGGATAGTAGAAGGGCGTTACCGTTCCAGTAAACAGTAGCCTTTTTATTTATGCCTGAAACCTCTCCACCTCATCCTCTCCCCAGCCCTCATCCTTCCCCTCACAAACTGGTTTAATTTTTT
This sequence comes from Allygus modestus, assembly GCA_963675035.1. NCBI lineage: Eukaryota > Metazoa > Arthropoda > Insecta > Hemiptera > Cicadellidae > Allygus > Allygus modestus. The sequence goes on from OY776111.1 coordinate 140,448,739, forward strand.
TAACGTGGAGGTAAAAAGGATAATAGAGGGGTGTTACCATTCCAGTAGCTAGTAGTATTTGTATTTACATTATGTCTGAAACATCTATTCTCCCTGTTTTGCTAGCATTTGTTATATCAACAGCTGCCAAAAATAGAATTACTTAAACAATTACTGTTCTTCCACAAGATTAACATTGCAACTTTGAAAGCCTGTGAGGCATAGCCCTGAGGGCCGATGTAAATTATAATGGGTTTCTGCTCATCTACAGGACACTACCTTTCTAACGGTATGCACGAATTTCTCCTACGATGCACACAAGCTGAAAAAAAGAAGGACAAGTTTTGTGCTTGCCTATTAATATAAAGATATAAATATAACTCAACTAGGTAAATCCACATACAACATTTTATTAATTTATGTTCATAGTTAACGGAGATAACATTTTACTTATCCTCCATAAGAATAACTGGAGCTGAGTACGCAGGTTTTCTGCTACGGAAACTATCAAAAACAAAATAGATGTTCGTGCAAATATCAATAGACCACAAAAATATGAAGCAATATATCAAGTTTTGTCAGAATAAGTTGATAAATATGCGACATATTATACAATTTGTCTTCTTCTCCATGAGAATAACATTGTACAACGTACTGTGTTTAGCACTTTCAATATCTCTGTAACCATTTGAGAATCATTGAGAATCTGTTGCAATAGCAAATTTGCTGTAATTTAACTGTGATTTATATTCTAAATATTTTAAAATGGCAAATAATTCTGCTGAGACAATTGATAATATTGAGAAAATTTTTATTTTTATTTCCATGTCAACTGCAGGATCATATATACCAATATCTACATTGGTTCCAAATTTGGATCCATCTGTATATATTATCCTATGCCCGTTCCATTTGTGGTGTAAAATGTATAATGATGATTGTAGCGATACAGTGTCGTTTACATGCTGTTTACTAGATTGAATACCGGAAGCAAGAACTGCAACATTTCATAGATTTGATATATTTAAGTTTACCATATAATAAATAAACCCCACATTAATGTATAATAGGCCTATCTAGGTAATAAGAAGGCTCACTAATTCATTCATGTAAACTGCTTCAAATTATTTAATTTTATTTATTTTTTTTCAAAATTGATCTCATTCCAAATTTAATTTGATATAGTACAAGTGTTTAAAACAAGTGACAGTGTCTACAAGAACTTCAGGAACATATGGCAGTGACTAACATTATTGAGAACCATGTGGTACAATTTAAAAAAGAAGAGAGTTTCAAAAAGTATAATGGCCAAGTGTTAGCTTTTTGTGGGTATCTACCCAAAATTAACATTTTTCCCTATAAAAAGTGTAGTGGAATACACCATCCACTCTTTTATTATGTAAGAAGAGTCACTGGCAAAGTTTTATCCCATTTTGCAAGGCCAAGAAGAAATGCCAGTGATGAACAATATAAAACTATGGTGAGACCCTTCCAACTTACCTTGTAGATTGCAGCAACATATAATTGATGTCCAATTTTCAAGTCTAACATCATTTCTAGCATTTTGGAATACTTTAAAGTAAACTAAACACATCAACCTCAAGATTAATTCTCTGGACTTATACTTTTTTATTAATTAATTTTTCAACAGACTAAAGTTTCAAGGCTTAGCCTATTTATTTCCTCAAGACTGAAAGAAGCCAATAACAGTGTATTACAAACTTTTGATTTCTGAGATCCTCATTGGCAAAACTTACAATGTGTCAAAATTCATATCATAACTAAACATTCAATTAAAATAAAAGATATTTTACTAAGACAAGAACAGACAGTCATTCTTGCCGCACGAGTTCCCCCCCTGCAGATCCTATAAACATTGTGTAAACCCTGAGCATTTCATGTATCAAATAATAATTATCTTATAGTAAAGTTAATCCTCTATATTTATGTGCCATAATTTGTGAATCCCTATTTTGTAACCTGAAATGTCAACTTCATTAATAAATCCATCCATTGTATTGTAAACCAGTTTTATTATTTGTAGTATAAACAGCCATTAATTATTGTCATGATCACGAAATGGAAGAATTAATTAAGCCAAGAACAGCTGTTAGGTTATCTATGTAGCGAAACCTGGAACTGAAATAAAATGCAGTAAAATAGGAAAGTCAAAGTAAAAAAGGTAAACAAATAAATATCTCTCTATCTATCTATTGTTTATACATATGTTCACACTTATATTAAGCAAACAAGGTGTTGTGTTTTGCAATTGGCGCTTCCAACGTAAGGCTTGAATGAGTGTCTGTTCTTAAATTTGAAGCAGTTAATTTAAGTAGGCATATTTGTTTAGAATAAGGAAAAATCAAGTAGGCTACTAAGAATTATTGTAAAGATAAGATTTATTCCCATACTCCATTTCCCCCACTACAATTGACAAACTTTATAGTGAAGTAAGATTATGCCCAAACATTATAACTTAAGACCTAATATCAACCCACCCCGTCGTTTAATCGAGTCACCAACAACAACAACTATGAGTTCCCCAAGTAACGAATCTACGGAATCACAGACGTCCGAAACACTTACTGCTTCTGACCTTACGACATTACACGAAGAACACAATACTACAATAAACATTCCCACACAATTTAACTTCAGCGACGACACAAACACGCCCTTCCTTGGTTTCGACTTGAGTAATGACGCAGACGACGTAAACAGTACAGACGCTTTACACGATAGTCCTACCACGAACGCCATGACACCTGGCACAACCGGTGAAACCCCCACTCCCGCGGTTTCCATGACGACCACCGTTTCCCTGGCAACCACCCCTCCCCACCTCTCTATGTCATCACTACAGTCCCAGAATATACCGCTTGCGACTACACTAAACCCACTCAGCCCGCAGTCGACAATTAATATAAATCCCGCTGACATGTTGTCCCAAATCAGTATTATGTTTCAACAATTAGACATTAAGCTAAGCACAGTCCAAACTGAAATAAAATCCGAATTAGACACTAAACTAAACGCAGTCCAAACTGAAATAAAATCCGAATTAGACACTAAACTAAACGCCGTTGACGATAAACTAAACGCCGCCGATGCTAAACTAAACGCTGCTGACGCTAAACTTGACACGAAATTTAATGCTGTTCATGCTGAATTACATAATATAGGCCGCGCTCAAGTTAAATTTCAAGACGAAATAAACCAAATCCGACAAAGACAGAGTGAACAATCCATTAGAATCGAAGGAATTGAAACCAAATTATCCGCTGAGATCACCAAACAAACGTCTGATTTAAAAGAACATTTCGAAATCGAATTTGAACGACAAAGAAACGAGACTAACAATCTAATCTATTCTACTAACAATCAAATCCGTACCGAACTAATCACTAAAATGAACGAAGACGTAGGTGACGTAAACAATCAGATCAGAGAACTTAAAGATGAAACATTACAACGAATAGACGACACCATTGACCGTCACACCAAAACCACTCAAGACGTGTTTTTACCACTAATTCAACAAAATCAAATCAAAATCGAGCAGACCAAAAACGAATTTAGCCAACTAAACGAAATTGTAAACACGGAAATTAAACTCCTGAAAAACGAAATCGTACAGAAGTCAACTATCGTTCCTTCAACCATAAATGTTGTTTGCGGAAACAATGGCAATGCTGTCGACCAAACCATACCCAAATTTTATGGACGCGCATACAATCCTCAAGAATACTTGATTAAATTAAAAAAATACTACGAACGGAATAGTCACAGAAACAATTGTACTGATCTGAGAGAAAATCTGATTGACACAATCGAAGCCAGCTTCGAAGGTCATGCGTCGCGTTGGTTCTCTTTGATAAAAGACGATATCAAAGATTGGAATGAGTTTGAAAATGCATTTTTGGCTAAGTTTTGGAATCGTTCAGTTCAGAGAGGAATACGACAAAAATTGGAGGTAGAAAAATTCCGGACGAATGGTAAACTGTCACGCTCCGAATACTTCATAGAACGTGTCATCACATTGAGATCTTTAACACCACCATTAAGCGACGACGAAATTGTATCCTGTCTCGCTGAACACTTCAGTGAAATAGTACAAGACGCAAGAAGAGTCCAAAACGCTAATACTATTCATGAATTCGAGTCACTACTACAAAGAGAGGACCTAAAGGACGCACAGAAGAGAGACAGACACAACTATTCAGCACATAACAACCGACCGACTTCACCCCAAAATCAACGTCAACCGAATTACCAAAACAATCATAACGACAAGAGACCAAATAACAACAACAACTTCCAATACAACAACGGACATCAACATGGTAACCAGTACCGAAACCACAACATAAACCCACACTCCTACCAACCTAGAGATAACCGTACACAGTATCACCCTTACAACAACGGTTACAGAAACAACAACAACTACAACAACAACAACAGTCACTACTATCGACCTCAACAACATGACAGGAATCCCCCGAACAACAACAACATACAAAACTACCATTTCTCATCCCCACGACCAGGAACATCAAGTAATGAGAGAAAATATCCGTCACGTGAACAGCATAATGTCTGTACGACAATCCTAGAGAGGACTGACCCCAACCAAAAACCCCCATCACCCAACCCCACTGATACAGCGCTACCTTTAAACGGGTAAGCACTGAAGTAATCGAAGGCTGTCTTACGGATTTGTCACTCCCCTCCCGTTTGATGATGTCTTCAGTGCCCACACAACATATCGGACATAACAGGCCTAATAATACTAATGATACTAATATTATATATAATCCCATAAATAACGAGTATACTGTAAGTACGATCTGCTGCGACAGAGAATTTTTAATGAGAGAAGAATCTGATGTAAATAATAAATCCACTGATAAACAAAATTTTAACTGTCCAGAACTTAAAGTAAAAATTAACGATATATATGTAAATGCGTTAATTGATACCGGCTCTAACATCACGTGCATGTCAGAAAAATGGTTTGAAGAGAATAAACATAAGTTTAATAAATTTGAAGAACTGCCCGTAACCAATACATTCATTAAGACTGCAACAGGTGAACGATCGAAACGTATAGCGAAAATAATATTATTACCCATACAGATAGAGAAGCAACAAACTAATGTACAAGTTTTATTGGTTCCCAACCTAGTTAGACCATTCATTATAGGGATTGATTTGTTAAGTTACTGGGAGATGGAAATAAACTTTGAACATGAAACGATTATGTTGAAAATAAACAATAATGTTATCAATTTGAAGTTTGGAGAAGCGTATATTGAAGGTATATCATGTTACATCGTAAGAGATGAAAGCCACAGGCAAAATAATATTAACAATAATACTCATATAAATAATCATACTAATCAGTCTAATTATGATACCAATAATCCCACAACTTGTAGTATCTCTTATAATATCGTTCAGCAATCACTAAATAACAATGAATTATTAAACCATCAACAACAGGAGCAGTTAACCGATTTGTTAAAGTTACCAGAATGTATTCTCTGATGGTCCCGGAACACGTAACAGCATAAATTCGGACCATACTACATTAATGCATTGAAAAAGTATATTAGCAGACCTGTGAACACCTGAATACATCATCATCGTGAACCCCACCAATTCCCTTCCCTTTGTTATGTTATAAATAGTTATGTTAGCATATAATATTCATTATGTTGTCATTTCAAAGTGTTATGTAATTTCCCCTATCAAGTGTTTTCCCCATTTAATGTATGTGTTTTCCCACTGTGTTTATATAACCCTTTACAAGTGTCTCCCTATTGCATCTGTTTTCCCTCCCCTTCTTTCCTCCCCAAGACTCCCAAGTGACAAACCCGTTAGGATATGGACCAGAATAACAGTTTCCTCCCCCCCCTTGAATAAACAATTATTATAATATTTCTTCCAGTGAGTTAGTTTAAAAAAAAAAAAAAAAAAATGTATTAATGTTAAGGAATAATAATGTCAAGTGGATATTCTCCCTACCAACCCCACTATGGACAGAGAAACCCATGAACATTTTACCCTTTTTGTAACTTATGTCATGATATTCCATATTTGTGTTTAATGTTTAATTGATGTTATTTAATCCCAACTGTCATTCATCCAACGTTATAATTTTGTTATGTGTTAACCTTCATGTATTTTCAATGTTATCCAATTGTTATGTGTGTTCATGTTATCATAAATATTCATATTATGTGTACCATCAAATCCATTCATGTTGTTTCGAAATCTCAGCTTCATTTCATTCACTTCGACTTCTGCGGGGATCATTGCAACATTTCATAGATTTGATATATTTAAGTTTACCATATAATAAATAAACCCCACATTAATGTATAATAGGCCTATCTAGGTAATAAGAAGGCTCACTAATTCATTCATGTAAACTGCTTCAAATTATTTAATTTTATTTATTTTTTTTCAAAATTGATCTCATTCCAAATTTAATTTGATATAGTACAAGTGTTTAAAACAAGTGACAGTGTCTACAAGAACTTCAGGAACATATGGCAGTGACTAACATTATTGAGAACCATGTGGTACAATTTAAAAAAGAAGAGAGTTTCAAAAAGTATAATGGCCAAGTGTTAGCTTTTTGTGGGTATCTACCCAAAATTAACATTTTTCCCTATAAAAAGTGTAGTGGAATACACCATCCACTCTTTTATTATGTAAGAAGAGTCACTGGCAAAGTTTTATCCCATTTTGCAAGGCCAAGAAGAAATGCCAGTGATGAACAATATAAAACTATGGTGAGACCCTTCCAACTTACCTTGTAGATTGCAGCAACATATAATTGATGTCCAATTTTCAAGTCTAACATCATTTCTAGCATTTTGGAATACTTTAAAGTAAACTAAACACATCAACCTCAAGATTAATTCTCTGGACTTATACTTTTTTATTAATTAATTTTTCAACAGACTAAAGTTTCAAGGCTTAGCCTATTTATTTCCTCAAGACTGAAAGAAGCCAATAACAGTGTATTACAAACTTTTGATTTCTGAGATCCTCATTGGCAAAACTTACAATGTGTCAAAATTCATATCATAACTAAACATTCAATTAAAATAAAAGATATTTTACTAAGACAAGAACAGACAGTCATTCTTGCCGCACGAGTTCCCCCCCTGCAGATCCTATAAACATTGTGTAAACCCTGAGCATTTCATGTATCAAATAATAATTATCTTATAGTAAAGTTAATCCTCTATATTTATGTGCCATAATTTGTGAATCCCTATTTTGTAACCTGAAATGTCAACTTCATTAATAAATCCATCCATTGTATTGTAAACCAGTTTTATTATTTGTAGTATAAACAGCCATTAATTATTGTCATGATCACGAAATGGAAGAATTAATTAAGCCAAGAACAGCTGTTAGGTTATCTATGTAGCGAAACCTGGAACTGAAATAAAATGCAGTAAAATAGGAAAGTCAAAGTAAAAAAGGTAAACAAATAAATATCTCTCTATCTATCTATTGTTTATACATATGTTCACACTTATATTAAGCAAACAAGGTGTTGTGTTTTGCAGAACTTTAGAAAAATGGATATTTCGGTTTATCATACATAGAGGTTTATGAAATTGGAAGATTGAATGACTATAGGTTTCGTTGTCGGCTTCACCAATATAATTTTTAATTTTGTCAAAAGCTTGTATAATTGTTGGTGTATGTTTTTATCCCAAAATGGTTGGTGATGGGTGAGCATGCTTAGTTCTTGGAGTTAAAAAAAAGGATGAGATTTATTTAAATGAATTTTCAGAGCTAATTTTTCCGATAACAATTGTCTTCTCAAATTTAGTGTCATTTTGGCAGTTTCAGCATGTAAACTTCAGCCTGAATAGGTGTTGTCTTAATAGCTCCAGTACATATCCTTAATGCGCTATTTTGTACAACATCCAATTTTTGTTCATATGTCCTGTTTAAATGTCCAAAAATAAAGCTGCAATAATCCAATTTTGGTCGTATCAAAGCTTTGTAAATTCTTAGACGAAACTTTGGATGAGCTCCTTTCGTCCTAAACGCTAAGTATTTTAAGACATCTAAGTCTTTTCTACTCCTGCTGATTGTTTCATCAATATGTTTATGGAATTTAAGCTTTGTATCAATCCAAACACCGAGTGTTTGTGACAGTTCGCTTTTTGAATAACTTCACTAAATATGTTACAAGAATATTCAGTTAATCCCTTTTTTCTCCTGAAAACAAATAATATACACTTTTTGGGATTAAATGTGAGACCTGATTTGAAATTTGATGAGTTAGCTGTGTTTGTTAAATTTACTTGCAATTTTCGAGCTGCTAATGTGGAGGATTTGTTAGATAAATAAACGAGAAAGTCATCTGCATATTGCAGGGACGTTACTCCTGCAGACAAATATGTTTATTCACATCCGCAATATACAAAGAAAATAGCAAAGGACTTAGCACACTTCCTTGAGGAATACTTTTATAGGCTGTCCTATATAGTTCCCTGTCTCCAAATTGAAATGAAATAGTTCTCTCTGAGAGCCAATTAAAACAGTATAAGGTCTTAACTATCATTTGTTTACAACACTGTTTAAATGTTGATGAGACACATAAGCTAAAACATCTGATAATTATTAATTTGCCACTACTAGCAACTAGCTTGGTGTGACGAGTGTGACCAAGGAGTTCTATTGGTATTACTGGAGGTAACACTGATCAACGAAACTGCGAGCCGTTCTTTCCAAATTTTGGTGAGGCAAAGAATTACTCGCTGAAATCGAACGAGTCGGCAAAGTGACTCAAACAAATACCTACTCATGATTTTAACATTAATAAACTTGAATTTGTTTGTTTGCTCATAATTTATCATATTTCACGACAAGAGTATATGCATGAATCAAACGAAAAAATGAATTTGTACCTCTCTGTTTTGCTAGAACTAGCAACATTTCTTGTGGTCAGACCAGCTTTTTTCCTGCTTTTTACTACCAGCTGACAACTATCAGCTGGTAACCACCGTAGTGTGACCCGGCCTTTACACTAATAAAGCTCAACTTCTCACTACTCTAAATCAAAACTATTTTTCGACGGCCAATAACATTATTTGAAACCAGAGAAACCAGAGAAACCAAAGAAACCAGAGTATTATTTGAAACCAGAGATTATACAAATTATGTTTGAATTATATAAGAAAGTAAAGAAAATTTCAATGTATACATAACCGAACAAGCTTGTAGAAAAACGATTTCTAGTGATAACGCCCCCCCCCAAAAAAAAAAACATACAGATAAAGTTACAATTGCATATTTTACTTTATTCAGACAGGATTTAAGTGTTTAAGAAAAAGTTATGATTTTTAAAATGCTAGCTGCAGACTGAAAGACATTGACAGGAATCTATTATTTATTAGTTTCTTTATAAACAAACATACACATTTTGACGGTTGAAAAGTAATCAGTAGCGCTCACGAAGGGACCAAGGAGATTTGGCAGGGACAGTCAGCACTAAATTCTCCTCTGAATTTAGGGGGCAAAACTAAAATAAAATAACATGGGGTGTCCCTTCTTATAGGGTTGTGTATACATTGATAATGATCTGCCTATTGCAATTATAGTACAGTAACGCTGTCTGTTTCAGCCCAAGGGTAATGAGTAACATATAAAACAATGGGGAAAAAACAATTTACTAATATATTTTTTAAGCAAATTTAACTTAATGAAAGATATTTGTGGGCCTAACAACTCTACAAAACAAATGCTTTAGTTTACAATATCCAGTACTTCATAAATATGAAGCCAAATATTATTAAATCTCCATGATTACTATTCAAGTATTTTTATAACATTTTGGACCACCAAGATGGTGGACATGCCAAAAATGACCTTTACCAGCTGCAATGCTAAAGTAATAGTGATGCTCAGTCTATTAGCGAATTCCCCTACAGGAAAGAAGCTATTACCGTAGGTCTCATGGTAAGACTTAAGCCCGAGACCATGATAACTTTTGGTTTTGAGGTCCCCAGATGTCAAAAACACCATTCGTTCAAATTTATGTGTGTGTGTGTGTGTGTGTGTGTGTGTGTGTGTGTGTGTGTGTGTGTGTGTGTGTGTGTGTGTGTCCGTAAGCACGATTACTCTCGTAAAAAAGGTCCGATATTAAAGAAATTTGGTACAAATATGTAAAGTACTATTTATTTGAACAAGTTCGAAACAGACAAATCGCACCATCCTAAGGGGGGTTTTGGGGGGGTTTTGTACCCCAAAAATATTTTATTTTTGGGATTTTTACATATAATTTTATTTAAATCAAATTTTAATGTTTACCATTGAATTCAGCTTAAAAAAAATTAATTTTGATCATTGCTCTACGTCAATTGGTTACTGAGATATTGAAAGTGCTAAACACAGTACGTTGTCCAATGTTATTATTATGGAGAAAAAAAAAATTTATATCTTGTTATTTATGAACTTAAACTGACAAAACTTGGCATATCGCTTCATCTGGTTGTGGTTTGTTGTTGTTTGTACAACAAATCAATTTTTCGCCTATGGTTCCCGTAGCAGCAAACCTAGGTACTCGGTCCCCATGTTATTCTTATGGAGAGTAATAAAAATGTTATATATCCCTTATTTATGAATGTATATGGATGAAACTTTGTATGTGACTTCACTTAGATGAGTTCTATTGATATATGCATGAAAACCCATTATTTGGGGTTCCTTTTTGCAGCAAACCTGCGTACTCATCCCTAATGTTATTCTTATGGAGAATAATGAATATTTTAAATATCGCTTATTTATGAATATATTTCTTAAGAATCCTGGTAAGAGGCTTAATGTATCATTAAGACATATATATTCATTGGAAATTCGCTGAGTATGCAGGTTTGCTGTGACGGGGGGTATTTTTTTCTATGGTCTGTTAGGGATGCCTAATATTAGCGAATTTCTCCTATAGGGAAGAAGCTATTACCGTAGGGGGCATGGTAAGACTTAAGCGCGAGACCATGATAACTTTTCGTTTTGAGGTCCCCAGATGCCAAAAACACTATTCATTCAAATTTGTATGTGTGTTTGTGTGTGTGTGTGTGTGTGTGTGTGTGTGTGTGTGTGTGTGTGTGTGTGTGTGTGTGTGTGTGTGTGTGTGTGTGTCCGTTACCACAATAACTTTTAAAAGAAACTCCGGATTTTGATGAAATTTGGTACAAATATGGAGAGTAGCATTTATGACTCCAAGTTCGAAAACCAGATTGATCGGACTATGGGAAGGGGGTTTTATGGGGTTTTAAATTTTCCAAAAACCAGTTTTTAGAATATTTTACCATACAATTTTTAAAACACTCAATTTTGGTTATAGCCATTTTATAGAGCTTAAAAAACAAATAATTTAGTATTTTTAATCATTAACCTAAGTTAAGTAGTTGTGGAGAAAATTAAAAAACGCGTCCATAAAATTTCCTATGTTAATCTTATGAAAAAACGGTTTTAGATTTTCCTGAGATAATTTTACTGAAAACTTCAAATTTATTTTTACTAATAAGTTCAGCTCTAGAAAACAATCATTTTGGTGTCATAATTGTTGTTCTTCGTCCAACCGTTGCAGAGATATTCAAAGTGCTAAACACAGTAGGTTGTCCAATGTTATCCTTATGGAGAACAAATAAAATTTAATATCTTCATTATTTATCAATGTATATTGATGAAACTTGGTATGTGGCTTCAACTAGTTGTTTTATATTGACGATTGTACCAAAATGGTTTTTGGTGATTTTCCTCGTAGCAGCAAGCCTGCATACTCGGCCCCCATGTTATTAATATGGAGAATAAGTAAAGTTGTATATCTCCCTTAGTTATGAACCTAAAATAATACAACTTGGTATGTAGCTTCACCTGGTTGAGTTATATTGATAATTGCATTAAAACACATATTTTGTGTTCCTTCATGCAGCAAACCTGCGTACTCAGCTTTCAATTATATTGGAGAATAAATAAAATGTTAAATACCACTTATTTATGAATTTATTTTTATGAAACTTGGTAATTGGCTCTATGTAGTAGTGATACACATTTAAAAATGCATTGGAAATTCGCTGAGTACGCAGGTTTGCTACGACGGGGGTATTTTTTGCCTATGGTCTGCCCACAACAGTATTACGCTGATTTTGATCAAACTAAGAAATGGAATTTTGCCAAGACGCTTGAAGTCAAAATACAAGAAAAAATCGCACAGCTTTTAAATTTGTTGTTAAAATTAGTTAAATTTAGTTAAAACTCGCTGGGTTGAGTAATCAAAATGCAATCTTACGTTGCATAAGAATAACTCGTTATCTTGGTGACGATCGTCGTAACGTATTTCTCTGCCAGTTTACAGCGGTAATAAAATAGATCCGGCTCTGGCCTCAGTGAACAATATGTGTAACTTTGTAACTGACTAATGCATGGGATTAGAACCTATACAAATTATGTAACAAACAATTTTGTATATGATCAAATGTTAAAAACTCATATAATTTATTAATGATGAATTTTCTAGAAAATCCCACGGTAAAGATATTATAAACAATATTTTTAGGCCAAGCCAATCTTATGGGGAAGGACTCTAGCATTTGTGTTTAATATTTACAACATTAGGTTTGCGTGCTTAAAGAGTTCCATTTAAGCCCCCGAAACTTTTACTGGATTACTGTAAATTGAGGGCTAAGAGCATTTTATGTATAATTAACCTGCATAAGTGGGATTATAAAGGGGCACTGAGTAATTTAAATTACACTGAAGTAGGAGGAGAATAACTGTCGTAGTATAAGGGGCAATATTTTACATACGGTACGTTTTAAGATATGCGTCTGCACAATTCGGCGGGGGCGGTGAGTAAGCGGCCAAGATAGGCTGTAGATTTATAGTCCCCCAGAATATTACATATAGTGTACAGTATTGTGCAAACAGCCCCTTGCACAGCCTTATCAATCTCGATACTGAATTAAGTTAACTTTACCAGGAGGTTAAAAGGTAAAAATTCATTTTATTGGAGTCTTTGTCTGATACTTTTACAGGAACGATTTGAATGCAGTTTCTACAAAATTAAAGGTATATAAATATATCACCTTATATATATATATATATATATATATAATATATACATATATAACAAATAATATAAAAACATAAATACAAATAATAATATGTTTGGAGGTTTTATTTGAATTATTTTGAATATTTTTGTTATCTAAACAACCGACTAATATTCATGGAAATGATCTTATGTCATTTAACGTGAGGTGAAATTTCGCATTTGTTTACAGTTTCCATCGGTTGAAACTTCTACAGGACCGATTTACACGCGGTTTGTACTAAACTATATAGAAGACCGATTTTAATAAATTAACCGGTTTTACATTTACATCTTTAAATTATATCTGGTCGTTGTATATTGTAAAAAAGTCGTTTATAAATCTATAGGCTTCACTTGTGCTCTTTCCCGTTCAACTTGTAATTCCTCTTTCAATTCAGCATGCATGTTGAAGGCCACCACACCTTCACCTACGCATATGCCTCTACGTATACCAATGGTTTACAAATAGATGAAAACACGTCAGAGTTTGTTTTGTCAAGTAAAATTTGTGTAAGGAAAAATATAAGAAGGAGAATCTCTAAACTTTTGTTGGAGATTAGCATGACATTTTTCATTTTCGATAAAGTACGACAGGGATGATAAATTAACCAACAGTAGAAATTGAGTGATTTGTTACAAAGAATAGACAACACCATACAACACCATAGTTTTTTGTTTATTATAAAAAATATATATAATATCAATATTATTTCTGAAAGTATATTGAAGAAACTTGGTATATGGCATCACCTGGTTATCGAATATTGATATTTTCACAAAAACAATTTGTTGTCGATGGTTATTGAAGCAGCATACCTGCGTAATACGTACAAAAAATTACATATCGCTTATTTTTATAAATGTATTGTTATGAAACTTGGTAACTGGCTTAATGTGGTAGTGAGACAAATGTATAATCTACTGGAAATTCCTTATTATTCCTTATTATGCAGGTTTGCTGCGTGAGGGTGTTTATTATACTCCTTCGAAAAATGGATAAGCTTAAGAATTTAAAAAATGAAAGAATTCGACCTAGATTATTTTGTTTTGTAAGAACCACGGCTTTGAAAGAAGTTGGAGATCAATGCGCAACTGAACCAACTAACCTTCATTGTGTTAAAGGTAAAGGTAAGCTGCAAGATAAGGCTGAGTGGATGACAGAATTACAAACTTGATATTTTAAGGTGATAACATTGATAAAGAGGACCCAATGCCAAAAGGACAAGTGGTTCTCTACCCAGCAGAATATCTTATTGCTAAATAAATACAAGAGATTTGATTAGAACTAACTCTCATCAATCTGATAAACGTTTACTCCAAATCAAGGCAATGATTTCTTACATATCTTTAATACACTTTAAGGTCCAAAAAGGTGTAACAAATATATAATAACTTGTTTTTTATATTTCGGCCCAAATAGTACGTCGGTTACACAAAAAACGGCACTTATCGATTAGAGTATGGCACTTTATGTGGTCATAGTTGCTGCCAAAAAGTAGTTGTTCAGATAGGGAATCACTTGAAAATCCGTGCAGGACACCAAAATTGTGGCCATTAAAGTGGTGGTTTAAAAGGTATTTTAAAATAAAAAACTTGCTGTGTTAAGACTTTTTACGAAAACATAGCAGTTCCCCAAATATATGTAGATTATTTATTAATAAGTTAAATTTGCATACGTAAGATACAATTACTATAAAGGCTCACAAATTTACTCTTAGAAAGTTTAATCTTGTACGATTATTGATTAAGTTGTTTGAAGTTAAATACATAAATAAATAATAAAACTGGCAAGTTCATAAAATATTTCAGCTCAAGTCCTGTGTCAAACTGAGTAGATGTCATATTGTGGTTCGGTATCCAAACAATCAACTACCACTACTCAGGTATGAGCTCATTTCCCCAGGACATACTGACATATGGTCCAATTTACTCCTGACCCATTTTATGACAGAAAGAATCATGTCCATCTTCAGTGTGATTTCGAGCTCAATAACCTTTTAATAACATTATATGAAATAAATGTGTTCACATAAATTGACAAATATTACCTTATATATTAATACGTTAAGACGATTTTTGTTAAGAGATCCACTCCGTTATTCCTGATTCGGTTTTAACGATTTAGGTATCAACATGTTTTCCTGATTCTTAGTTTTGCATACAGGTGTTAATTTTTCGATATTTTCATTATAAAGGGTACGGACCGCCATCAAGGTTCAATTTTTGTCCATAAGATTAACATTGGGAATAATTATAGAGTAAGTAGCACCACCACAGTCTTGCCAAATTGTTCTTGTATAATAAAACATATTGTAAAGTACGTCTGTCGTCTGTTCTTAAATCCATTCCATATAGTACACAACATAAAACATCCGTCGCAGCAAACCTGCGTACCTAGCGAATTCCCAATGCAGTTATATATGCCTTAATAGCGCATAAAGCCACTTACCAAGTTTCATTAATTCACATTCATGAATAAGCAATTATAACACTTTTATTATTTTCTATAAAAATAACATGGGGGCTGAGTAATCAGGTTTTCTGCAACAAGGAACACAAAATAAGTTGTTTTTTCAAATATCTATAAACTCAACTAGGTGAAGCCACATACCAAGTTTCATCTATATACACTTATAAATAAGCGATATATGCCATTTAAATTATTCTCCATAACAATAACATGGGGGCTGAGTATGCAGGTTTGCTGTTACAATGAACACAAAATAGGGATTTTAATGAAAATTAATGAGATTTCAGAGAATCTTAAGGAAAACACTAAATAACTTAATAAGTCCTATGAAGTGTTGAATGATAAGCTGGATGAAAACACGAAAGTCTTAACTGGTCAAACCCATAAGATCGCTGAATACTTTGAGAAAATTGAAAGATTGGCCACAGAAAATAAACAGTTGAAGAAAGAGTGCAATTATTAGAAAATAGGCAAGATGAAGCTGAGCAATAATCCAGAAGGAACTGTGTAGAAATTCAAGGAATGCCAGTTAAAGACAAGGATGTTCTGGGAGCAGTTAAAAAGGTCGGTGAAGCAGTGGGTATGGACATAAATTTTAACATAATTGATATATTAGTATTACATTAGTATTACATTAGTATACATTAGTATATATGTACATCATTTTACACTAATTCTGATGTACTGCTCACAGCTTACTATGGTTGATTTTATCCTCATCTCGTTTACGCTGTACCCATTTGGGGATCGGAAAAGACTAGTATGAGATACATCTTTACTCTCCAAAAAAAGATAATCAGAATTGTTTTTGGGCTCAAGCGGCTTCAATCTTGTAAGGAGACTTTTCGTCAGTGTGGCCTGTTGACATTTCCATCCATATATATTTTTGAAACGCTAATATGTTTTGGGAAAAACCGTGGGCATTTTGAATCCAGAATCTCTACCGTATATTCTCTTCGCCAAAGTTTAAATTGCCCAATTCAAAAACATAAAACTACATTATTCAAAAACAATGTTTATTATTGCTCTGTCAAACTGTTTAATGCGTTGCCTGATTGCCTCAAGGTGCAGATGCCACATGATGATTTTAGGAGGAATCTTAAGACCTATTTGTTGGGAGGAGCGTTTTACAGTGTCCATGACTATATAAGGGATTTATAATTTAGAAGTGTTGACTATTTTGTTGTTGTAATAGGGACATTTTGTAAATGACTCATGCCAATGCTTGTACAAGTTTTAAGGCAATAAAGGAATTATTGATTGATTGATTGATACCTGTCACACACTTGGAAGGAAAACAATTCTGATAGCCCTTCCTATGACCTGTTACCTCCGTAGTCTGTCCCGAGGACCTCAGTGGCATGGGACCCGTCAAATCAGGGTTGGGTAATGCCAGAATTGGGTTCGTTTGGAAAAAGAGTCCAGGATGGGACGGAGAAGAAATATGGAAAAATGTTCAACTGTGGTCAGAAATCTGGCAAACTGTAATAGCACTTTTCTAAAAGATGAAGTTTCAGTTCTTTCTTGAATTTATGAATGTTATAACAGTACATACATAGCCTAAATAGTTTTAAGTATTTACTTCTAATTAGCCTACACATTTGAAACAACTTTATGTAACATCTATGTACAGACCTGCTTCTAAACTTAGGCCCTAACTGAAATTGTACCTACCTAAGATTATTCTTTTCAAAATGTTGAACAGTTTAGGAGTGCTAACCTTAGAATTTATGTAAATGTATTTTTTTTAAGAAACATTAAGCCTACATATCATTAAGTATTTCATAACAAGCTAGGACTACCCACTAATCAATCTGTCAGAACCAAATTTAGCCTTTCATACTAGCCAAATTATATTTCCAACAAACTAAAAAGACAGTGTAGTATAAAAACAGTTTCTAATATGTAGGGAAGAAGTTAATAACCCAAATGGTACAGATTGGCCTATTTATTTAAAGCTTGAAATGAAAATGCTAAAATATTATGTAAGGTTAGGGACTGTTATAAGTGAAATGTTGTCTCAAACTGAACTGACAGCCAGAGCAAATTAGAAGGCAATAGAGTGAGGATAGGATGTACAACATAAAGAGGCCATAGAGGTATGACATTGTTATATTGTAGCAAATTTTTGTCATTTCTCTGAGTATTTTTATAATGTATATGATTTGTATAATACTTTTGAATCTTAATTAATAGTATAAAAGAAATCATAATTTTGAGGTTACTTAATGTAAAGTCAAGAAAATAACAATTGTAATTATATCAGGCATATAAACTCTGTAAGTGAATATTTTCTCTCACAACTTGATAATTTTTTATATGAAATGTAACATATATTAAAATTAAATAGTGTTTTTTTATTGATTTTATTTTACTATTAACGTGATATTAACA
The DNA here is from genome assembly GCA_963675035.1 of Allygus modestus. Lineage (NCBI taxonomy): Eukaryota > Metazoa > Arthropoda > Insecta > Hemiptera > Cicadellidae > Allygus > Allygus modestus. Next base: position 140,466,717 of record OY776111.1, read on the forward strand.
GCTACCAAATGGTTTACATATAGTATGACAAGTATGGAAAAAGTGATAGCAGTGAATAAGATCTAGTGTGCAGTGGTGATTCTTGTGTGAAAAGGAAGTGAGAAAAATTCAAATCAGAAAGTGTGGTGGTGAAAGGGGAAGCTGAAGAAGAGAGACATTATATTGAACCAAATAATCATATTTTAATCCATTTAAATCTTTTAAATTGTAATCTAAATTATTTGCAAACTATCTTTATTTTAATTTGTATTTATCTAAATGTTTCCAACTTAAACAAGAGAACTTTTGAAACAAGAAAAAAGACTTTTAAAAATTAGATTTCAACATGAAGAAATACTAAGTTAAATCCATCTCAGCAAAGCTCTTTGTTTGGTAGCTGCCGCTAAAAAAAAAGGAAACTCAATTTTGTTTTATTAGATATTTTATTTAAGGTTATTTAAAATTTTGATAATTATCATTTTTATGTGCCATGGCAAAGAACCGCCCTTGAGATTAAGAGTCATCATATCTTACATTTGAGAGTCGGAGCAGATATTTGTAAAAATAATTTTGTAGCTATAATTCAATAGGCCCTAACTGTAATTTTGTTCAATATTTTAAATTGTTTTTCTTGAATAAATTTAACTATGATGTAATTGTATATTTTGGACTAATCATTGAGTATCTAGGCTACGGTTATGTAAAGCAAGGTTAGGTAAATTAAAATAAAGGCCAAGGAGGTTTTGTTATATTTGGCGCCCAACGTGGGGCACAAAATTTAGGGACAGTAGCCTAGAACAGAATAGTATTTTAACTAATACTATATTATTAAACTAAATTTAATTATTTCATAACACATTGTGAAGGGGATTTGCCAAGGCAGATAAAAATAGTAACTTAATTAAGAGAGAAAATAATCATTGGAGTAGGCTATTAATTTGTGGTTCAGCATTAAGTTAAGAGTAGTATTAGCATAAGTTGTGTATAATAAGACAAGTTAGGGAAATAATAAGCTTCATTAATCTAAGAATAAGTTTAGCCTACATTGAACTATTGATTATTTTGATTATTTACCAATTTTACATTAAAATATGGCTGATAAGAAAGAAAAACAATATAACCTGCGAGAAAACCCAAAGAAAACAGAAAAAGCTAGGACTAGGTCACAAATTAGGGAAAGGAGCGGAGATAGGAACGTGGACGAGTTAGGCGTAGAAAAATTAAACGTAGGAGAAGATGACACTACAGATAACACAACTGTGATCGAAAATACAGAACTAGAACACACATCCGAAACGGAAGAACACCCACACGATACAGGACTTGACAGAGGAGACTACCCAGAAAACCCTAATACTACACCACAAACACCAACAACATCACATAAAACCGACTCAGACTTGGGGAACATATTAAAATTCCTACAACAGATGGAACAGAAAATTGAACAAAAATTTGAACAAAACCAACAAAACCAACAAAATTTGGAACAAAAACTAAACCAAACCCAAGATCAAATTTTAGGCACACTCGAAACACAAAAATTAGAGCTAGCCGAAATTCAAACAAAAATAACGAACATCACGCAAGAACTACACCAGGAAATGGTTGCACAAATTGAAACAAACAATGAAAAAATAATCCAGACTATTGACCAAAAGATTGGTGAACTTGAGGCTAGGCAACGGGAAATTTACAACAATACCAAGGAAGAATGTGTTCAAGAAAGTATAAACATATGTCAAACACTTACAAAGGATTTACATGAAGAAGTACGAACATGCAAAAAGGAAAACCAAAAATCTATTTCCGATCATAAAAAATTTAAAGAATTCACTGAGGCGAAAATCACAAACATAAATCACGATCTAAGAGAAATTAGGGAAGGTATTACTAAGACGACAGATGACATTCAGAACTTAAAAGAGGACACGAACCACATTAAAGAAAAGTTAGAAAAGGTTGAAAGGAATTCACAAAATCCAAACTTAGGGGGCAGTAAAGAAATTTACATTACATGCCAGGGAACTGAAACAAACGACCCTAACTTAAAATTCAATGGACGAGAAAGAAACCCAGTAGAATTTATCAATCGATTTCGACGGCACATCGAAAAATTGGAAAACCGAAGAGGCAAAGATCAAGTTAGGTTTGAAGACATTCTAGAAAACGTATTAGAAGATAGTGCTGCAAGATGGTGGCAAGTCATTAAATTTGACATAAAGACATTGGACGATTTCGAAAAGGCTATTTTAGAGAAGTATTGGAACACTGACATACAACGGGGAATTAAACGTAGATTGGAACTTGAAAAATATAGACCTGGGGGAAAACTCACTAGAACCGAGTACTTTATTGATAGGGTACTTACTCTAAAGAACATGACTCCACAAATGCAGGAACAAGAAATTGTCGAATTTCTGAGCGAACAATTCAGCGATCGTGTACAAGATGCCAGGAGAGTACAGAACGTGTGTACTATCAGAGGTTTTGAAAAACTTTTAGCCAGGGAATACCTAGACGAGAAAAACAGCCAACTGCGTTACAGAAACCAAGGAGACCACCAAAGGAACGACAGAATGTGGAGCGATCGACAGGACGAGAGACATGACAGGAGAAACTCACCAAGGAGAAGACATTATAATAATGACCAGTATTTCGATAACAGAAGGCCTGAACTCAATCGTCAAAACAACAATCGGCAAAATCAAAATTGGAATAATAACCCAAGATTTACAGACAATAGGAATCACTCCGAGGGACCTACAAATAATAATAGACCACCTAACAGAGAACACGACAGTAGACCTCAAGGACAAGTTCAGAGGGGGAGTCCGACACAGAGAAACCTGTAAGCGCCGAAGGTTCCACAGAATCGGGATTTGTAAATATTGAAAAACCTTCATTAAGTAATTATTTAAATCCTTTGGCGCGTAATTATGATAATAATCCCGAAAATAATACTAATTTGGTAAATAATCAAGCTACGTTCAATAATCTAATTTCAAACATATTCTGTGACAAAGATTGGCTTTTAAATGAAGAAAATTGCGAAACTGAAAATATTAAAAGAATATCTTGCCCTGAAATTAAAATTAAGTTAAATAATGTAGAAGCAACTGCATTAATCGACACGGGTTCAACCGTAAATTGTTTAAACGAAGACTGGTTTGAATTAAATAGAATCAATTTACAACCCTATGAAACTTTCCCTATTACAAACATGAATATAATCACAGCAACGGGCCAAAAGTCCAAAAGAATTAGAAAGAGAATTTTAATAAAAAGCTGTGTACTTAATTGTGAGAAGGAACTACAGTATTTGATTATTCCGTCTCTCATACAAGAAGTTATTTTAGGAGTGGATGCTTTGAAAGCGTTAGGTATTGATTTAAATTTTAAAGAAGAGATAATAATAATTAATAATGATAAAGCTAATATGAGTAATATTAGTGCAAATAATAATAGTGCCAGTGTACAAGAAATAAATATAAATAGTAATGAATCGCAGAGCGATAGGCAAAACCAGAATAATAATAATCCTAAAATAAACAAAGTTAAGTTTGAGAAGATTAATAAATTAGGATTGGAATGCCAGCTGTTCGGAGAAGAAGATGTGAGGTGGAAGCAGTGTAATCGAAATCAAGAAGACAAAGAAGAAGACGGAGTAATAAATTACAATTTAATAGATAAAAAAAATGGGAGTAATAATTTAGTTAAGTTCTGATGAGGGGAAAATTTAAATAAACTTGCTGTATAGATACAAGAACATAAATTCAGATAGATTCAGTCTGTGAAATAAAATTTAATAGCCTATATAATAAATTTAGCCTATGTATGAAGGGACCCTACAATATTTCAAGTCTTAAAAGATTCAGAACATTGTAAATAGTTAGTTTAGTTTAGTTAGTCAATCATGTTTAAGTAGAGTTAGATAAGCCTACATGTGTAACAAAAGTTGCCAAGTTTTTAGTTTAAAAGATAAAAGGATGTTTATTTGTAAAGACATCCACCAGTTACTGTAAAGACATTCACCAGTGAATGAAGGATTATTGAAGTCAGTATAAGTGAACATTTAAAAGAAAGACTAGGCCTACAAGGTATTTGACCCTAACAACAGCAGTACGTAGGACATAGTCTATGCAGTGTTTATTTCAAGATTTTGTAAATAAGTTAGTTTTTATTTAGTAATGTTATCATCAAATGTTTATTACCATTATGTTTTACTTTCCATAAATGTTTAGTGTAAATAGAGTTATAGTTACAAATGAAACATTAGCCTACAGCAAGAACTACTGTATAGATTGATATGACCTAGTTTTCCAACCAGTTTAATCATTTATTTGTGCAATTCATAAACTCCTTTTACAAATAAATGAGGGGGCATTATAACAGTACATACATAGCCTAAATAGTTTTAAGTATTTACTTCTAATTAGCCTACACATTTGAAACAACTTTATGTAACATCTATGTACAAACCTGCTTCTAAACTTAGGCCCTAACTGAAATTGTACCTACCTAAGATTATTCTTTTCAAAATGTTGAACAGTTTAGGAGTGCTAACCTTAGAATTTATGTAAATGTATTTTTTTTAAGAAACATTAAGCCTACATATCATTAAGTATTTCATAACAAGCTAGGACTACCCACTAATCAATCTGTCAGAACCAAATTTAGCCTTTCATACTAGCCAAATTATATTTCCAACAAACTAAAAAGACAGTGTAGTATAAAAACAGTTTCTAATATGTAGGGAAGAAGTTAATAACCCAAATGGTACAGATTGGCCTATTTATTTAAAGCTTGAAATGAAAATGCTAAAATATTATGTAAGGTTAGGGACTGTTATAAGTGAAATGTTGTCTCAAACTGAACTGACAGCCAGAGCAAATTAGAAGGCAATAGAGTGAGGATAGGATGTACAACATAAAGAGGCCATAGAGGTATGACATTGTTATATTGTAGCAAATTTTTGTCATTTCTCTGAGTATTTTTATAATGTATATGATTTGTATAATACTTTTGAATCTTAATTAATAGTATAAAAGAAATCATAATTTTGAGGTTACTTAATGTAAAGTCAAGAAAATAACAATTGTAATTATATCAGGCATATAAACTCTGTAAGTGAATATTTTCTCTCACAACTTGATAATTTTTTATATGAAATGTAACATATATTAAAATTAAATAGTGTTTTTTTATTGATTTTATTTTACTATTAACGTGATATTAACAGCTACCAAATGGTTTACATATAGTATGACAAGTATGGAAAAAGTGATAGCAGTGAATAAGATCTAGTGTGCAGTGGTGATTCTTGTGTGAAAAGGAAGTGAGAAAAATTCAAATCAGAAAGTGTGGTGGTGAAAGGGGAAGCTGAAGAAGAGAGACATTATATTGAACCAAATAATCATATTTTAATCCATTTAAATCTTTTAAATTGTAATCTAAATTATTTGCAAACTATCTTTATTTTAATTTGTATTTATCTAAATGTTTCCAACTTAAACAAGAGAACTTTTGAAACAAGAAAAAGACTTTTGAAAATTAGATTTCAACATGAAGAAATACTAAGTTAAATCCATCTCAGCAAAGCTCTTTGTTTGGTAGCTGCCGCTAAAAAAAAAGGAAACTCAATTTTGTTTTATTAGATATTTTATTTAAGGTTATTTAAAATTTTGATAATTATCATTTTTATGTGCCATGGCAAAGAACCGCCCTTGAGATTAAGAGTCATCATATCTTACATTTGAGAGTCGGAGCAGATATTTGTAAAAATAATTTTGTAGCTATAATTCAATAGGCCCTAACTGTAATTTTGTTCAATATTTTAAATTGTTTTTCTTGAATAAATTTAACTATGATGTAATTGTATATTTTGGACTAATCATTGAGTATCTAGGCTACGGTTATGTAAAGCAAGGTTAGGTAAATTAAAATAAAGGCCAAGGAGGTTTTGTTATAATGTCCATTATTTCTTATTATTGCTTGTCTCAGGCACGGAAGGGAACTTTAGTCTCAGGCTACACCGCCTAGCGCCTGTGTGGTTCACACCTCCTCAGATTACCCTCAGAAGTTAAATAATCAGTATCATTCCTGTACATCTTCACACATTTACCATGACAACTTTTAGTGCAATCAGAACAGGTTACCTTGAGTTGTTTCGCCGCAAAGGACTTTACACATTGACCACAGGCCGCCATTTTGAGGTTATGTTTACTATGTTGTGCAACTAAGGTAATTACACTTACTGTTTTAAAGTGAAGGGGTTTAATATAAATACCCCTTCAGAATAAGCCTATAAATACTTAATAATATAACATACACCACCCAAAGAGCCAAAAATGCATAAATACGTTGTATTTGGAACGGAAAACAAACAATACATCTGGACCGTAGGAAAGCTGGCTCATGACTCTGATGATATTATGTCTTTAATATATTCTGGAAGAGCTCGGAAAAGTTTTTTGCCATTGTATTTTAATTTACATTTTAAAACTGCATTTTCTACCCAATAAAACAATAAAAATATGGTCATCTGATAACAAAACTAAAGTTGGCCGTCATGTTGGAAAAATGGCAGAACATTTGTTGAAATTAAATGCATTTTAAAACGGAAATTAAAAAGATAAAGGGCATAAGAAGTTAGATGTCGGCTATCAAATAACAAAGTTAGCTATTGGACAACTTTAGGCTGGACACCCTGTATAAATAACTTGAAATCACGTGTCATCTGTGAAATGGTAATCTGTGTCTTTTCGCAGATGACACCTTAATTGCCATATCGCATCAGGCACAAACAGATTTGAAGATTTACTCTTATATTGGATCAATTAGTATTTTGCAATATGGTTCCATTAAAATATGTTGTGTGTCAATCCTGATAAAACCATCTCCTTAATTTTTCCATTGGCCATAAAGAAACATCTCTTCTAAAATGTTCCGAAGGTGAAAGTGTCGTTACCGCAGAACATAACATTTTTGGGACTTTATCTAGACTCAAATTTAAAATTCCTTTCTTACATAGAGCATGTCGCTAGCCGTTCGTCCTCAGGAGGTTTTGTGTTAAGATGTCTGTCTACCTTCTCCAGTACTGAAGTTCTTCTTTCAGCATATTATGCCCTCATTTAACCATTTCTTTCATATGCAGTTGAGATTTTGGGTTCTGAGGGGTCATATACGAAGACTCTTTTCATTCTTCAAAAAGAGCTGTGAGAATTATTGCAGGAATCAGCAAAACAGAATCATGTGCTCCCTACTTCAAGGCTTTTTATCAGCTTACCTTTCCATCTACTTATGTCTTGGAGTCACTTAATTTTCTGAAAAAGAACTAGGACGTTTTACACAAATTTTTACCATCTTCAAACAGTAAAACCAGGAACACGCACAATTATAACATACCACCAAACAAATCAACCTTTTTCATAAACCACACAGTCTGTAATTATTGTAAATTTCAAATTTGTAATGTAGTCACCTTAAAAAAATGTAAAAAGGTTCTTACTTAAAAGAAGTTTTTATAATGTTAAGGATTATTTGTTCAAGAAATGTGTTTAGTTTTATAACAATATTTGTAATTGTGAATGATAATGAAATTACTTTGTTTGGTGGCAATAAATATATTTTAATTTTAATTAGTGTTGTAGAAAATGTATGGGTTTTTGTATTTGTTTTCTTTTGTTATTTTATGTAAGACACCGCCTCAAAAGTTTGAAGGCAGGAAACGGTCGTTATCTGAAAATTGATGGCCTCCTTGCAGCTAGTTCGGGGTGGCAGTCGCAGCATGGATCTAATGTTGTTTTTTTTTGTATTTCCCCCTGAACACGTTTTGGGGGTCATTCAAAATTATATATATATATATATATATATATATATATATATATATATATAATTCTAAATAGATTTAAAATACCTGAGTACCCTTTTAAATTCATTTTATTGTGCTGACACGTGTTCCGGCTATAATGCCATGGACACAGCGTCTTAATTCTTTATATTTAATCTATAATTAAAAAAATACAAAACACAACTTAAATGTAAATAAAATCATATGATTCAATCTATATATATGTGTGTATGCACTCTAGCGGTCACATTTTGTGCCCTATTTACATCAAATTTGGTAGGGACTTCCTTTCTGTAATCAGTTAGGCAAGTTCGTTGGGCAAAACTATCGAAAAACTCTAAACCCCTTTTATGGGGATTATTCTTTCAAATTTCGAGTTTTTGGGCCCAAAAAGGGTCAGAAAAGCCCCGGACGTAAAACTAATGCATGTAATGAGATGGGAATTAGTGAAGAAAAATATGTAAGCCCTCTATCGTCATTCTAGCATAAATATTTACCGAGTTATTAAAGAAAATATATATCGGCTAAACACAGTACTTGTCTTATGGGGTTTTTACATTAGAAAAACAGGTTATTCATTTGTTGATGCATTTTTATCATCCCCAGCAACCTCACGCCTACTTTCAAGCCTGACTGGACCTTCTCCTAACCTTGTAATGCGCAAAATTGTATTCCTAGCATTGCAGGTAAATGAAACCAGGAGCATCAGAACAGCAAAAAATCAATGTTTTCAAATTTCAACAAAATTTGAAAAAATGTTTGTTTTTACACTGGTTTTGAGTTTTAAAAGTTTTGTATTTGGAAATTCCCTTCCCTCACGTCAGCGTACTGCGTGCGAACTAGTTTAGTTTTCAGATTGCAAAAATACCGCTCGTTAATTTTGATTCCAATGCCCAATGACCCAATTGACTTGTTATCCCCAATTTAGGTTTCCATCCACTCTAACCCCCAAGAAGCTTACACTGTCAGCCCTCTCAAGCTGGTCCTCATCTAAAAATAATTCTTGGGTTCTATGGAATTTTGATTTCTTTTTTGAGAGGTTTAGATGATGTAAATGGAATTGGTTTTGAAAGCATGGAATGAATGAAAGAAAACTTGATGAGAAAAATTGTGTCAGTTCGCTAGTTTTGATTGTTGAGTCTGTTTCCTGAAGTTCAACTGTCTCTTGCAAAGCAGCTGCTTTTAGCGAATTTCCCGTATAGGGAAGAAGCTATTACCGTAGGTCTCATAGTAAGACTTAAGCCCGAGACCATGATAACTTTTTGTTTTGAGGTCCCCAGATGCCAAAAACACTTTTCGTTCAAATTTATATATATTTGTATATATATATATATATATATATATGTATATATGTGTGTGTGTGTGTGTGTGTGTGTGTGTGTGTGTGTGTGTGTGTGTGTGTGTGTGTGTGTGTGTGTGTGTGTGTGTGTGTGTGTGTGTGTGTGTGTGTGTGTGTGTGTGTGTGTGTCCGTGAATGCGATAACTTGAGTAAAAAACGTCCGATTTCGATGAAATTTGCCTCAAATGTGTAAAATGATATTCATGACTTTAGTTTGAAAACCTTCAAGGTTTCAAGGTTTGAAACCTTGAATTTTTCACCCTAAAATTTTTAAAAAACTTAATTTTGGTTTTGACCATGTTATAGACCTTAAAAAAATAGTATATTATTTTGAATTAATAACCTAGGTTAAGTAGTTGCGGAGAAAATCCAAAAAAAAACATACTCATAAAATCTCCCATGTTAATCTTATGGGAAAAAGGTTTTTGGCTTTTCCTCAGTTTATTTTAATGTAAACTTCACATTTGCTTTTACCAATCTGTTCAGTTCCACAAAATAACAGTTTTGGTGTTTAAAATTGTGATTCTACGCCCAGCCATTGCAGAGATATTCAAAGTGCTAAACACAGTGTACACGTTGTCCAATGTTATCCTTATGGAGGATAAATAAAATTTGATATCTCGATTATTTATGGATGTATGTTGATGAAACTTGGGATGTGGCTTCACGTAGTAGTAATATATTGATTTTTGCACAAAAAATTGATTTTTTGTTAATTATTCCCGTAGCAGCAAACCTGCGTACTCAGCGCCCACGTTATTCTTACGAGAATAAGTAAAATGTAATGACTCCCTTAATTATGAACATAAATTAATAAAAATTGGTATTTAGCTTCACTTGGTTTTGTTATATTGATAATTGCATAAAAACCCATTTTTTCGTTCCTTTTTGCAGCAAACCTGCTTACTCAGTCCTAATGTTATTCTTATGGAGAATAACTAAAATATTATATAGCGCTTATTTATGATTGAATATTGATGAAACTTGGTATGTGGCATCGCCTAGTTAAATTCTATTTACATTTGCATAAAAACCAATTTTTTGTGTTCCTTGTTTCAGCAAACCTACGTACTCATTACCAATGTTATTCTTATGGAGAATAATTAAAATCCCTTATATGTGAATATATTTTTATGAAACTTGGTATGCGGCTTTATGTGGTATTACGAGAGTTATCGCATCCACGGACACATTATATATATATATATATATATATATATATATATATATACGAACGAATGGTGTTTTTAGGCATTTGGGGACCTCAAAACAAAAAGTTATATGGTCCCGGGCCTAGGTCTTACCATGCCGACTACGGTAATAGCTTCTTCCCTATAGGGGAAATTCACTAAAAATGGGAAATAGGAAGATTTTTTATGTTTACATACTAAAATATTACTGTTCCTGTAATTTAAGGCACACTTTGTTTTCTCACCATAAAGTGTCTGTCGCGGATAGTTCGGTCGACATCGGACGAGTTCGGCTTCCTTTGGGGGGCGAATAGGTCCACTTCAAATGCTGCTAGTTAAAATATACAGGAATACAAAATAATTAAGAAAGATCACACAAGCAAAATTAAGTAGTTTTATGATCAATATTATCAAAAAAATATTAACAAACAGAAACAAGTTGTTTTGCATTGACAGTGTATGATCAAGAGTTGACATAAAGGCTTAGTGATTACGATCAAACAAAAATATATTTATTAAATTCAAATAAAGCCATATCACGGCATTATATGTTGTAGATTGATTTCTAGCCATTTTTGCTCTTTGGGACAGAATCATACCACCAAAATTCTTTTTGTATACAAACAGCATGTATGTAACACATGCTAAGTTTCAGGTCAGTTGTTTAGGTAGTTGATGCACCAGAGTAGTTGATGCGCTCATACCCCTAAAGTATTTTCGATCAGGAGTGAGCATATGCTCAAATCTAATAAATAACCAAACATCTTCCCAAATGTTACATAGATCAGTCCAGTAGTTGTTGCTTGATGGATAAAGCGGGATTTTTTAAATGGCAATGTGGCGGAAAATCATGAAATTTACAAGCGTACGTAGTACACTTGCATACGATATTTTGGTATAGAATATGATTAATTTTCTTCAAAATTAGGTCTCAAACTGTCGATTAATACTATGTCTTAATATTAATATTATGTTTTTTAATTCCAGTGGGAGGAGCCACTTCGAGAATGGTCATATATACTTTAAGTATATTCACTATTTTCCTGGTATTTAAGCTAAACCAGTCCGTAAGTTTATGCATGTAAATAATATAAAAACTTTAAATACCAGTTGGGTGGAGCCAAAATTGATTGGCGGGATGCAAATAAGATTACAAATAAATCAGGATGTATACGCATATTTCTCAAAAATTTTAAACGCTTCAATAAATACTAATGTCTCTCGGATTTATGATACCTTTGAGGGCCGGTGATTCTGAGCCCTAAAGTATTTTATATCACGAGTGGAGGTTTACATCACTCTTAACTGTGTTAGCTATCTTCCTACTAAGTTTTACCCTACCATCGGAACTGTAGCAGATGCAAAATGGTTGTCATAGGATTTTCAAACGTTGGGGAGCGCGAAGCCTTAAAGAGTTTTCGGGATTTTGTCTAGTTTATCTACCTAGCAAATTTCATCTAAATCGGTTCAGTAAATAATAATGTTCACACAAGTAACATGGGAATTTTAATTCAAGTGGAGCAGAGGCCAAAAGTATTTTAAAATGAAAGGAAAATCTGCATCTAACTTTAGTGTGACAGCTACCTTCGTACCGAATTTCAGCTCAAACAGTTCAGTAAATACAAATGTCCATATAAATAACATGGGTAGTCTGAAGTCCAGAAGGGCGGGACCCTAAATGATTTTTAGATCATAAGTTGGTCTATATTTGCCTTTAGTGAAACTGCTATCTGCCTACCAAACTTAAGTTAAAACAGTTCAGAAAATATGAATATCCGTAACATTAACATTTTAAAAGCCAGAGGAGCAGAGCCCAAAAGGCATATTTAGATTTAAGTAAGTATATATATGCCTATAGTGTAACAGCCATAGTTCTAAACCATTTCAGCTCGAACGGTTCAGTAAATACTATATTCATAAGATTAACGTTTGGGTCTTGAATGCTTGTAGGGTGGAGCCCTGGATGACCATAATCAGATCACTAATAATCCACCAAGAATCTCAAATATTAAATACAATACGAGAAACAATATAAGCGAATTTATATATAATTCTGCAAGCGAAATATTTAAGCCAAAATTGTGGGAGTTTGGCTAATCGCAGGATAATGGGAGAGGGCTCAAATTAAAGGTCTAGATTTCAGGGACTCGGGAAAAATAGCAGTATTTCCAAAATGTTACCAACAAACGATAAATAACGTAAAACCTTCCCCATAAGAAAAGCATGGGGATTTTAAAACATCCGCTTTGTTTACATTAAAACATGTGATTAAATGTCTACTTTGTTTACGAACTGCTAACATGTGCTCCTACTTACAATGTTTTTACTCGCCATTTAAAGAGATCGGAGTGTTGGAGCGAGGTTAGGGGCTACAGCCCCTTCAAGCCACTAGTAAGTGAATAAACATGTAACTATGCAAAGCAATAATGTATTTAAAATAACTATGGTTTCCATGGAAAAATCTTTATTCTGTTTAGATCCTTCGCAGTGTTTGTGATTTGTGTTTGTGCTTTCTGCTTTCCACTTCTGCAGTAAGTAACAATATTTTTAAAGTAAGAAAATAATTTTACTAAACATTTACCTTATTTATTGATTGCTATAATTTATATTGGAGCAGATACTCTTTTGAATGAGTAACTTTGTTGCTCTATATTATCAATAGAGTCCAATAGATGTAATATGCTCAATGGGTCTAGCGATAACTAACTCGTATATTAAAAGTGGTTGGTGTTTTTATCCCACGATTCCAAGTCAAACACTTGCCAGATATTCAACATTCTTTCATAAGGAAAGTAATGTTGAATAGAAGAGAATGTCAAAGCCAGAATTTATACGTAATGTTTTATTATTTTACAAATTTAATTTTAATTTTAGCGAATTTCCCCTATAGGGAAGAAGCTATTACCGTAGTCAGCATGGTAAGATCTAGGCCCGGGACCATGATAACTTTTCGTTTTAAGGTCCCCAGACCCAAAAACACCATTCTTTCGAAACTGTATATATATATATATATATATGTGTGTGTGTTTGTGTGTGTGTGTGTGTGTGTGTGTGTGTGTGTGTGTGTGTGTGTGTGTGTGTGTGTGTGTGTGTGTGTGTGTGTGTGTGTGTGTGTGTGTGTGTGTGTGTCCGTGAGCACGATGTAAAAATTATCCGATTTTGATTAAATTTGGTATAAACGTGTAAAGCAACATTTATGACTAAGTTCGAAAACCAGCCAGATCGCTCTATCCGAAGGGGTATTTTGGGGGGGTTTTGTCCCCCAAAAATGGGTTTTTCGAATTTGTTACATATAATTTTGGAAATAGTCAAATTTTAGTTTTTACCATTGGATTCAGCTTAAAAAAACACACAATTTGGTATTTTGATCATTTCTCTACGTCAATTTATTACCGAGATATTGAAAGTGCTAAACACAGTACGTTGTCTAATGTTATTCTTATGGAGGAAAATAAAAATTTTATATCTCGCTTATTTATGAACGTATACTGACGAAACTTGGTATACGACTTCATCTGGTTGTGAACCATTGATATTTGCTCAAAAAAACAATTTTTTACCAATGGCTCCCGTAGCAGCAAACCTGCGTATTCAGCCCCATGTTATTCTTATGGAGAATAAGTAACGTGTCATCTCCCTTCATTATGAAAATAAATTAATGAAATTTGGTGTATGGCTTTACCTACATGAGTTATATTGATATTTGTATAAAACCCCATTTGTTGTGCTCCTTGCTTCAGCAAACCTGCATACTCAGCCGCCATGTTATTCTTATGGAGAATAATTAAAATGTCATTAATCGTTTATTTATGAATGTATATTGATGAAACTTGGTATGTGGCTTTATGTGGTATTAATATACATATATATGCATTGGAAATTCGCTGAGTACGCAGGTTTGCTGCTACGGGGGTATTTAAAGTTCTAGCAGCCGATGCTAACATTTTAATTTTGTTTTAAAATAGCAATTTCAAACACTGTAATAGTCAAAACGCTGTCAAACGAACGGCTGTGAAAGATTTGACCCATGCTATATGATGTAGGTGAGTGAGGTTCGTGAGTAAACATAAAGACACAACATGATCTGATCAAATAATTCAAACAATTCTTCATCCATGTCTTGCGCATAAGTACATCAAATAACGTTAATATTAAAAGTGATATTAGTATCTTAGTTTATCAAGTACAGAATTCATATAATGAGTAACTTTCTTTTTGCTACTAAATAACTTTTCTTGAACTTAGCATTAAATTGTTAACCTCTTTTGGGACTGTATTTTAAATTGTATACCAGCATAAGAAGAGGGTTCTTTTGTAATTCTCTAAATTATGTCTAGGCAATAATTTTTCTTTCTTATTTCAAGTACTATATGAATGATACTCTTCATTGCTTACACATTTGTTGTTAATTGTTTACCCGGACTTGCGTTATACACTCTAAAATGTCAAAGCTAAATGTCGTTAAGATCTTTATTTCTGCAGAAGTTGTTGATCTGACTCATCGCTCTTAGTTTTTAACATAATTCTTAAAGCTTTTTTCTATAGCCATAATCATTCCTCAATTTTAGTACAACTGATGTTTTTATTTCAAGATTCTTAGGTTTGACGGATTTTAATAATTGAACGGAAGTTAATTGAAACTGCAGGAACTTACATTTATTTTTTTACGTTTAACTTGAATTGTTTTACTAAGTTTAGCTGCCAACGCCTCATTGAGAGGTTGATTTTATAAAATAACTTCATAAAAAAATATATAAACAACCCGTTGTAAAAAATTCGATCCAAGTGATGTTCTTTATACTATCGGTTTCATACTTAGGTTATTATGGGGAGTTTCATGACAAGATATAAGGAATTTACAATTTTCTTTTTCCTTTTATTTTGTTTAAAAAGTCGTAAAACACGTATAATGAGGATTAAGAGAGATGTTTTATGGCGGTTACTATTTATTTTGCTTATATTATATTGCATATAGTATAAAATATTCAAGCAAGATTGGTGAACTGTACGAATGGATAAGGGGTTTTATTTTATTTTATATTCCAGAAAACCCTCAGTAATAGAACCGAAAGTTAAAAAACTGCTAATCAGGCATTATTTTTCTGTTTGAGGTTTCAAATATAAAAATTTTATGGGTTGAAATGTATAACAGTTGAGCACTTTTAGAAGATAAATGGGCTTAGCGTCATCGCTTCTCTTTCGCTAATTTTAAAGGTGGATGAGAGGTTAATTTGCCTTTAATCTGTTATATATGGGAAAATTATAGGTAGGTATTGTACATCTCATATTTTATCTTTACATTACTCAGGAGACGGCTAAAAAACCAGCTAACTTAAAGAAAAGAGTTTTTGAAATCATGCCCCTTACACGTGTGAAAGACATGATTTAAAAAAATAATTTTCTATTTTCTATCGTCTATAAATGGTAAGCTAACGACTTATCCTGTATACTGTGTGTTCTCATTTGTTTTTTTGGGTTCTTATATGTCAATAATGTAATTTAGAAACTCTTCGGGCTATTCTTGTAGGTGGAAAATATAAAAATTGTTATATAGCAATATGCAATCTACTGTACATGGTGTCAAAGGTCAATATTTTTTGATATCAGGAGATTTTCTGGGATGTCACGGTTGACCAAACAAGTATTTATTTTTGAACCTTCTGAGTTCACCTTATGGAAAAACAATCTCATCACTTAAGAGTAATATGAGTCCAACCTTAAGAGAGAGAGAGAAAGTTTCAGTCAACGACCAAAGAGTACTATTGGCAGACAATCAACAACACAACACATTATAGGCGCTAAAGCCAATCCCCACCACTCATGACCAGCATCACTGTTCACGTAAAGCACGAATTTTAATTAGCAGCGTTTCCTTAACACCGTATAAACCTACAGTTAGGATAATTAGTTTTTTTGTGAAATTGGATAATACCTTATGCTTATGGCAATGGGTCAAATTGGAGTAAAAAGAAAATATTTTAACATCTTGAGAAGAAAAAACGAAATCATGTTTTTGTTTTGAAGTTAGACATGAAAACGTTGATCTGTGAGGATTTTTTATATTATTTGGTCAGGTGGGATTTTTCAGCAAAATAATTGTCGGAAAAGGTATGAATAAAAATTGTTATCCTTCATTCTCTTCTCAAACCGCTTAGTTTAGGCTGCAGGCAGAATCAAAGTTAGATGTTAACCTTCAGATTTTGCCTTCACAGTAGCTCACTGTGTACATCGCCCTTACTTAACGTTGGTTTTTAAAAGAGCAATTAATTGTGGTACGTTATGCTATTTATGCTCTTTGTGATTTTCAAATTATTACGAATTGTTTACGCATTTTCAGTAAAATATCGCATTACAAATTGGAATAATGATTAGGTAACCAAACTATTAACGTTCTTGTGTAACCAAACACAACTTGTATCTGAATGGTTCAAAACATTAATAATGTCGTTTTTTACCTATATGTTAGACTGATGTAAATAAAATATATGTTTCTTTGAACACGCATTTTTCAAGTTACTTCCCTACTTACTATTGTTTTTAGATATATAAATAATATGTTGAACTAGTGGGTTCATTGATTTTATGCAAGTATGTTGTAATGATTGTATTTATACAGTAAAATAGTATTATAATTTTAATTAGTCTTAATCTGACGGGGCATATTGATATATTTTTATAAATAAATGATAATTTAAAATATCTTAAATCCTGAGTACGGCGTGACACGTGGTATTAGGTGTTGTCATCCCCACCTCTCTTAGGTCCACCAGCTTCAACTCGAGTGCGCTAATGCCAGTCTATAGTATTCTTTGGTCACTGGTTTTAGTTAATTTCTATAATTATAGTAGTTTCAGTAATTAAAATAGGGCTACACATCGCAATCTTAATCTATGTAACTATTATATTTATATACTAGCTGGCCCGACAGACGTTGTCGTGACCTAATGTCATTGAATTACGAGTATTTTTATGTCAAATACTCGTTCATTTTCAATATGAGTTTGTTCGCTTCGCTCACTCGCCTATAAAAAAATAAAGTAATAACAAATAATAATTTACATCCTGTTCTCAGACCTACCGAATATATACACAAAATTTCATAAGAATCGGTCACACCGTTTCGGAGGAGTTACGTTACAAACACTGTGACCTAGAATTTTATATATTAGATATATACATAATTTATAACATAACTAATAAATCATATTTAATACAGCAGGATATGCCTTGTATCGGATAGAGACATCCTTTATTTATAATCAAGACTGGTAATAATAAATAGGATTAAAAAACATAGCAATATTTTTATTTATTAATTTCTGCTGGCAAAACAGAACCGGTACGTGAATTTGAACCAGTGTAAGATGTGAGAGCTTTGACACAGAGTTTCATTGGGTGTGCTTGGAGGAACCAGTGTAAGATGTGAGAGCTTTGACCCAGAGTTTCATTGGGTGTGCTTGGAGGAACCAGTGTAAGATGTGAGAGCTTTGACCCAGAGTTTAATTGGGTGTGCTTGGAGGAACCAGTGTAAGATGTGAGAGCTTTGACATAGAGTTTCATTGGGTGTGCTTGGAGGAACCAGTGTAAGATGTGAGAGCTTTGACACAGAATTTCATTGGGCGTGCTTGGAGGAACCAGTGTAAGATGTGAGAGCTTTGACCCAGAGTTTCATTGGGTGTGCTTGGAGGAACCAGTGTAAGATGTGAGAGCTTTGACACAGAGTTTCATTGGGTGTGCTTGGAGGAACCAGTGTAAGATGTGAGAGCTTTGACACAGAGTTTCATTGGGTGTGCTTGGAGGAACCAGTGTAAGATGTGAGAGCTTTGACACAGAGTTTCATTGGGTGTGCTTGGAGGAACCAGTATAAGATGTGAGAGCTTTGACACAGAGTTTCATTGGGTGTGCTTGGAGGAACCAGTGTAAGATGTGAGAGCTTTGACACAGAGTTTCATTGGGTGTGCTTGGAGGAACCAGTGTAAGATGTGAGAGCTTTGACACAGAGTTTCATTGGGCGTGCTTGGAGGAACCAGTGTAAGATGTGAGAGCTTTGACCCAGAGTTTCATTGGGCGTGCTTGGAGGAACCAGTGTAAGATGTGAGAGCTTTGACCCAGAGTTTCATTGGGTGTGCTTGGAGGAACCAGTGTAAGATGTGAGAGCTTTGACACAGAGTTTCATTGGGTGTGCTTGGAGGAACCAGTGTAAGATGTGAGAGCTTTGACACAGAGTTTCATTGGGTGTGCTTGGAGGAACCAGTGTAAGATGTGAGAGCTTTGACCCAGAGTTTCATTGGGTGTGCTTGGAGGAACCAGTTTAAGATGTGAGAGCTTTGACCCAGAGTTTCATTGGGTGTGCTTGGAGGAACCAGTTTAAGATGTGAGAGCTTTGACCCAGAGTTTCATTGGGTGTGCTTGGAGGAACCAGTGTAAGATGTGAGAGCTTTGACCCAGAGTTTCATTGGGTGTGCTTGGAGGAACCAGTGTAAGATGTGAGAGCTTTGACACAGAGTTTCATTGGGTGTGCTTGGAGGAACCAGTGTAAGATGTGAGAGCTTTGACACAGAGTTTCATTGGGTGTGCTAGGAGGAACCAGTGTAAGATGTGAGAGCTTTGACACAGAGTTTCATTGGGTGTGCTAGGAGGAACCAGTGTAAGATGTGAGAGCTTTGACACAGAGTTTCATTGGGTTTGCTTGGAGGAACCAGTGTAAGATGTGAGAGCTTTGACACAGAGTTTCATTGGGTGTGCTTGGAGGAACCAGTGTAAGATGTGAGAGCTTTGACCCAGAGTTTCATTGGGTGTGCTTGGAGGTTACAGTTGCTCTTGCTTAGTGTTGTGGGCACGTTTAAAGTCTTATTTTAAGTCTATTTAATTAATGCTACCAACATTTTAATAAGTCACATTACGGAGTAGTGCAATGTTTCATAAATAAAACCTAGCTTCCAATATTTTACTGACAGTATTACCCTGAGTTCAATACTTTTATCTTGCATAAATTAATGTCAATTTAAACCCATTTGGTGCATAGTAATAAATATTTCGTTCAACCTGAAAAAGGATTATTAAGTTTTTTTTATAAAACTATTAGTTTTATTTACTATTATTTTATACATTTTACACTTTTCAGTGTTGCCATAGGATGGTCATCTACATTTGTTAGTATAATAATACATTTAACCTTAATTAATCATTTTATTCCCTTACAGTAATTTGCTCTTTTACAATATCAACTTTCAACTAAATTTGTATATATATGTCAAAATACATTTTCTCTTAGATGATTTTGTTAAATTTTAAAATCGTATATTATTCCTCAACAAGACTGATTTTTTCTTAGTTCTTAGTTTATTAGTTCTTTCAGCACTTTATCTCGAAGACCTTCAAATAACTTTAAAGATTGGCATGGTGAATTTTGACGCTATTCTGTCCACACTAAGGTTGTTTTTCATGAGGATGTTGGAGTCACAGGAACTGCTGGTCAGGTGCAAGTTAAAAGTCGAAACTTAAAAAATACTGCGTCACCGGAGAGGTAAACAGTCCTGTATTAAAGAGCTACAAAATTCCGATTACGGTCCGGCTCAGATTTTCATCCTAAATTAAACACCCCGAGGAAACCTAGTGTGGCCTGTGCGCCGGAAGTAGGGACTTTTCTGTAAATGCGTAGTTGAGCGCAGGCTAATCAGTGTAAACCTTACTGTAATCTGCGCTCGCCTCCAAGTCACTAAAAACTTGATTTTGTATCAACTTACTGTCAATATTTGACCAAGTTTTTTACACGGTTTATATGAAACTTTATACGATATTTTACTTGTAAAGTAGTTTTTCCCCCAGTCTTATAACAAAAACGCTGAACAGTTAATAACACGTATTTTTGTGTATTTCAAAATTTGTTTATTTAAAAAAAAAAACACAAAAACAAATTTGCCTTTAAAGGGCCTTTAACTTGAGGGTTTGAATAATGTTTTGTGCTTTCCATTTACTATTGGTTTTTGGGAAGGCTAAATTCAACATTTCCAAATTCCTCTTAACTCATGATAAAACAGTCAGCAGATGGAAACAGGACTGTTTCATATGAACTCGTTTCAGATTGTAATAGTTTAATATCTTCAAAATAACACGAGTTTTTGTTTACAGAGGTCCTCTTTTTTAATTACGATGTCGTCGTATGTTGGTGTTGGGGTGGGCGTGGCGGTGGACGTTGTGATCCTGGGTGGGGTCACCTACACACTGTACAAGGGGTTTTCAGGGACTGTTAGGGAATTTAGGGAAGCGCCAGTACAGACAGAGCTAGTACCAAGAATTGCTACCAGGGAAACAGGGACTCAAACTAGATCAGGTAGTATTTTCAGACTATGTTCCTCCGGTATAGGGAAACGGAATCTGGCGAAGCTGCGCGAGTCCGAATTGCCCCCATTCAAAATTGGGAAATTTTCGAAATCGATTTTAGTAGGACTACTATTGATAAGGCAGTATCCACCCACGTAGAGAAGGGCTCCCAAACAGATTTTCCCGCGCCTATTCATTCTGCTATTCCCCACCTCCCAATCTGGCATTATATCCGTTAGAGCGTGGGTGGATCCACATGATCATTTCATTTCAGTTCATTTCCATTTCATTTCGCTTCATTTCATTTCGCTTCATTTCATTGCACTTCATTTCATTTCATGTCATTACACTAGAATGTAGGGTTAGGCGCGGTAATGTTGCTAGGGTGGGGATACGAAGCAACTACATAGCACTGGCCACATTCAGGAGCGTCAATTCAAGACGACCAACGCCTGCCAAGACGTTTCTTCTCAGTGTCAGGATGCGGCGGCATTGTATACACCTCCCCCCCGAGGGCCTTGCTACACTGAATCTTGAAAAAAGTTATAATTACTAGTTTAGTTTATTTTTCAAAATATCGTAAATAACTTTTTTAAGTTTATTATTTTCACTTATACTACATTTCATTGTAATAAATCGATAGCTAACCAGTGCTCGTCCATTAGTGTATGCAAATTTTGACTAAAATAATAAATAATCAAACATTATAATGTAATCTCAATCAGTATTAATCATTTCTTAAAATAAAAAAAATTATATACGTCTCGCTGTCAGACACATGATACACCTTTAAGTTTCCAGCCACAGGAATTTAAAGAAAAACAATTGTTTCTTAAAATATCAAAAAAGGCATTCTCTAAACATTTCAAACCTTCGTGCATGACTAATAGATAGCATAAAACCAATCTGTATTTCAAAATATATTTTAATGTACTTATCCTCATAATTCCTGCAAAAAAAAATGGAAAGATCAAGAGAATGGACGAGCTAATATTAGAAAGCCGAAAGAAAAAACACATTCTATGGCATCTCCTTTTATCTTTTACTCTGATACGTTGAAGACAGTGGCAATAACGGATTTATGCTTCATAATAACAAACGGAAAACAGAAGAATATCTTGTTTATTACTGATAAGTTTATTACTGAAAGTTTGTGTACCTACGTTATCTTAAACGGGAAGTTTTTTAGACAAATTTTGCCTGTAATATTAACTATATTTATCTATTGCATGTAATATTATTAAATGTATTTGTTTAATTGTTTCAAACTTAGAAAAAATGTTTTTTACAAACAAGGTGTAATATTAAAACATTGATTAAATATCAATGAAAATAACATTTGATTCAAGAGATGCTTATCAAAAACAAATAGTAATATCGTCACGGTGTATATCCTGCATAAAAACTCGGAGAAAGGTTAGTAACCCAGAGGCATAAAACTAACACTTGTTTCTATTATTTGTAGGTATTGACGGGTTTTAAAAATTAATGCATATGAGAAAGAATCAAAGTATAATTATTTGTTTTAATACTGCTTATTTTTAATAGGTAAAATAAAAACCTACAGTCAATTTGTTTGGAGTCTGTTCCCAACAAACCATGCTTCCCCATAAAGAAGGGAAAAGGGCGACTTTCCGTGTTCGTTAAATAGACATTGAAATGTAAACACAACTGTCGGGAATAACAATACCTCTGATAGCAATAAGAAGGTGATATTAGTAGTCCCCACAAACAAGTTGAGTCAATGGTCTGGGCCCATAAGCAAAACAAAACCCTAAGCATAATCACAGCTTAGTAGCCTCAAAAGTGTGTAAACCCAAGGGCAATGCTCACTCAGACGATTTATAATTAGTTAATTCTAGGAAGCGGGTACCCTAAGAACCAAGTGAGGCCGTGTCAACTAGTAAGTGATACAGAATGGACTGTCATTAGATAAAAGCTAAGTAAATACCGAAAATGGCACATCCCAAACAGCCATACGCCCACTGGGGTATTCAACCTGAAGAAGCATCTACAGACAATTAGGTAATAGACCAAACAAAACTAGTGTAACACACTGTCAACATACAAATGCAAATTAATCGGGCATAAAAGTATAATAGACTACCCATCATACTAATCGAATATTAATCTGTTCCAGAATCAGGTTGGACTCAACAGGGTCCCAGGCCTCAGCCGATGGGAAACCAGGCCCGCTTGGACAAGCCACGGTGGAAGACACATCTGCAACTCCAAAGTAAGATGATTATGTAATCATTAGCAATTAACCACTGTCTAGGTATAGTGAACAGGAACTAGCGAGTAAGGTAGCGGCCTGCAAACGCTGAACCAGACGACACAGCACATCAACATACTAGTAATAATAACATAAGAGTAAATTAAAAATAATTACCTAGAAACAAAAGTAAAATGATGAAATGCCTATAGAGGGACCTCATATCAGCATTAATAATCAGTACTATGCGTAGAATATAAACAGTTAAATAATATCAGCCGAGTAGCTAGATGGAACAGCAATGAAAAACCCATCGAATAAAATACAATTATTAGTGGTAATAGATTGAGTTAAAAACAACCATATTATATGTTTTACAGGAACCCAGCCATTGGGAGAGAAGATGTTGGCTTCAGTATCAAAATTGCTGATGGACCAGCGGCTCCTGAACCCGTATTAAGTGGGTAAGTAAAGGAAATATCCAATAGAAGTAATAAAAATAACACCCAATTAAAAATGAACCTAACTTGCAGAAATCTTAGAAGTACGTTAGTACTAAAAGCCCTGTGCGGCGTAGACAGGATTGCCTCACAAAGTAATTGTAATGAGCAGACGGATATAAAGATAAACAGGCAATAAAACAGCAATGCCCAACAAAGCAGGAGTGTAGAGTAAAGTAGCACCCAAACAATCCTTTGAGGAGGCTAGATGTAGGGGCATGAGGGTAGGCCATATGATGATCAGCCAAAGAAACAACATATTAACAAAAACATAAAGAAGCGTAGAAACTAAATTAATATTTAAATAAAAAATAAACAACCATGCATACAAGCGTTATAGTAAGAAACTTCTATACAAATAACACAACGCAGCCTAATCTACATGAAACGTAGCTGAAGGTAGAACGCACCCACATAACAAAACTATTTATGTTGCAGACCAGAAGCGGTGGAGGAGCCATCTCCAGCCGGATCCTCATCACCAGTGGAAGAGGTCGAAAGCGATACCCTAGCTGAAATGAACGGACCGTAAGTGGATAATAGTGATATACAAATCAATAGAATCCATAGCTTTTATAATCAATTTGAAAAATATTACTAAACCGAGTCAAACCGATAAGACTTAGATTGTTAGGGACCCATAATAGTCCCCTAATGGAACGATAATAAATCAAATTGTTACTGGAACATTACGCCCCTCTGATAGGTATGCATATCATATAAATATAATTGATTGAGGCCAGTTACCAACGGAACTTCGTCCGTAAGCTGAGGTAATTGATCGGGAGCGTTCAAGAAAACCACACAGGTTTGCTGGGGAATTCGCTAAAGCGCACAGGGTGTTAATGATCAAAGGCAACCTACAAACCCACAGAAAAAGAATAATAATTAATAGTTAAGTTAGGGAACAAAATCAATACATCAAATATAACGGAAGCTAAAAGTAGTATAGTAATACTCGCCTTGCTCGCTTCCCCAACAGCATGATTTTAACGGGAAATTCATAGTACCAAGGGAGTTTTTATTGATGTTGCGTCAATAATTGTCATTAAACAAATCGTAGTATGTTTAATGTTAAATTCATGTTGTGATATTTACTAAAGTGTAAAGGTTAATTTGGATTGACAGTGGGATCGATAAAATAATGATTACGTAGTAGGTTTATTTAACGTAATGTATTGGGTTATTGTATGTTATGTATAATTTCATTATTGAAGTATAATTTGCTGGCGACTATTGAAATATCGAAAGTAAGTAGTGATATATTTTTGTATATCTGTTTAATTGATGTTGTAATGAATAGTGAGTGATAGCAGATGAAGCATGTATTTGTTATTGAAAGTATAGTGGGGAAAATTATTTAAAAGCAAAAGTATTGTTATAGTGCAGCTGAAATAACAAATAACTGGAACACCTGAATAGCCTGGCAACATTATTTCTATCATTATGAAAATCATGTTGGCGCTCCTCATTCACTCCATGAGGGTCGAACAAATACAGGCGATTTTCAAACCGCCAAAAGGTGACCGTAGCGTTTAGTCCAGTGAAGAGGAACTCCAAATTATGAATCTCTTCAGTCAGGAACACTTCCAATGCTTCGGAGAGGTTCATAACACTATCAGGGAGATGATCTTCTGTCATCGGATACAAGGCATCATGTACATATGATAAGTCATTTATTGTAATCTGACGGTTGCCGACGGAAAATTCCCTTGGGAGTTCATCGGGAAATAAAAAACGATCTTAACCAACGGATTTTCACTACGAAGTGACTTGTTCACACGATCACCACTTATGAGAATCCCATTGATGACTGCTGAGGGAAATTCTTCCCCAAGGAACTTACAAGCAAGAGCGCAAGCGGAATTCGCAACGCATTGAGCATTACTGCTATAAGAAAAGAGCTCGAAATTGGCTTGGCTGAAAGAGCCATGAGCTACACATTCAAATGACATGACAGCAACAGAAACCAGTCAACGACTTAATACATCAACAGGTAAGTCATCAACAATACTAAATGAGAGCTCTGTCATGAAAGTAGGATTATTGCCTTTTGGTTTATAATGAAACATATCGTTGAAATCCACGTGAGAACCTAGCTAGTTTCTAAACCGTTTAATATAATGAAGTTCGTGTTACGACATGATCAACCGTTTGGCTATTACAGCCAAAACGCTCAAATAAAAAAAGTAAAGAGATCTGCCTTTTAAATGGTAATATTTAGTTTTTATTAAAAAGTCACGGAATAATAATAGTTTTACACGCAGTACTGTATAGCTGCGGTTAATCTTAAAACGAGAACTAAAAATTGTATAATTATTTTTAAGAAGTTTAAAATATAAAATTGTAAGTTTTGGATATTTTCCTAGAGTTTTCAAACTATGAGCTACATGAATGCCAAATTTCAAGCTCCTAGCTTATCTAGAATTAGTCTAGAATTCCTATGTCTGGGTGTGTTACACATGCGGCTGTATATAATATATTAGATAGATAGATTTCTCACATAGTTAAGGGTTAAAACGTTTCCATAAAGAATCCTACATATTCTTCCCACAATTTTATCCTCTTCATACCTTAACATTTTGTTAGATATAACTCTCCATAGGGCCTGTGTTGAATTCAAATCCTCCTCTTCGAATCTGAGTCGGGTTGCATGGTACCTAGTGCAGACCGAACAACCCTTGCACTGCCTGACCTCTTCGGGTCAGACCACAAAATTGTTTGGTATCGTCAGTTCTCGGCCATACCTACCTTGGGTTTTTTTAAAGCTAGAATATATCAAGGCAACTATCTCGGCTTCAAACCAATTAAGTTCAATTCAACCACCCTCAATTTTATAAACAAATGTTTCTGCACAATAAAAAAAACAAAATACCCCCGTAGCAGCAAACCTGCGTACTAAGCGAATTTCCAATGCATATATATGTATCTTAATACCACATAAAGCCACATACGAAGTTTCATCAATATACATTCATAAATAAACGATTTATGACATTTTAATTATTCTCCATAAGAATAACATGGCGGCTGAGTATGCAGGTTTGCTGAAGCAAGGAGTACAAAAAATGGGGTTTTATACAAATATCAATATAACTCATGTAGGTAAAGCCACATACCAAATTTCATTAATTTATTTTCATAATGAAGGGAGATAACACGTTACTTATTCTCCATAAGAATAACATGGGGCTGAGTACGCAGGATTGCTGCTACGGGAGCCATTGGTAAAAAATTGTTTTTTTTGAGCAAATATCAATGGTCCACAACCAGATGAAGTCGTATACCAAGTTTCGTCAGTATACGTTCATAAATAAGCAAGATATACAATTTTTTCTTTTCCTCCATAAGAATAACATTAGACAACGTACTGTGTTTAGCACCTTCAATATCTCGGTAACCAATTGACGTAGAGAAATGATCAAAATACCAAATTGTGTGGTTTTTAAGCTGAATCGAATGGGGAAAACTAAAATTTGACTATTTCCAAAATTATATGTAAAAAATTCGAAAAACCCATTTTTGGGGTACAAAACCCCCCCCAAAATACCCCTTCGAATAGAGCGATCTGGCTGGTTTTCGAACTTAAAGTCATAAATGTTGCTTTACACGTTTATACCAAAATTCATCAAAATCGGATAATTTTTACGAGAGTTATCGTGCTCACGGACACACACATATATATATATATATATATATATATATATATATATATATATATAGTTTCGAACGAATGGTGTTTTTGGGGTCTGGGGACCTCAAAACGAAAAGTTATCATGGTCCCGGGCCTAGGTCTTACCATGCCGACTACGGTAATAGCTTCTTCCCTATAGGGGAAATTCGCTAAAAACAAAGTTTGCAAAAGACGATCATACTCCGAGAAGAGAAATGCCATGCAATACTGAAAGCAGAGAAATACTATACTACAAGTGATATCTACAAATAAATAACCAGAACAACAATCTTCAACAGTATAAACTGGCATTCCAGTAACATTATTCCGCAACCGACATTCTACAACAGCCTTCACCAACTGAATCCGACGCAGTCTTCAAATATAGATGGCCAACTCATGACCACCAACACGACAGAAGCATTGAGTGGCCAATATAAGTACTCAATCTTCAACTCCATTGCCATCTTCTTCCATAATCATCAACCATCGACCTGATGTGAGTCAACTACTCAGCGCCACAGAAACCACCTTTAGTCATCATATTAATTCAACCACCAATTGTTTTCTAGAATCATCAAGAATGACATTTATAAGGAGTATTTCTTTTCGCTTCAACATTGTGACACAACAGCTGCACGTGCGTATAACGACCTTTTCTCCTTTTGTGCTCTTGAGGTGTCTGGCGGGTACCGCCATCCTAGTGGTCTATCTTTCTTTAAGATCGAAGGAAGGATGTACCACCAAATTTACAATCTTGATGCTCCTGGTCAAAAGTTTTCGACTTCAGCCAGGGATGTTCAGTTCGTAAACCGGTCCCGTCTGTACATCGACGACGGTGATGAGGAACGTCGTAATATTGCCATGGGCAGGTCTCTAGACAGTGGCATTACCAGAGACATCAATAGGTTTCTTTCCCGAGAAAATCCGTTCGTCGAGCATTATCGTCGCTTGAGTAATGAACCATCGGTCAATGCTCGTTTGGATTTCCAAGTTACTTGTAGAGCTACCCATGGCCCTGTTCTTGGCAACCGGAATACGGGCATTGAAGTACATGCTGTCCTCAGCAGTGACGAAACAGTAAATGAACCCCGGAAATTAACTATATGGAAGGTTGGATCCCACAGGCCTACTTCCATGGATATTTTAAGTCCCCTGATGGAACCATTTCAAGTCCTCTGCTCCATCTGCAAGGTACTTTGCGTTGGCATGTTGGTCGTCTAGACAATCGGGGAAACAAACTAACGCAATATAAATATTCCCGATGTCTCTTACTCACTGATCCTCGAATTTCTCATTACGGCCGTCTTTCTCAAGCTTGGCAGCTTGAGATGTTTGTGAGATACGAGGAAGAGAAACTGCGTTTTATTAAATTCTCTCAGTCAAAGCCAACGGGAAATGTCATGCGGATAGGGCCACTGGATGAACTCCTTGAGGCACAACACGGAAGGCAAGAATGAAGGCAGGTCTTAAACGACATCAATAATGATGAAACAGTCCTGGGTGAGGGTGGGGCACAACCTGGCAAAGTTTACCTCCCAAGTTCATTTACAGGGGGGCCCAGGTACATTAAAGTTCATTATGAGAACGCGATGGCACTTGTGTCTCGTCTGGGATCCCCCACGTTTTTTCTTACTTTCACGTACAACGCTACTTGGGAGGAGAACAAGAAGGCTTGCCCCCGTGGAGGCAGCCGTAGTGACCCTAGTACAGCCTGCAGAGTCTTCCAGATAAAACTCCTGGAACTTCTCCGAGATTTGCGCAGTGTAGCAATGTTCGGTCGTTCGTTATAAATAGTTTACGTCATCGAAATGCAAATGAGGGGCCTTCCCCATGCCCACATTGTATTTAAGATCAACGGCGACGGTCCTATCTAAGCAGCCGACATTGACTCTATTATTCGCGCAGATATTCCATCTGAAGAAGAGACTGGAGGTCGACTTAGAAAGTTGGTTCTGAAACGCATGATTCACAGACCTTGTGGTACAGATCATCGAACTGACTTTCTTTGCTGGGACTCTGCAAAGGGTTACTGTACTAAGTTCTTTCAAAAGCCTTCCTGCGAAACCACCCACGTTGATGAGAGGGGGTTCGTCCAGTATAGGCGTGATTACAGTAATAAGGGGGCTATAACGTCAAGGAACAAGAAGATTAATGTTCATGATGGATGGTTCGTTCCGTACAACTCCGCATTGCTGTTGAAATATGAGGCACATATAAACTTGGAGCTTGCTTCTACTCGCCGCGTAATTAAATACCTCTTCAAATATCTTATGAAGGGGGTTCTCTGCAGAACGTAACAGTTACTCCCTTCAGTAAACAAGATGATGAGGTAGATCATTACGTGACGAAGATAATGGTAGGTGCCAGTTACGCTTGATGGAGGCTCTTGGACTTTCATATTTCTAAATTAGAGCCCACCGTTGAATGTCTCCCCGTCCATCTCGAGGGGAAACAATATGTCTGTTTTCGTCCCAATGACCTAGCAAACGCAACCACCGAAGCAAGCTCCAAGCTTATAGTTTACTTTGATCGACCTAAAGATTCAATATTTGACACTTTGACGTACCAGTCTTTTTATGAAAGATTTATGGTACTCAGCAAACGTCCCAGTAATGCGGAGGCATACGACCATCCTGATGGTAAACATTTTATCACGGCTCGCTAGCGTGGTGGGAAGGTATGTAGATTGTTTTGGGTCTCTCCCAGCCGAAGCGAACAATACTACCTTCGAATTCTTCTAATGTTTGTTCCTTGCCGCGGTTACGTCGATCTTCTTTCCCGCGGTGGACTACACTGCCGCACGTTCCAGGAGGTCACTCGTAAACTTGGTTTAGTTGAAGACGAAGAAGAGTACCACTACGCGCTGCGCGAGGCCGCACAGTTCATGACAGGCCCGAGACTCCGTTCTTTCTTTGTGCTCCTGTGCAACATGGGAGCTCCTTCAGCTATTTTATGGGACACGTTCCGAGACTCCCTTTGCGAGGATCATATTGAACGGAATCGTTATGATCAATAACTGGCCTACAAGCTTGCCCTAATCGAAATAGATCGGAGTCTACGTCGCCAGGGGTCTTGCTTAGTCGATCACGGCCTTCCCGATGTGCAGGATGACACGTCTGAGTTGGGTAGAGAACTGCTCATCTACGGCAAAAATCAACAGAGAGTGTTGGTGGAGGAGTGGGCCAGCAAACTCTCTGATGATCAGAAATGCGCATTTGAGTATGTTCGATCTCTTCTGCATAACCGCGGTGATTGTAGGTCATCGAAAATAATTTTTCTAGATGGTCCTGGAGGTTATGGGAAGACCTCACTCATACACGTGTTATTCTCGCGTACGTGAGAAGTTGTGTCAGGTAGCTCTTGCAGTGTCAAGCTCTGGGATTGCTGCTGGAAACATGCCGGGCGGTACCACAGCGCACAGCCTGTTTGGCTACCACTCGATCTCGGAGATGGTACTGGCTTTTGGAATATCACCAACGGATCCCAGCGAGCAGAGCTCATCAGAGCTGCACAGCTCATTGTTTTTGATGAGGCCCCAATGGCACATCGATTCATTTTTGAGATTCTTGACAGATCACTGCGAGATCTCATGAATTCCTGTGTGCCATTCGGCGGTAAAATCTTTCTCTGTTCTGGGGATTTCCGTCAGATCGCGCCCGTAGTTGTAAACGCTCGCACGCCAGCCGATGCTGCTTGTGTTTCAATTCGGGCGTCCCATCTTTGGCGATATTTCAAAGTCTTTGCTCTGACGACACCGCATCGAACAATTTGTTCCAATGTCTATTCCGAATTCCTTCTTGGAATAGGTAATGGAACGATTTGTTCGACTTCTATCGGGGAGGGGCGGGATGGTCAAAGTCTGATTGCACTGCACGGGGTTAGACATGTGACGTCTTTGACTGATTTGATTCATTCCGTCTTTCCTGCAAGTGACCTGCTAGATCCTGAACATTGTTCGCGGCGGGCCATCCTCTCTACTTTAATCATGAACGTCAAAGAAATCAACGATCACATCTTGAATTCTTTCGACGGTCACCTTTACGAGCTGACCTACGAGCTGAGGAGCGCCGACACTGTGGACAGGGAGAACGATGACGGGCTGGATGTCGATGTTCAGCTACTGAACCAAGCTACTGGCAAAGGTGTTCCAGACCATGTCCTGCGACTGAAGATCGGATATGTGTGCCTCGTAATGAGGAATCTCAACATCACTGAAGGACTCGTAAACGGCACTAAAGTCATTGTGACTGCAATCAGCAACCGCTTGATTACAGTCAGACTTCCCGGAGAAACGCAACCGATATGTATTCCTAGAATCATATTCACGTTCGCGTTTGTCGAGGGTTTGCCGCTTCGGGTCTGTCGACGTCAGTTTCCGTTGATGTTGGCCTATTGTATGACCGGCCACAAGAGCCAAGGACAGACAATAGAATCAGTTGGTGTTGATCTTCGCACGGACTGTTTTTCCCAAGCATTACTGAAGATCGAAACAACAAATTACATTATTACAAGAGTAAAGACAGCGATAGAAACTACTCTTCACTTGAAGAATTAAGTTTACCTACAGGATCATACGAAATAGGTGATATAAATAATGCATTTCAAGAACGCATGAGAAAGGAGAATATTGAGATTAAAGGAAATAACAATACATTAAAAACAGAAATTTCATCTAACTATTATATTGACTTCAGTAAAGAAGGGTCAATAGGAGATTTATTAGGTTTTCCTAAAACATTTAACGTATTAGAAAAAGGAAAAGTCTACACAGGTGATAACACTGTGAGTATTATTAAAGTGAATACAATAGATGTTACATGTAATATTATACTAGGAGTACGCTCTTATATCGCGTATGAGGATTGAGCTCACAGTCAAAAATACAAAAAAAGTTTCAATATACCTCATGGGCCCTCCATTATAACTGCAGCTTGACAATGACATACAAATCCAGATCATGACAAACAATGAGGCCTGAAATATGTCAATCAGTCAGACAAAGTGCATATGAAGTAGTTACTCACCCCTCAGTCTCACTGAGGGCTGTATCATCTAGGCCCTCATAATAATATTAGCTGAAGATTTTGATCAAATATAATATGTTGGCGACAATAAAGGTCCCCAATCAGTGAGAGCACGTGGTTTAAATGTAGTTATTTACACTTTTGTTCCACTGGAGGACCCATCAGGATATTTATTTTATTGTAGCTTAATATTGCTGTAAAAATCTATAGACATAAATACAGAACTTGATGAACAATACGTTTTAAAATCAGTCAATTGGTTTTAAATGCCTAAATATTTTAAACTCTAATCCAGAGGTTTTAATGTAACACATTAACCTTACTGGGGGGGGGGGCTGTGCCCCCCAGGCCTCCCATCGTTTTTGTAGCTTGATACGGTTGTTCAAATACATAGGTAGCCTATAAATACAGAACTTAAAAAACAATAAGGCTTAAATCATTCAATTTGTTTTTAAGAATAAGAAATTGCCTCATTTCAAAAAGAAAGGAAAAGGAAATGTTAAATATAATCTAGGAAAAAATTAAAACTCTTTGACCCACTTCTTAGAATCCACCAGTCATTGTGTCAAGGTCCAACGTTTTGTATACATCTTAGTATATAAATATCCCCGTAGCAGCAAACCTGCGTACTCAGCAAATTTCCAATGCATATATATGTATCTTAATGCCACAAAAGCCATATATCAAGTTTCATCAATATACATTCATAAATAAATGATTATGACATTTTAATTATTCTCCATAAGAATAACATGGCGGCTGAGTGTGCAGGTTTGCTGAAGCAAGTAACTCCAAAAATGGGGTTTTATACAAATATCAATATAACTCAAGTAGGTAAAGCCACATAGCAAATGTGAATAATTTATGTTCATAATTAAGGGAGATAACATGTTACTTATTCTCCATAAGAATAACATGGGACTGAGTACACAGGTTTGCTGCTAC
The DNA here is from genome assembly GCA_963675035.1 of Allygus modestus. Classification (NCBI taxonomy): domain Eukaryota; kingdom Metazoa; phylum Arthropoda; class Insecta; order Hemiptera; family Cicadellidae; genus Allygus; species Allygus modestus. The sequence goes on from OY776111.1 coordinate 140,499,760, forward strand.
GGGAACTATCGGCCGAAAAATGTTTTTAAGTGGAAATGCCAATAGACCATAACGATATTAATTAATATACCAAGTTTCATCAGGAAAAGTATATAAATAAGCGAGATATACAATTTGTCTTATTCTCTGTCAGAATAGCATTGGACAACATACTGGGTTTAGCACTTTCGATATCTCTGTAACCATTTGACGTAGAGCAATGATCAAAACACCAAATTGTGCGTCTTTCTAAGCTGATTCCAACGGAAAAAATAGAATTTGACTTTTTCAACAATTATATGTAAAAAGCTCAAAAAACCCACTTTTGGGATACAAAACCCCCCCAAAATACCTCTTCGGATAGGTCGATCCGTCTGGTTTTTGAACTGAAAGTCATAAATGCTGCTTTACACGTTTATACCAAATTCCGTCGAAATTCGGATGAATTTTACGAGAGTTATCGTGCTCACGGACACACACACACACACACACACACACACACACACACACACACATATATATACATTTTTTGAACTAATGGTGTTTTTGGCATCTGGGGACTTCAAAATGAAAAGTTATCATGGTCATGGGCCTAGGTCTTACCATGCCGACTACGGTAATAGCTTCTTCCCTATATGGGAAATTCGCTCAAATGGATCCCTTTTTCCCTTGGTCATGCCATTACTTGAGAATAAGTGGACCAAATTGAATAATTATTTGTTGTTGAGTTCGTTTATGTTAAGACAAGGTTCTTATAAAAGACAATTTTTAATCTGACCTAAGAGCTCTGCCCCACAGGCCTTCAAAGTTCCCATTGATTTGATCTAAGTTCAGTTAGTTACACCAAGCAGCTGTAAACATACTTGAAAGGCACATACATATGTTGATTATGGAAATAAAAAGCTACTTGAATATTTTGATGAAATTTGGTTTAAACGTGTAAAGCAACATTTATGACTTTAATATCGAAAACCAGCCAGATCGCTCCATTGGAAGGGGTATTTTATGGGGGTTTTGTACCCCAAAAATGTGTTTTTTGAATTGTTTACATATAATTTTCTAAATAGTCAAATTTTAGTTTTTCCCATTGGATTCAGCTTAAAAAAATACACAATTTGGTATTTTGATCATTTCTCTACGTCAATTGGTTACCGATAGATTGAAAGTGCTAAACACAGTACGTTGTCTAATGTTATTATTATGGAGGAAAAGAAAATTGTTATATCTCGCTTATTTGTGAACGTATACTGACGAAACTTGGTATACAGCTTCATCTCGTTGGGGTCTATTGATATTTGTTAAAAAAAATATTTTTTGCCAACGGCTCCCCTAGCAGCAAACCTGCGTACTCAGCCCCCATGTTATTCTTATAGAGAACAATTAAATGCTCTGTCTCCCTTAATTATGAACATAAATGAATAAAAACTGGTATACGACTTCTCCTAGGTGAGTTATATTGATATTAGCATAAAAACTCTTTTTTTGTATTCCTTGTTGCAGCACACCTGCGTACTCAGCCCCAATGTTATTCTTATGGAGTATAATTAAAATTGGATATATCGCTAATTTGTGAATATATTGTTATGAAACTTGGTAAGTGGCTTTATGTAGTATTAGGACACTTATATCTCCATTGAAAATTCGCTGAGAATGCAGGTTTGCTGCGACGTGGGTATTTAGTATGTGGTTCGAAAAATCATGGCAACCCTATCACATGCCAAACATATTACAAGCCATCTTGAAAAACTGCGTGTTTCGATCTGTAAAAAATGGTGTGATCCTTTGAAATAAATAAATCCCAATCATATAAAATTAAATTAGGTATTTTCCCCCTCCGTTAACTTGTGTTCAAAATATTCAGCTCTTTTTAGTGAATTTCCCCAATAGGGAAGAAGCTATTACCGTAGTCGGCATGATAAGACCTAGGTCCGGGACCATGATAACTTTTTGTTTTGAGGTCCCCAGACCCCAAAAACACCTTTCGTTCGAAACTGTATATACAGGGTGTCACAAAAAGTGTGATGGGCTATACAGGACCTAATTCTACATGCAAAAATAAGTCAGAAATGAAGAATAACATTTTTTGGGTTTCGGCTTAGTTTAGCCGTAATCCGCCATTTTGTTTTTTTGGGAAAATATTTATTATTTCAAAAACCCAATGAGATATTTTTACGAAACTTGGCAAAAGTGTTAACACTAAAGTAAGTAACATTTGTAAAAAAAAAATATTTTTTTACCTTTCCAAATTTCAAAATGGCGGCCATTTGAATTTTTTATGCCAAATTTCATGAAAACCGGTACCTAAATCAAAATTTTTCAGAACAAAATTTTGTTGTATTTATTATAACAAATCCAACAAAATAAAAATGAATAAAATCGGTTCATAAATAAAGAAGCTGTGTTTTTTTAGTAATTTAGACTGAAATGTATGTAATAATAATTTATGTAATGTAATTAAGTAATTTCAGTCTAAATTATTAAAATAAACACAGCTTCTTTATTTATGAACCGATTTTATTCATTTTTGTTTTGTTGGATTTGTTATAATAAATACATAAAAATGTGTGTCTCGAAAAATTTTGATTTAGGTACCGGTTTTCATGAAATTTGGCATACAAAAATTCAAATGGCCGCCATTTTGAAATTTGGAAAGGTAAAAAAATATTTTTTTTTTTACAAATGTTACTTACGTTAGTGTTAACAATTTTGCCAAGTTTTGTAAAAATATCTCATTGGATTTTTGAAATAATAAATATTTTCCCAAAAAAACAAAATGGCGGATTACTACTAAACTAAGCCGAAATCCAAAAAAATTTATTCTCCATTTTTGACTTAGTTTTGCATGTAGAATTAGGTCCTGTATAGCCCATCACACTTTTTTGTGACACCCTGTATATATATATATATATATATATGTTATTCTCATATATGTCCGTGAGCACGATAACTCTCGTAAAGATGATCCGATTTTGATTAAATTTGGTATAAACGTGTAAAGCAACATGTATAACTTTGAGTTTGAAAACCAGCCAAATCGCTCCATCGGAAGGGGTATTTTATGGGGGTTTTGTACCCCAAAAATGGGTTTTTTGAATTGTTTACATATAATTTTTGAAATAGTCAAATATTAGTTTTTACCATTGGATTCAGCTTAAAAAAACACACAATTTGCTATTTTGATCATTCCTCTACGTCAATTGGTTACCGAGATGATACGTCAATTGGATACTGAAAGTGCTAAACACAGTACGTTGTCTAATGTTATTCTTATGGAGGAAAAGACAAAGTTTAAATCTCGCTTATTTATTAACGTATACTGACGAAACTTGGTATACGGCTTCATCTGGTTGTGGTCTATTGATATTTGCTCAAAAAAACAATTTTTTGCCAAAGGATCCCGTAGCAGCAAACCTGCGTACTCACCCCCCATGTAATTCATATTGAGAATAATTAAATACTATGTACTAAATACTTAATTATGAACATAAATTAATAAAAACTGGTATACGACTTCACCTCGTTAAGTTCTATTGATATTAGCGTAAAAACCAATTTATTGTGTTCCTTGTTGCAGCAAACCTGCGTACTCAGCCCCAATGCTATTCCTATGGAGAATAATTAAAATTGCATATATCGCTTATTTGTGAATATATTTTTATGAAACTTGGTAAGTGGCTTTATGTAGTAATAAGACATTATATCTCCGTTGGAAATTCGCTGAGTATGCAGGTTTGCTGCGACGGAGGTATTTACTTTAAGCGCTCCTTAACCATAGGGCCTAAATCGAATTACGATGAAACATTGCAAAGTAATCCAGGTAACCCTAGGAATGTTTATAGCCATTTACATTAAAACCTTAGGGCTTCGCCCCACTGGACTCGCAGGGAAATTCTAGGGTCATTAGGGATCCTCTTGAGCGGTAGCAGTGTACCTAATATATCAGAGGCAAACATAAGCCTAATTCTGTTCTGCAAATGTTTTAGGAGTCTGCCTTCTTGACATTCAAAATACCTATTCCAACCAGCTTACTACTGGTGCTACTACTGGACTGCGGGGTACAATTCAGTAAAAAGATAGCTGAGAGGTTAATGTCAGCCATAAACCTACCCCTGATAATATTATACTTTGCCCCGCTGGACACCAATATACCCATCTTACACCAATGACTGAACTGATGGAGCTGAAATTTGTTAGGAAAATAGAAAATACACCAGAATCAAAACACACATTCCCTCAATCCAAAGATCCTTTGGGGCCCCGCCCCACTGGGACTTAACTATGTTTACACCATCTTGCACCTACTACTGGACAGATGAAGCCGAAGGTCAGTACGATGATGGCTAAAACACTCAAAGCAGAATGGACATACTTACTCCAAATTGAAATTTTTTAGGGTCCCAACCCACAAGCTTTTATTATCCCCATGTTCTAATTATCTTAACTACAGAATAAAGGAAGCTGAAATTTGAATGAAATGTTGTCCTCCCACATTTAATTTGCACCCGTGCAAAGCCAGGCTTGGTCGCTAGTATATCCTATAAGGGAAAAACTGAGTGTTTGAAAGAATTTAAAAAAATTACGTTTAAGAAAAAAGCGTGGCAAAAGAGAAATAAAATAAAAATAACTGCTTTACATATTTAATTCTCAAACAGTAATTTTATTATTCCAGAACCATTTTTTTAGTAAGATAAGAAACCGTTTTAGGGGCCGTGCATATATTATGTCACGCCTCCCCGGAGTGCGGCACATCGTGACAGACCGTGACACAGGGGAGGGGGCTAAGGGCTGCGTGACGTGTCACGATTAATGGAGTTAAAGCCTGCAAAATCGTCAGTTACAGTGACGAAATATCGTACGCCACAATCCAATACTTAATAATTAATAAGTGTGATGTGACGGGGGGAGGGGGGGAGTAATGACCAGCGTGACAGAGCATGATCCGGGGGGGGGGTCCAAAAGGGCTGAATATAGCGTGACATAATTTATGCATGGCCCCTTCTATAAACATGAAAGATTGGATACTTTATTTCCAATTGTGCTTTTTTGGTGACTTTGTTGCTATATTTTCCTTAATAAATCATCGGAACGAATAACTGAGCTAACAAATTGAAGGTACTTTTACCGTTAAATGTGTAAAATAAAGAATTAAAAACCATACAAATTATAACATAAATGGGCGATTCTCCCTTATTTTTAACGTACTGGTAGCACCATCTTAGAATGACACGTTTTAATAACTTAAAACAGGTGTCTCAACGGATATTGTAGTACAACTAAATTTATACAAAATATATTTACAAACAAGTCTTGCCAATAGGCCTAAGCAAATAAAATAAAGTACAAAAGACACCCTCTTAAGAACCCTCCATAGGTATTTAAAACCCATTGGAGCCCTGGGTCGGACAACTGAAAGGGCGGTTAAAACAAATAACGCCTGTATAATTTAAAGCAGTAAAATTATAAAAGTCAAACGACAGTTAAAAAAGGGTACAAAAACATAGATACCAAGATGCAACTGTGGAATACTCGCTAACTATGGAAACATATGATCGACTTGTTGTGATCTGATTTTTAGTGAATTTCCTTTGGAAAGTGAACTATTAGCATGAACCGCACGGTGAAACTTAAGCCCGGGACCACCATAGAAGTTCCTAAGATGACCCCCTGGACACGTTTTGGGGGGTCGTTCAAAATTTTATATATATATATATTTACAGACATATATAGGCCTAATATATATATGTTTGCACTCTAGCGGTCACATTTTTTGCCCAATTTACTTAAAATTTAGTAGGGACGTTTCTTTCTGTAATCAGTTGGACAAGTTTGTTGGGCAAAACAATCGGAAAACTCTAAACACATTTTTTGGGGATTAATATTTCAAATTTCGAGTTTTTAGGCCCAAAAAGGGTCATAAATGTCCCATATGTAAAATTAATGCATCTAAAAAGATGGGAATTAGGAAGGTGAAAGTTTTAAGCCCTCTCTCGTCATTCTAGCATAAATATTTACCGAGTTATTAAAGAAAATGTGTACCGGCTAAACACAGTACCTTGTCTTATGGGGGGTTTACACTAGAAAAGCCTGTTATTCCTTTGTTAGAGTACTTTTATTATCCCCAGCAACCTCACACCTACTTTCAAGCCTGTCTGGACCTTCTCCCAACCTTATAATGCGCAAAATTGTATTCCCAGCTTTGCAAGTAAATGAAACCAGGAGTATCAGAACAGCCAAAAAATCAATGTTTTCAGATTTCAATAAAAATTGGACAAATGTATGTATTTACACTTATTTTGAGTTTTAGAACTTTTATGTGGAAATTCACTCCCCTCACGTCAGCGTGCTGCGTGCGAACTCGTTTTATGGTACATTATCAGGAATACGGCTGCGGTGGCAGATGTGAGTTATTTCCTGGAATTAAGAAGGCGGTTAATCCAATGGAAGGTTAAATCGAGGGCAGTTATGAGGGTGTCTACTGTAATCAGATGAGCTCACAAAGTGAGCAAGACCTCTTAGCTGACTTCAATGCTTCTACTACTAACGAAGTGATTCAAACTGGATTGTCTATGTCCATATCACACAAAGCTTAAAAAATGAGGGAAAATGACCGTATTTCGCTTCTTTCACCCATCCGGATCACCCACACTTACTGAATCACTTTCGTGTAACATTTTGCCTAATTATTTTTTATGAATTATTTTTTATTTTATTATATTAGCGAATTTCCCCTATAGGGAAGAAGCTATTACCGTAGTCGGCATGGTAAGACCTAGGCCCGGAACCATGATAAATTTTCGTTTTGAGGTCCTCAGACCCAAAAAACACCATTCGTTTGAAAATGTATATATATATATGTGTGTCCGTGGGTGCGATAACTCTCGTAAAAAAGATCCGATTTTGATGAAATTTGGTACAAACGTGTAGAGAAGCATTTATGACTTTAAGTTTGAAAACCAGACATATCGACCTATCCGAAGGGGTATTTTGGGGGGGTTTTGTACCCCAAAAATGGGGTTTTTGAGTTTTTTACACATAGTTTTTGACAAAGTGAAATTTTATTTTTTCCCATTGGAATCAGCTTAAAAAGACGCACAATTTGGTGTTTTAATCATTGGTCTACGTCAATTGGTTACTGAGATATTGAAAGTGCTAAACACAGTATGTTGTCCAATGCTATGCTTATGGAGGATAAGAAAAATTGTATATCTCGCTTATTTATCAACTTATCCTCACGAAACTTGGTATATTGTTTCATTTCATTGTGGTCTATTGATATTTGCACAAAAACCCATTTTTTGGACGATAGTTCCCATAGCATCAAATCTGCATACTCAGCCCCATGTTATTCTGATGGAGAATAAGTAACGTGTTATCTCCTTTAATTATGAACATAAATTAATAGAACTTGGTATGTGGCTTTACCTAGTTGAGTTATATTGATATTTGTATAAAAACCCATTTTTAGTGTTCCTTATTTTAGCAAACCTGCATACTCAGCCGACATGTTATTGTTATAGAGAATAATTAAAATGTCATAAATCGTTTATTTATGAATTTATATTGATGAAACTTGGTATGTGGCTTTATGTGGTATTAAGATAATATTATATGGATGGGAAATTCGCTGAGTATGCAGGTTTGCTGCTACGGGGGTATTTTCTTTAGACAAATATTAATTGCACTCTACTAAAAAGAATTAATGTTTTCACACACATGTAATAATAAATAGTATCAAGTTCAATAGTAATGCACTTCACACTCTAGCCAAATGTGTTAGGTGAGCAACTCGCATTGTAATTTCATATGGTAAATAATCAGTTAGAATAACACGAGCAGAGGCGAACTAAGTTAGGCCTACACATCTACTGACTCCCGGTCGTGTTTGCTCACCTAGACTCAACCAAAGTGTGAGGATGGCATAAAAAGAAATGTTGAATACCCATTAACTAAATATAATTATATCATTATTTATTTCCAGGTTATTTTATGTGTTTTCAGCAAAATAAAACTATTAATGAAACAGGTTATGCTTAAATGAAATATCCTGAATACTTTTATAGGATTTAATATACCGGTTTGTAAGCGATTGGTTTATTCTTTTAATGTAATTATCATATTGAAAGATGTGTGTCATTCATACTGTATCATCTTTGACATAATTGTATAATTTGAAGTTTACTGGTTTCCTGTTATAAGCGACTTAAAGACCCTGAATTTGGAATAGAAGTGATATCATGGCTGTAGTTACGATTCTAAAAAAAAAAACATGATACAGTACTGCAGGCAACTGTTCATTGCGCCAGACGCGTGCCCCAGAGCAGACTTACAGTGTGTTGGGTTATTAGGCTTACTTTTCCCCCTTGTGGCAACAGGTTTTTTTTAGAATGGAAACTATAGCTAGTCTAACGTTACTGCTCCAAATTTGGGGACATTTAACTTTTTTATAAGAGGAAATCAGTGAAACTCAAATGACACAATATGACAAAGGCGATACAAGAGATACCCTTTTAATGATACACAACGTTTCAACAGTGACGCGATACCACTTCAGCCATATCGCGAAATGTGACCATATTGCACATCACTACTCCATATTCTTCTCAAGTGGCATACCTATTTGTTAAAAATGTCATCAGCATATAGGCCTATACATACTATACACCTAAAATCAGTTCAGTTAAGCCTGTAATCAGTGTTTATACTCTATTTTCATTTAATTTAGATTATAAGTGCATTAATAACAACTATCAAAAGAATATTTGTATAATTTCCGTTAATTAACCAGCACAACCTTTTTGGTTTTCCATTTATTAGCTACTGTTCACAACATATTTCTTATTACCAAAGAAAACATTCCGCACACCTGCTAAAAAAAAACCTGTTGCCACAAGGGGGGAAAAGTAAGCCTAATAACCCAACACTCTGACACTCTGTAAGTCTGCTCTGGGGCACACGTTTGGCGCAATGAACTGTTGTGCAGTACTGTAGCATGTTTTTTTTAGAATGTAAACTACAGCCAATATATAACTTCCATTCCAAATTCAGGGTCTTTAAGTCCCTTATAACAGGAAACCAGTAAAATTGAAATTATACTATATGTACACTCTCGTTTTCCCAATTTCTCTGAAATTCCTGGGAGTCTTATCTCATCGCTTACCGATATCTACTCCACACACTCAGCGGCCAGTAGTATTCGGACATCAAAACCCCACCATCGATGTTGAATTCAGATGTTGCGTTAATTGCTTCTTGAGATGTAACTTTTAGCGTTCACGTTATGTCGTGGTAGCTCAGGTATGGTCCCAGGGTCGGATCGGTTGTGTTCCTTTATTGTTATTGTAAAGGAATTAGGTTTTAAAATGATTGTTCAACGTTACCTACTTTGATGTTTATGCACACCAAACAATTTGTAATAGCCTGTGTCTATTTAGTTATTTTGAAGTTTTAAAAACAATTTACAGGTATGGTTGGTTGGGGGTGCTTAGACTTATGTTAAATATCTTACCTAACTCAACGTTACTTAACGTAATAAACACACGTCAAACCCACCATCCACGTACCAGAATTTATTTTGTTTGCCTTTTAGGCCTACCCCCAATTAGGTAAGGTTTGGATGTGCTATCAGAACTAAATATGAGTATTCCGGTCAGGCATTTGTTACTTAATTCATAAAAACCCCATTAATTCGGTTTACATTAATTAAGTTTGGTTACGTTTATGGTTAGGTATTGAATAGGGCCTATACACTAAAAAAAACCTTCCTAGCCTAGGCTACGTTAATTTTTATTCGTAAGCGGTACCTAGTGAATTAACAAAATTAGAAACCAAAAAGTTATGGTTTTAAAGGAAAGGATCCGAATATTGGCTTTCATACCTAGCCTAGGCTACGGTACTTTAAATTTTTGTCATCAGTGGTACCTAGTGAATTAAAAAAAATTAGAAACCAAAAAAGTCATGGTTTTAAAGGAAAGGATCCGAATAGTTACTTCCATTAGATTGTGATGAATGTAGCCTATTAAAATTTGTCAAACAGCCAAAATTACCCGTCACGAATAAACACACCAGATTGGAGAGAGGATTCTCTTGACTAATGCAGGGTGATCGAAACTTTAAAATTTCAGGAGAATGGAAAGGTACACTTTCATAAGCAGAACAATAAACCAAAGCCGAAAAAGTTTTTCCATGCCTATATCGATTAGATCGATAGTAAAATATTTTATCGTTTGTATGTTAGTTACTACGTAATGTTTGTTTTTTAGTTTTTTTGTCAAATAAACTTAAAATAAAAATGAAATAAATGTTACCCTACCAGTATAAACAAAATGATTTATTTACAAAACATAAAACTACAAAACGTAACAAATGTAAAAGGTTTCCAGGATACAGCTTTCTGATATACCGTACCGAGAATACATATTTAAGTATTAATGGAATCAATGTTTCTTATCTGGACAAATTTCAAGACAAAATCGTTCACATCTTTGAGACTGAACACAACCGAAACCAAAACCAAATAACCTAAATAATAGCTAAACCGTATCGAACAATTTCATTCAGTTTTTTATATTATCGCTTCATATCATTCATTCATCATTTATGAAAGTGTAGGTACCCAAAAGGAAAGTTTCTGATAAACACTAACCTTATTTGTGAATTCTACAGTAAAAAATCTTTCAGAAAAAATAAAACAGGCTACGTATAAGTTATTGGTTCAATACTTTCTATTTCAACCAATTATGAATAAGTATGCAACAGTTCAGGATAAGATAACGAAGTTTAAATAATTATAGAGCTCTTGTTAAAAAAGTGAAGCCTCATTGGAGGACATTTTTGTAAACAAAACATCTAGCCCAAGAGTAATAAAGACTTACATAAGTTGTGAAGAGGGGATTTAATTGGTTAACTTATTTGTTGCCATGGAGACCGGAGGATATAAAGGGTCAAAATGGCGGTCAGCATGTAAGCAGAGTTTTTTATCCCAGACGAGACCTCTATAGACATCCTCGTTGGATAAGATAGGATTTGTTATTTCAAAATAACGTAATATAACCTAACCTAACTGCCGCAGCACGCTGTACAAGATGGGTCGTAAAAAGCAAACGATACCATTTCACCATCGGAGGTCACTCTTACCACTCTTGGAAAAAAATCAATGAGTTATAAAATATAGACAAAATAGCTAGGATAAACTGAAAAATACCTGAAACTCATTCTGATGTAATATAAAAATAAAATTACGCCCCTGTATAGTCCCGACACAGACTTGCTAGCTACGTTGAGAAATATAATCGCTATTGGCGTATTACAACGGCTAATTCATGTACTTCAAAACTTGCAATTAAATTAAAACATGTCAATATTAGCAAAATGTGTACGTACCACTAACTGTTTGTACATTGTCTTCAGTTGTTCAATTGATAAGTTAATCATCAAAAGTCCACATTTCTGATCCCATTCATGGCCATGACACCTCTAGCTTCCACATACAAAAACCCTCAAGTGTGAGGCCTTCATAGGCGCAAGGCCCTTGTGTGGGTGCACCTGTCGCGCCGCCCTAAGGACGGCACTGGGTGCTTATCACATTAAGTAGATACCTTGGGTTAGGTAAGGTTTATATGACGGTTTGGTCTGTTGAATTCATTTAAGTATGTTTGGCCATTCCAAGTAGGCCTACAGTTTGCCTCAGCAAACTTAATTTTCTCGCGAAAAGTAAATGGACATTTAGTAACTGGCAAATATATATATAAGCTAGGCCTATCATAACATTCCCACTGTATAGACTACCAAGACAGACTTATGGTTACAATAAATTTACAGCAAGGCCAAATTTTAAATAGTATGATGATTGGCCAACTTGGGATGGTTGAGAAACTACAGTATCATTGGCCTACCTTAGTCAAAGGATACTGTCTGTTTTGGCGATTAAAACTTTGTAGACAGTATTTAAAGTTTATTAATAACATAAAAAGTTCGTTTTTAGTCACACCTTGTGCCATCCATGTTATGGCTACGACTGTAAGCTAATATACAAAACCTGAGTATTATTCGAACACAAACTATCTACAAAAGAACACAGACAAAACCTCCAAGATGTATGGTTGTGTTTAGTAGTGATGTATAATGTTGGCATTCTCGCCGATAACACTTTTAATCGTATTAAATCCAACTTGAACCAAAGTGCTTCACATAGGTTATGTGTATGGAACTCGCAAGGAAATAAGATTTACATTTGATTATTGCTACGGTATAACATTAATGAAATTATTATTGAACTCAAAAGAATGACACGTTTTGAATTTCTAACAGAAAGGTGTAGGTAGGTAGAACCACTAAGTTTTAGAACAAATTAAATAAATAAACCGCTCGTAATGTAGTCTCTGACCTGAACACAAACTTCAATCAACAAAATTACAGCAGCTGAGCTGATGCATTTTGACAGTTCAAACAACACGGTACTACAAAGCTCAAAATATGTACTGAAATAATGTTCAATGAAAAAACTTATAATTATTAAAATGTAATAATAAATCGCCAATTATAGTTTATTTAAAGCATTAAACCGTAAAAACGTTATCCTAAAAATTTCATGACAACCCATCAAACCGTTAAAATGTAGATAGCGTCACACTACTTCGAATTCCAAACTGAGTATAAGGATTTCGTTTCACTCAATCCAACAAGGATCTTACAGAAATGGAGAAAACCGTCACATACTACATACATTCTACCCATCAGTACCTCCAGGATTTAAGATAATAGAAAGACCTCATAACCTTGTGTACCTACCATTGAACACCACTTATATATCTGACATCGTTCTGACCATACTAGATCTAGACGATGATTCAATCAAATCAGCATTGTAAATTATGGGGTTAACCTTTAAAAACAAAGAACCTATAGAGGAAAAGGTCAGTAGCTCATCAGCATTAGAAGAGTTAACTAGTGAAAACATAGGTTTTCTACAAGAAGTTGGTTTACAAATTACTGATTATGGATCGATATACTGGATATAACGCACGGTCCCACGTTCGACGAAACCTTGTGGGAAAAGGAGTATCACACACACAACCCTTACGCTTCATCAAAATTAAACAATAATGACGAGATCAGGATTCCGATACAACAGCAAGATATATACACACTACCTAGCGAGAGTTATCTATATATAGAAGGAAAAGTTACAAAAAAGGATGGGACAGATGGATCGACGGTCCCATTTATCAATAATCCAATGGCTTTCCTTTTTGAGGAGATCAGGTATGAAATCTCAGGTGTTACAGTAGATGCCACAAAAAAGGTAGGAATAGCAAGTACAATGAAAGTATTGACGTCTTTAACACCAAATCAAAAAAATGTGTTAGCAGTCGCTGGATGTGGGTTGCACCTCAACAAGATACAATAACACCAAACGCTGCTGGGAACTTTGATTTCTACATCCCTTTAAGGTTATTGTTAGGGTTTGCTGAAGACTACAGAAGAATTATAATCAACGTAAAACAGGAATCAGTTTTATTAAGATCATCGACTAATAACGATATTATCAAAGCAAATACCAGAACAACTGTAGCAAATCTTGATTGGGGCTTGGTTTTAAACAAAATTGTGTGAAGAGTACCACACCTGAGACTGGCCGACGAACATAGGATTACACTGCTTAAGCAATTGACATCAGACCGCGATACAGTATTACCTTTTAGAAGCTGGGAATTGCATGAATATCCCGAGTTACCTGCTACGCAACGACACACTTGGACTGTACAAACTTCAAATCATTTGGAAAACCCAAGATATGTGATATTTGGATTGCAGACTGGAAAAAGAAACACAATAACAGAGAACACTGCCCTGTTTGATCATTGCAAACTAACAAATTGTAAACTGTTCTTAAACTCTCAATTTTTCCCTTATGATAATTTAAAAATTTCCTTTAATAAGAAAAGATACAGCGTACTCTACGATATGTATGCACGATTTCAAACATCTTACTACGGTAAGACAAACACTCCTCTTCTATCACATGAACAGTTTGAATCGAAAGCACCGATTGTAGTTATAGACTGATCTAAGCAAAACGAATCAGTAAAATCATCTAGTGTAGATATTAAGTTGGAACTGGAATCTGAGGATAATATACCTGCTCACACTTCTGCATACTGTTTGATTCTGCATGATAAGATTGTAACATACACACCTCTAACAGGTGTTTTAAAAATTGTGTTATAACAAGAACAACACTGGATATCCGTAGGTATAAATAGCACGCTTCGTAGGAGAACACCTCAGTTAATCAGTCCGTGTCGTTGAAGAAGCTTCAGTTTCAAAGATGAGTTTTCTACAGGATGATACAGAATCAACGAAGTTGTTGCCAGTAGAACAAGAATAAAGTGTGAGAACAAATAATATAAAAGAATCAATTTCGGAGTTTATAACTTTTCATACAGAAGAGCAAAAGATGGATAAGGAAGAAGACAGTACTACTGTGTTAAAGCCTACGACGAAGACGAAGAGGGAAACTTGAAGACGATATTTCACTAAACTTATTAACAGAAGTATTCCTTCGTTTACTTTATCCAATTTCAAGATGTATGACTAAGAATATATCAATTGGCATGTTCAAACCATTGAATTTTATTCTCCTGCAGTAATTCTAAGCCATGGAGCAAAGATGTTGGTATTTACAGAAAACGCATGGGAGTCATTTATTAAACATTTACATTTGATTGAATGCTATTTAACAAATAATTTGTTTGGAAGAAAAACTGCAATCAGACTTTTAGGTTGTGATATTGAAACAGATATTGTTAAACATCGAGGCGATAAATAAGTTCATTTTAGAGATCTAACAAAGCATGATGATAAGATTCTACTAACATGTGAAGATTTCTACATATTGAACTGTGCAACATCACCGATTACAAGATATATGAGGCAACTGGTATTTTCAAGTTCAGTTGTAAAAGATTATTTAGTAGATACAATGGAGAAACAACCAGATATTCCAATATTGTATGGACCTGTAGATGCATCAATTTTCAACCGAATACCTCATGAAGTGGAGGCAAATGAATATGAGCAGAAAGAAATTAACGAGGAGACAAAGGAAGAGGATAATGTAAACGTTTCAATACTTGCAACAGATACAAAAAATGAAATAGTTTCGACTGAAGAAGTCAAGGAGTAGAGTTAAACTCTAAATTCGTGGGGTAGGCCTACCGGGGATGGTACCCACGTTAAATATACACTAAAGCGCCGAGAACTGGACGGCCTGGTCTATAAAAGGATCTACCGTGGTGGGGAAATCGGTCAATGTTTATATGCAGAGATGGAACGACGGGTTTGCTTTTCTGAGAAGGTTACAGAGATATAACAGAAACCTTGCGTGATCGAGTTTCAAGCATTTCGTGGAAACAAGGATGAATATATTGTCAAATAATTAGTCATTTTGGATTTGCTAACCAGTGTTGTGTATCCGTTTTTATTTAAACCTCCCTTCTCTTTCAACAAGTTAAACAGTAAAGTGAAAAGAACTAATAAATGGATGGTGAAAAACTTTCACTGTATTAAATGGTCTGAAGGTTTTACAAGTTATCGAAGTCTTGAAAGTGTTATGTATTATTTTTGTAACGAATTTACAAGAATATTTACCAGAGGGGTAGAAAAAAGCAACTGGATTCAAATGTATACAACAAGTCAAGTGCTCGATGTGACAGTGGATAAAGGTTTTGAATATTGTAATTGTGAAGATATCTGTATTTTAGTAAAACATAAGCAACATAAACATTCACAGTGTGCATTGAAGAATGCATATCGGTTGGCTGCTTTCTTGAAACCGGTTGAGGAGGGGACTGGTGGGGGTATCGATGGGTATAAATATCGGGACGAGCCACAGACCCTGCATGAGTATTACTCCAAACACCAAGGAGACAACACAAGCGAAAATGGCATCGAAACAATTCCTGCAATCTTTAGTTGAACAATTCAACGTACACTCCAAATCTAATGTTTTGTTGACTAAAAGATGCTCTGAACTTAAGGAAAACAAGCATTACATAGTTCACAATATCAGGAAAGTGGAAACAACAATTGGAGATGCAATCCTGGCTTCGTTGAGCGATGCACCTTTTACACCAGGGGATGAAGCAAAATTCCAAGTGTTCCTTCCAAAACGTTTCGTAAACCTACTCCAAAATGAAGATTTAAAAGCAATTGAACCCGGTTCCCTGTACTTGGTATCTCACGGAGTAAGTGGTAACAACTCTACTGAACTCTCTCTTCACATAACGTATCAATCCTAGATATAAGTTATGTTTGTAACTAAATATTGTAAATAAAGTAAATAAACTGAAAAATAAATAAAATACCCCCGTCGCAGCAAACATGCATACTCAGCGAATTTCCAATGGAGATATAAATGTCTTAATACTACATCAAGCCACTTATCAAGTTTCATAACAAAATATTCACAAATAAGCGATATATACAATTTTAATTATTCTCCATAAGAATAACATTGGGGCTAAGTACGCAGGTTTGCTGCAACAAGGAACACAAAATAAGGGTTTTTATGCTAATATCAATATAACTGAAGTAGGTGAAGTCATATACCAGTTTTTATTAATTTATGTTCATAATTAAGGGAGACAAAGCATTTAATTATTATCCATAAGAATAACATGGGGATGAGTACGCAGGTTTGCTGCTACAGGATCCTTTGGAAAAAAAATATTTTTTTTTAGAAAATATCAATAGACCACAACCAGATGAAGCCATATACCAAGTTTCGTCATCATACGTTCATAAATGAGCGAGATATAAAATTTTTCTTTTTCTCCATAAGAATAACATTAGACAACGTATTGTGTTTAGCACTTTCAATATCTCGGTAACCAATTGACGTAGAGAAATGATCAAAATACCAAATTGTGTGTTTTTTTAAGCTGAATCCAATGGCGGAAACTAAAATTTGAATATTTCAAAAATTATCTGGGAAAAATTCAAAAAACCCATTTTTGGGGTACAAAGCCCCCCCAAAATACCCCTTCCGATAGAGCGATCTGGCGGGTTTTCGAACTTAAAGTCATAAATGTTGCTTTACACGTTTATACCAAGTTTCATAAAAATCGGATCATTTTTACGAGAGTTATCGTGCTCACGGACACACACACACACACACACACACACATATATATATATGTATATACAGTTTCGAACGAATGGTGTTTTTGGGGTCTGGGGACCTCAAAACGAAAAGTTATCATGGTCCCGGGCCTAGGTCTTACCATGCCGACTACGGTAATAGCTTCTTCCCTATAGGGGAAATTCGCTAAAACAACATATCTGTGTTTAGCACTGATATGTTGTTTTTTTTTAACAATTTGGGGTGACCTTGACCAATTTTAAAATGCAATTTGATTTGTAGATTGACATTGCTAAATGTTTAGGATAAGGGAGGGGGGAGAAATGAACATGTACAGAGGGTTTAAATAGCTAGGATAGCGAAAAACGAGTCTCAGTTTGTAGAGAAATAGCCTTGAGGGAACACGAAATGGCTCAAGCAGTGTTTAAGAAGAAAATCGCATTCCCGCAAATCTCTGATTTTCAAACAAGATTGGATTCGTATAAACGCAATTATCCTTACTCAATTATAAAGAGTGTCACAAAAATGCATAGCGCGCAATGCACAATCGGATTCTACATACAAAAACAAGTCGAAAATGTACAGTAACATTTTTGCGATTTCGGATTAGTTTAGTCGTAATCCGCCATTTTGTATTTTGTTGAAAATAATTAATACCTAATTCAAAAACCCTTCGAGATTTTTTTTGAAACTTGGTATAAACTTAAGTTTTTGGTTTTTAACATTTTCCAAAAACAATTTTTATTTAACTTATCAAATTTCAAAATGGCGGCCATTTAAATATTTCAAAGTCAAATTCCATGAAAAATAGCAACTAAAACAAAATTTTACTAGACATAAAATTTAAAGCACTTTGTAATCCAAATCTAATGACATTTTTACTGTAAAAATCGGTTAATAAATAAAAAAGTTATGGTGATTTTTTTATAATAAATTTCAAAATGGCGGCCATATACAAATTTCAAAGTCAAATTCCTGGAAAACTAGCATTTAAAACAACATTTTACAAGACATAAAATTTATTATAAAATATTGCCATAACCTTTTTGTTTATTAACCGATTTTTACAGTAAAAACGTCATTGGATTTGGATTACAAAGTGCTTTAAATTGTATGTCTTGTAAAATTTTGTTTCAGTTGCTAGTTTTCGTGGAATTTGACTTTGAAATATTTAAATGGCCGCCATTTTGAAATTTGATAAGTTTAATAAAAATTATTTTTGAAAAATGTTAAAAACCAGAAACTCAATGTTTGTACCAAGTTTCAAAAAAATATCTCGAAGGGTTTTTGAATTATTAATTATTTTCAAAAAAATACAAAATGGCGGATTACGCCTAAACTAAGCCGAAATCGAACAAATTTTACTCTACATTTTCAACTTGTTTTAGTACGTAGAATATGGTTCTGCATAGCGCGCTACGCATTTTTGTGACACCCTGTATATGATTTTAAAGAGGTATTTGCAGATGCAGGATTCTTTCACACAGGAAAAGATGATGAAACAATTTGTTACTATTGCGGTGGAGGTTTGAAAGATTGGGACAATGCAGATGATCTTTGGGAAGAACACGCTCGATGGTTTGGAAAGTGTCCTTTCGTCATAGTTATCAAAGGACAATATTTTGTTGATATTCATCGCAACAGAAAAACTTGCAATCCTATAAAACCGACAACGAACAACATTGATAAGCCTGAAGAAAACAAGATAGAAAAACCTGAAGATGAACAGAAGATAGGTAGGGAGTGTATAGTATGTCTATCGTCTGAAAGAAATATACTGTTTCTACCTTGTAGCCACTGTTGCGCATGCACTTCATGCGGATTGAGCTTCGACAACTGTGTTTATTGTAGAGCTCCTATCAAATCAGAGTTGAAGATATTTCTCGTTTAAACTTGTGTTATGTTTTGTTTTTGTTCTCTTTCTGTTTTATTTGGATTTAGTATAAAAGGAAGCGTGAAGAAGCTTTGTCATCAGTTTGACGACAGTCAAAGTAGAGGTAACTCGGTATGGAGAGTGAACTATATCGTGTATTAACTCATCCTGCATTGGGTTTAACAATTGGAATTTAGATGCAGTGCTCAAGTTTGCAAAAATTATTAACAATATTATTGAAATTAAAAAGGAAATCGATTCTCATGGTTTGACAACAAAGATTAAATAAAAACATGGTGTTCATTATAGAGAATGCCCATGGTCAAGAGACGATGTGGACTGTGGACCAGATACCTGCGTTTGTTGCTACATAAACTGGAACCGTTATAATATAACACATTTGATTAATGAAATCTCTTTTATTCTTAAACCTTATGAAAGAAGATCGAGATCAACACCTGATTTAAGTACATCACTTTGAAGAGGAAAGTTGGTTTTGGTGAGTGGGGGAGGGGCAACATGTATATAAATAACCTCGTTTTACTACGTATAATCATTTGTTAGCTGCTAACAAGGAGTGAACACAGTAGGATAATTTTTTCCAAGAAACATCATGGCATTGAAAATCAAGTGTGTTCACTACGATAACGTTAACTTGACAACATACTCGAATGTGGACATTTTTGCTGAAGAAATGAGAGTTTTAATAGCTAGCGGATATAGCATATCTTTGAAGGTTTCTGCTGCAAACAATATTGTTGGGGATTGGGATACACCAAAACTACCTGCTGTACATAAACGACAATTTGAACTTGGGATCTACGGATCTTCGACTTCCTGCAACAATTCTACTACTATAAAACACGAAGATGAAAATGGTTAGATTTAAGAACGTTTTTGTAAATATATTTGTAAAATAAATATAATAAAAGATGAACAAATTAAACACATATCTTGCACTAACACTTTTAAGTTACACTTTTCCTCTAGCCAATCGGTGTTCGCAGTAAATAGTCAGTTGAACTGTTTGCATCCTCATCATCATCTGATCCTCTGGTGAATGTTGCTCGATATTCAGCATTTATTTCTTTTAGCGCTCTTATATTAATCACATAGTCCTTTGGCACATTCATCGCTTTCAATGCATTTAGCACTTCGTGCCATCCTGGCAGTCTGTAATCGTGAATACGCACTTTTACTATACAATTTAATATATCCACTAGATTTGATTCTGGGATTTTTTTCACCATTAACATAAACTGAAAAGCCACTGTCCCAACTGATTAAACTGCCTTCGTGTTTCATGAAACGCGAAAGATTGTGGGCGCTAGATCTGTAAGTTTTGGAAAACTTTTCCACAAACTGGACCATCTTCCACAGCGGTGTGCAATCGACGACTATTTTCATCCCCTCTCTCAATTGGTATGCTAATTGGTTGGCGATTATTCTCTGCAATATGGAAGAAGCGATACAAGGCTTGTTTGTATAATTTCCACTTTTCACTATCATCCATATGTTTGTTCTCCAATATTTGTTGCATCTCTGTGTCGAGACTCTTTTTACTGGATAGATTAGTCAGTGTTTTATTAGAAGCATTTGTTTGCAATTGATCAATCAACTCTTGCGGTACAGCTACCATCTTCTTCGCGTGCTTCTTTTTTTACTAATGACTCACTACTTTTCTAAAGTGTAACTTCACACACGACGTTCCAAAGTGGAATGGTAGATGATGCCCAATGTTATCTCTTAAGTCAATTTCCATACTGTCAAAAGATTTATTTATAACAGGCACATAATACGGATCGATGAATGATGTTGATTTTTGTAATCCACATACATAACTAGTCGTAGATATATTGACAATTTTTACTAACGGTGCGACTGTTTCGCCGACCATCTGCGGTTCGACTAAATCACAATAAGTGTACACATGTGTGATGGTAAGCCAAGACGAATGTTTGGCGATCAGAAGCTTTTGTTAATTGCATCACTTTTCAGCGCCAATCCATTTGGATCAAACCCCAGTTGAAGCGCTAACGTTGGGCTTAGTTTAATTATCCCAATATTAGGCCCCATCGATATTTCAATGGATTTGTTGTATGTGTTTTCAATAGTAAACTTTACACCAAAAGTAATCGCTAGTTCTTGTGAATTGATATTATCACACAATTCTTGAATATTAGCATGATCACCAGTCTTCAACTTAATTCTGTAGTTTTGTTTTGGAGTAGCTGACACTATTACATCGGCAGCACTGTCCATAACCCGCTCCAACGCTTTTATGTTCACATTTGCTTCCTCTTTCGGTTGTGTGTAAATGTCAATTGTTTCATCATTACCGACTGATAAAAATGAACAAGGATAATGCACTTCCACAAGTGCCATTTCCCATTCACCAGCGTCGAGTCGAATAGCTCTCGGAAGTTGTGTTATATAATTTGTAACTGTATTTTTCGGATAATATTGCATTGAACTATTACTCGGCAATGTCAAATAGAACTGATTTTGGATGTCAGTCATTTTGTTTAAACTATTCAATGCAGCCTGTAGTACTGTGCTCAAAAGAAATGGTATTATGAGTGCACCGCCTTTTTGTATTCGATATTTTTGTTTCTTCGCCCGCCTCGTTTCACCAGTCTTCGTAGAGTCGCGTTGTCTTTGCTTAACTGACTTTTACTCTTCTTCACCAGAGGAACATTACCTCACAACACGTTGTAAGCACACTCGCACACTGATCGAATACGACTCTTGTCACACACCTTTAACAACGCCTTACGCTCCTTTGGAGTAGCATGTGCCAAAGTCCTCAGCAGAGTTGCGTCCTTCCGCGGGCTCGACATGATTGATACTGAAAAAATTACTTGTTCTTTGGCAACTACACATAATTTATAGAATCTGGAAATATACAACTACGTACTCGCATATTCATGTCTTTTGTTTCAAATCTATCAATTGGTAACCGTGATGATGCCAAGTACCTAATTTGCACTCTATCTCTAGGATTCTTAAAACACACAATGTAATGTGTATTCAATGAGATGTCCCTTTGCCCACGTCCTTGATAAAACAAATTTTGGGTGATGAAAAACACACTAATGTTGCGATGATGACATCTTTTTATAAAAAGATCCACCACACGATTGTCAGCCTCACGCATCATATCGTCTATAATCACAAGTATTGGTTCATTACCAGAAAAATCCTCCAAGTTTGGCAGTCCTTCTATGTGGTTAATGTTCAAGTTACACTCGGTTAAATCGGTTTCTCTGGACTACAGTTGTCTGTCAGCACATTATAAGAAAGTGGTATCATCCTCTCGCTTGAGATCAGAAATCCAAACATTGGAACCTAGGTAAGGTTTTTGAATCCAAACTTTTTAACAATGGTAATGGGCGAATACCATGTCATTTATCATAGTTCCGTTTATAGTTTTCTCTATAACAAATCTCTTTTTCTTGGGAGATGAGTGAGGTCTGGCTTTTGCTCAAGGTAACACAGTAGGGAAGGCAAAATATCATTTAGTCGGCGACCCATTAGTACCTGTGCTGGACTGTATCCATTGGCAAGGGGAGAGTTCCTGTAAGAAAGCAGTGCCAAATAGGGGTTTTTCTTACAGCAATTTTGACAGCTGCTTCTGCGGACCCATTGCTCTGGTTAAACTGAGGACTGCTGATTTTACATACAAAGTTGTATTGCTGAGCAAATTTTTTAAATTCAGAACTTGTAACTCCAAATTGGGCTCCGCTGTCTGAATATACCACCTCAAGGATACCATGATGAGAAAAAGTTGACTTGCACTTCTCAATAACTTCAGAGGCAGTGAGCGATTGTATGGTTACAACTTCAAAGTACCTGGAAAACTGATCTGTTATCATGATGAACCACTTTCCTTCGACTTTAAACAAACCCATTGCTGCTCTTTCCCATGGCAGTGAAGAAAACTCAGAGGAAATGAGAGGCTCATTTAGATTTTCTCTATACTTGATACATATGGGGCATGGCATGATGCAACTGTGAGATTTGATGCTATTCCTGGCCACCATAAGCTGAATCTAACCTTTTCTTGACATTTATTAGCTCCCTGATGACCAACATGAATTGTATGAAGCATTTCTTCACGAAGACTAGGTGGTACAATTATCGTTGAGTTGCGAAGCAGCAAGTTTTCTGCCAAAGATATTTGGTCATTAACTGAGAATTAGGGACTAATTGAACTGAGATGAATTGAGTTGTATTTTTTCTGGCCATCCAGTTAGGTAATACATTTCAATACCTAACTTAAGATAATCTTAAAGATTGGATCTGCTTGCCGAGCTTTCCATAACTTGGTTATGTTTTGATCAGTAGTAAGTATGGATTAAACCACATTGGTGACAAAGGCTTAAATTTCCTATTCCATTACATATTTTTTAATCAGAGGCAAAAACCTTCAGAACTGCTACAAGCTTGAAAAGGTCCTCGAACAAAGGAAATGGCAAATGCTCTACAAGACCATCTCGTGTCAGATTGTTTTCCTATAAACCGAATGTGTTTTTTCTTGGTTTCAAACAAGATTTATTTATAAAAATATGACATACAACATTTTTAAATACATCTGAAACAAATAATAATAATTCCTTACAGTTGGGTATTTACCCCCATAAATCCGCCCGTGCCTGAGGGTTGATTGGCTTTTTGTATATATATATTTCCGAGAGACCAACTACAATGAATGCAACAAATTACACTCTTCAATAGAGGAAGGTATAAATCACAGTAAAAAGGCAATACTATTAAACTATTTATATATATTTGTTGAACAATATTTAAGTACAAATATCACACTTTACAAAATATTAGGCTTATAGAAAAAAACCATAGCAAATACAGAACATGGTAATATTTATCGATGTAATCTCTTTTAATATATACAATTTTAAAAGCTTTGTTTGACTAAATTCATTGAATTATCAGTGTATAACAAACAGTAAGGCACTGGTGTAGATCACCCCCGAAGCTTGGCTAGCTGTTCTTCGATCTCCTCATCTGTAGGCAGCCTTGACTTGGCTTTATCACCCAGTTTGTCACGTGCTGCAGAAGGTGCTTTGGACATCTAAAATAAAAATATAGCAAATCAAAGCTACATGTCATAAACCAAACTTGGATATTCTTAAATGTATAGTAAGTTTAAACAAAAGTTTACAAAATTAAGATTCTGAAAATCAAATCCCTACAGGAGTTCCCTTTATGTCTCCAACTGAAAAATTAAAAATAAATTCTTCCATAGTATAAACATCTGAAAATGTTTATATTCTATTAGATAAGCTAAGGCAGGGTTTCTACATAATTTATATTTCCTATTTCCCTGACATTCCCTGACCCTTCTGTA
The DNA here is from genome assembly GCA_963675035.1 of Allygus modestus. Taxonomy (NCBI): domain Eukaryota; kingdom Metazoa; phylum Arthropoda; class Insecta; order Hemiptera; family Cicadellidae; genus Allygus; species Allygus modestus. The sequence goes on from OY776111.1 coordinate 140,524,120, forward strand.
AAACTCCCCTGACCAACTTTTGAAATATGTCATAGCATTTTCGCTTTATAAACAAGCATGTGTGCACAATTATTATATATTTACTATATAAAACATTATTTTATATATCATGTATGTCATAAATGTTAGTAAATCCGAATTAAATAAATTTATCTCAATAAAAACTCAATAATTGAAGATTACAAGATGTTAAGTAAACTCCTTAGATCATCAGCCAACCATTGGGACTCCACCTGAAAATACTTCTACAGCTACAAATAGATTGTATAGAGCCTGGAACAAAGCATCCCCTCTGATTTTTCATCATCGGGGATCAGATGGAATAATAAAAGCACCGTGTTGTTAAGTAAATTTTATATGATGACTGGCAGGAAGTTATTCTTGTTGTGATAATGTATCTCATAACCTATTTTGAGACTTAATAAAGATTACAAAATTAATTTTGTGAATTAGCATTAAGGTGAAATAGTAATCAATACTGTCTATAAGCTACATATTTATTTTCTTATCTTTAGTATGTGGGGTCGAGACGTAACAAAATAAGCTTTATCTCTGGGTTCCCTGACTTTCCCTGACCTTCCTTGACCAAATTTCCATTCCCTGACTTTCCCTGACCATAGAAACCCTGTAAGATATAGGGACGTGTCAGTTCTTAAAGTCGGTTGTCGGTTTTACCAGTTTTTTACAAAAAATCTGAATTTGAGAACGCATGGTCAAATGTCGGTTTCGGTTTTACACCGTCAGTAATTGCTCGTATTGGAAATAAGCATTATAATTTTCCTGGGTTGCCACCGACCGGGAAAACCTGGAAAACCGGGAATTATGCGTGAACTTTGATGACCGGGGAAAAAATACATGGATTATGCGGGAATTTTCGGCCAGACCGGGAATTTCAGGTCGCGATGGTAGGCGATTGCGTATTTCTGAATAGTAGGCAAAGTTAGTGATGCGTTCTCAATGGTCAGTGACGTTAGCGATACGTTATAAATGGTTGGTGACGTTAGCGATGCGTTCCCGTTGGTAGGCGACGTTAGCGATACGTTCCCGATGGTCGGCAACGTTAGCGATGCGTTCCCGGTGGTCGGTGACGTTAGTGATACGTTCCTGATCGTCAGTGACGTTAGCGATGCGTTCCTGATGGTCGGCGACTTTAGCCAGGTGAGTGTGAGAGCTACTGTTGAGGAAACTTTACGAAATGCAGTCGCGATTATCGGCAAAATTTGTTATTAAGATCAATTACAATAATTTGTATGTTGTTACAAACAGTGGACAATAGAAGTGGCTCATTTGTAATTAATTATTGTCTGGTCAACATTTTTAATCGTTTATATGGAGCTCAGTTTCTAATATGTAGTCTTTGGAGTTGCTGGATAATTTGTTGAAGCATAATTGGCTGGCTAGTCAGGCACGGATATAAGGGGAAGGTCATGGGGGTCATGACTCCCCCAAAAACCTCAGACGTTCATGTATTTTACCCATTTTTCACCATAAAGGTTATTGTATTTCGACAATTTAGATATTTTTTCATTAATGACTCCCCCCCCCAAAACAATAGTATGTATCCGCCCCTATTGGTAGAGTATAAGTAGTCAGGTTGGTCGCTTCATAATCTAAGGTTTGTTGTCAGATTCATTCCTAGCAAAAATATTGAAAATGTTTGGAAAATTAAAAACTGGATCCAGCTGCCATAATAATGTTTTCTAAGAAAATGTTTAATTTATTTAGTAACTAGATCAGGGTTTGGGCCCACTCCCTATCAAGAACATTGAAAAATGCCTTTGCCTTCGATAGACATACAAAACAAAAATGGTATGGGCCTATAATATTTTCTGATTCTTATAATATATATATACTATATTGCCAAGATTAAATGGAATTTTATATAATTGAGTTATCTGTTGACATAATTTCTCCCTCTTATCAATTACAATATTGTAATGTATTTATATAGAGAAAAAAATCAAGTTCATTAATATAAATAATTGACCCAGCGAATAAACCCATTTTTTTAGAAAGCAAACAAATATGAGATGATATAACTTAAATAACAAATTAATAATAAGTATACTTCGTAAAAAGTTATAATTTTTTGTTGAAATAACACTTTAATTTATATTGTAAATCGTTATAGGTGTCGCAAATACATAAAAAATGCCACGGAATTTTGAGATTTTGACCTGGAAAACCTGGAATTATGCATGAATTTTGAATTGCAACTGTGGTGGCAACCCTGTTTTTACAAATATCACTTAAACTCCTAACTCAGTCAATGAGATGTCAGTGAAAGTATAATGATACGGTACATCAAAAATGTTACAGTAAAAGAGAATCGTGTATCCCGACACATACCGTAAGCCCAATACTTAAATGTCATCTTGCTTTGGTATAACAATCAGTGCCTAGTAACACTTCCACGCTGATGCTGTAGTCAAGGCAGAGTTTACTGCTTATCGATTACATATACTCGATATCATAAGTATTGCCGTATCATATCGAGGCACTGCATCGCAATACCCTTGTTAAATACGTTTTGTCTTTGGAATATCGACAATATCGTATTCCAAATTATTGATTTCTAAGTTAGCAAACGGTTTAACATTAACACGTTCGCTGCGAATGACGCGCTTGTGCGTCATCTGCCCGCCCGCCGCTGCAATGAGTGGTGCGAATGACGCACAAGCGCGTTCCGCACCAATTCTTTTCGCGCCACTATTTCCCGCCGTTTTTACATTTTTTCGCGCTAAATGTTGATTTGACAACCGTAGTACTTTGATTTTCATTAGTTTAGCGCTTATTTGGCATAGTCAGTTTCCCGTTTCGTCTTTCTGTCAGTGTCTCACGTGCTCGTAAAGATGAGTGATGTTTCGGATCCTGATGACCCCTTACCGGGCTCTATTTACAAATGTGACGGATGTCCCGAGGAACCCGCCTTAGGTCTTGGGGAATGGTTCAAACAGTACCACTCGAAATAAGTCCATGACCTCATACATGTTTGTAACATTTCAGTTGGATTGTTATTCCTTTATTGTACTCTTATATTCTTATTACATTTTATATATTATGTAGTCCCATACATTTTATACACACTTTAGAACACCATTTGTATTTCAAAATGATTAATAAAATATTTGTATTAATTTGATTGCCTAATAAGATGTATTATTTACCTAATGGAGTCACAAAGATAAGAAACGCGCATATGCGTCATCCGCATATACCCAAGTATTTGATGGCATGTGCTAATGACGCACAAGTGCGTCATTATTATAATTTTTTTAAATCATGTTTATATGTTGAATTTCTTGATTTTAATGTTAAATAGAACTTAAATATATACATATATAATCTTCATATATAGTTGGAAATTTCAGCATTGGTCATATAAATATAAAATATTTATACAATCTTTAGCAGCAAACGTGTTAAAAGAGTGAACAAAAATTAAAAAGAACGCAAGATTTGAGAAATTAAGTACTAATCGACTGCAGTTCGGACTTAGTCTGCCAGTGACAGTGACGCATCATTTGTATCGTATCATCTCTATCGCGATATTTCAATATGTTAGGCATCAAATAAGCACATCACAACTATAAGTTACATTCATGAATTTACCGCCCGGAACAAGAGCGCCTCGTTAACTCTTTTGGCAAGAATACAAATTACAACCAATGCAAGAATGACAAGAAGCACGAGAATCGACCTCCAACCGCCAGGATCACTAGTGCAGAGTTTCTACAGAATTTCAATTTTCTATTTCTCTTACTTTTCCCTGACCTTTCTGTAAAACTCCCCTAACTTTTGAAACACATCTATCTTAGCATTTTCGCTTTATAAATAAGCATGTGTGCATAATTATTGTATATTTAATATGTAAAACTTTATTTTCTATATCATGTATGTCATAAATGTTAGTAGGCCTAAAACAAAATTAAGAAAATAGATCGCAATAAAAACCCAATAATTGAGGATTACAAGATGTCAAGAATGAACTCCTTAGATCATCAACCAACCATTGGGACTCCACCTGAAAAATACTGCTACAACAGATCGTATACAACCTGGAGCAAAGCATCCCCTCAGTTTTTTCATCATCGGGGATCAGATAGAATAATAAAAGCGAATTGTCATATAAATTTGATATCATGCCTCACAGGAAGTTATTCTTGTTGTGATAATGCCCCTCATAACTTATTTTAAGACTTAACAAAGATTAAATAATTAATTTTGTGAAGAAGCGTTAAGGTGGATTAGTGATTAATATTGCCAAGAAGCTACAAATTTATTCTCATATCTTTACTTCATGGGGTCTAGACATAACAAAATAAGCTTTATCTCTGGGTTCCCTGACTTTCCCTGACCATAGAAACCCTGTAGTGTTTTCGACTCCAGGCACCAGGATCGTTATTGTCTTCGGGCGACAACTCAGTTTATATCAGATTGTGCATATCACATCACTTACTCCACTAGCAGACGACGACGCGACATCTAAGAGTGTCTACCCTACGGGATTACTGTCAATTTGATTTGTATTTAATAAAGTCAGGCATTTTTACTAAGAAAGTTTGTTAACGTCGTCGAGAATACCAGAAGAAGAATTAGTCGACGATATACCATTTAGCCCAATTGACCCCATTTATATATTTATAAATTAATATTATTTATTTATATATTTATTTTGACCCCATTTATATACCATTTAGCTAATAACCCCGACCTCGGCGGTAGTTCTAGTCCTACTGTTTCCATAGCCTACAAATATAAATCCTACTGTATTTACAATTATATCCTTATTGTAGGAAAAGATTCTAGGGTTTCCAAAGTCTACAAAACTAAAATATCGGCAAAAACAGATAGACTTACTTTGTTTTTACGGTTAAGCCTACAGTAGGCTAAACTTAAACCTTAAAATCTTAACAAAGTTTAAGTTAAGAGATTACTTAGACTAAGGTGCTAGGCTATCTTAGTTATTATTTGGCTAAAGAAGGTTTTAAGCCTAGGTGATTAATTAATTTTGTAATGGCCCATAATATTTAATTTAAATTCATTTGATTTGTCTTGATTGATTGATTGATTACTTGTGACTTTTTAACCAACTATCCTGCATAGTGTCTCTGCAGCAGTATTTATGTAAACCAGTGAAATAAAGTCTGAAATAATCAATTTAAGTTTGATAAAAATGTTATTTGTGAGTTGATAATGACCCTGTGATGTAAGATAGGCAGAATTTCAGAATCTAGGTAGAAACTTTAAGTATGGATGAGGCAGTTACTAGGCAAGTTCTTTGAAAAATAACCGAAACCGACAACAGTTTTTTGTAAAAATACCGAACCGAAACCGAACCGATAAAAAATGCAACCGACCCATCCCTACTAGACACGAAGATACGGTAAATAACTATTTATAAGCTGGACCTCAATCAAGAATTGGTTGGGTAGCACAGTGGTTAGCGTGCTCGCTTCATAATCTGAAGTTCGCCGGTTTGATCCTGAGCAAAATCCTGAGAAAATGTTGTAAAGGTTCGATACTGGATCCAGCTACCATTGGTCATTGGGCTATTAGTTAATGATCCTGGCTAAAGAATCTGTTGGTCTTAGTCAGTAACAAGGCTACACAAAGCATCTCACCCATTGTACACTCATCTTTCATTCATATTCGCCTTAAAATACGCCCAGGTTGCGTCGGCGTCTTAAAGAGATATTAAGACAGTAATATGTACATACTCAACATAAATGGTTGTACAATGTTCTACAAATCTCAAGAAATTGTGCTTTATTATTATGATTTATGATATTTTTAAATAGCTTACAACTTATGACTAACCTGTCCTGAAATTTCGATTCCGATTTCATCCAGGACCTGGTTAACAATGAGATCACTCTCTTCTTCATCCCCTGATTCATTAAGCATGTCATCAAGTGTATCATTTACTGTAACAAAAAACACTGTAAAATATATATGTGCAAATATAAATTCGTCACAGCAAAATTGTAGCTGCAATCCTATAAAAACTAATACCCCGTCGCAGCAAACCTGCGTACTCAGCGAATTTCCAATGCATATATATGTGACTCACTACTACATAGAGCTATTTACCAAGTTTCACAAAAATACATCCATAAATAAGTGATATATAGCATTTTATTTATTCTCCATAAGAATAACATTAGGGTTGAGGATGCAGGTTTGCTGCAACGAGGAAGATAAGTAATGTGTTTTTTTTTCAATTATCAATAGGCCTACAACTGAACCAGGTGAAGCTACATACCAAGTTCTCTTAATGTAGGTTCATAATTAAGGGAGATATACAACTTATTCTCCATATGAATAACATAGGGGCCAAGTATGCAGGTTTGCTGCTACGGGGACTATCAACAAAAAACTTGTTTTTTGTGCTAATATCAATATACCACAACTAGTTGAAGCCACATACCAATTTCATCAATATACATTCATAAATAATCAAGATATAGAATTTTATTTATTCTCCATAAGGATAACATTGGACAACGTACTGTGTTTAGCACTTTATATATCTCTGCAACGGTTGGACGTAGAACAAAGATTAAAACACCAAAATGTTTGTTTTGTTGAGCTAAACACATTAATAAACAGAAATGTGAAGTTTTTAGTAAAACTATCTGAGAAAAATCTAAAAACCTTTTTCCCATAAGATTAACATCGGACACCTTTTTTTGGATTTTATCCGCAACCACTTCACCTAGGTTAATGATTCAAAATACTAAATTATTTGTTTTTTTAAGCTCTATAAAATGGTTATAACCAAAATTGAGTGTTTTAACATTTTGGGGTCAAATTTGCAAAACACCGATTTTTGTAAAATTGTAAACCCCCATAAAACCCCCTTCCCATAGTCCGATCAATCTGGTTTTCGAACTTAAAGTCATAAATGCTACTTTCCACATTTGTGCCAAATTTCATCACAATCGGGTGTTTCTTTCAAAAGTTATTGCGGTAACGGACACATACACAGATATATATATATATATATATATATATATATATATATATATATATATATATATATATATATATTGATTCAAATTTAAGTTCACAAATTAGGGCTACTTTTATTATAAAAATTAAATAAAAACAATAACCAGAGTACCCTCTTTTTTGAAACATTTTGTATTACTGACACGTGTTTCGACACTTAGGTCATGTTCACAGTGTACAAGTAAAATAACCTAAAAATTATTAGCTAAAATAAATAATTAAATCTTAACATATGAAAATAAACAGATGTAGAAACTTTTCATTCAAGCTTATTCGGTTAAGTTGGTTCTATTTTATATCCGTTGTCTATTGTTTCTAATTTCTCTTATTTTTTCATATATAGGATTTAGTTGTTGTATTTTCATTTTATTAAGGATGTCTTTATCGGCTTTAGAGTTCATATAAATGTGGAGCTCTTCTTTTGTGTTCATTTTTTCTCCTTTCTTTTCATATTCGAGAACATCCATGCATTCTTCTAATTTGCCGTATTGATGGTCAGAATCAAGAATGTGTTCGGCAAACATCGATCTTTGAGTCGTATGGTTATTTGATTTAATTGCTTGAAGGTGCTCTTTAAAGCGGCATGAAAAGCTTCTTCCTGTTTGCCCTATATAATATTTTGGACAATCCTTGCATTTAATCTTGTAAATTCCAGTTTTATTATATTTATTTTCTTGTTGGTTTTGGCGATTATTAGAGAATTTCTGGATAAGTTTAAAAGAGTTATTTCTAGTTTTGTAACTCATTTTATATTTTGACCCTTCAAAAGTTTTTCTTATGGGTTTATTCAGTATGGAGCTATATGGTACACATAAATATTCTTTGTTTTGGTCATTGTCGGGTATAACAATTTTGTTCTTCTTGAGTTTTGCCCGGTTAATTAGTTTATTTATTAAATTGTGTTTGTACCCGTTTCTAATTGCCAAACTTTTTATGGTATTTCTTTCATTGTCAAAATCTTTTTTACTCATTGGGATTTTTACTAATCTGTTTACCATTGAATGGAAACTTGCCATCTTGTGTTGCCAAGGATGGTTAGAGTTGGCTGGTATGATGAGATCTGTTTGTGTTGCTTTTCTATAGATTTTGAATGTATGTTTTAAATCATTCTTACCAATGGTTAGGTCAAGGAAATTGATTTCTTCTTTTTGAGATTCCATGGTAAACTTTACTTTTTCAGATATTTGATTTAGATACTCTAAGAATGATGCACTTGGCAAATATATACATGGCAAACTTAGAAACAAATAAAATACTTAATGAATGCAATCCACACCAAAGTAACATCTTATACTGGTATAGATATGTGGATGATATAGTTTGCCTTTATAAAGGAAATGAAAACGCATGTGCATCATTCTTAGAGTATCTAAATCAAATATCTGAAAAAGTAAAGTTTACCATGGAATCTCAAAAATAAGAAATCAATTTCCTTGACCTAACCATTGGTAAGAATGATTTAAAACATACATTCAAAATCTATAGAAAAGCAACACAAACAGATCTCATCATACCAGCCAACTCTAACCATCCTTGGCAACACAAGATGGCAAGTTTCCATTCAATGGTAAACAGATTAGTAAAAATCCCAATGAGTAAAAAAGATTTTGACAATGAAAGAAATACCATAAAAAGTTTGGCAATTAGAAACGGGTACAAACACAATTTAATAAATAAACTAATTAACCGGGCAAAACTCAAGAAGAACAAAATTGTTATACCCGACAATGACCAAAACAAAGAATATTTATGTGTACCATATAGCTCCATACTGAATAAACCCATAAGAAAAACTTTTGAAGGGTCAAAATATAAAATGAGTTACAAAACTAGAAATAACTCTTTTAAACTTATCCAGAAATTCTCTAATAATCGCCAAAACCAACAAGAAAATAAATATAATAAAACTGGAATTTACAAGATTAAATGCAAGGATTGTCCAAAATATTATATAGGGCAAACAGGAAGAAGCTTTTCATGCCGCTTTAAAGAGCACCTTCAAGCAATTAAATCAAATAACCATACGACTCAAAGATCGATGTTTGCCGAACACATTCTTGATTCTGACCATCAATACGGCAAATTAGAAGAATGCATGGATGTTCTCGAATATGAAAAGAAAGGAGAAAAAATGAACACAAAAGAAGAGCTCCACATTTATATGAACTCTAAAGCCGATAAAGACATCCTTAATAAAATGAAAATACAACAACTAAATCCTATATATGAAAAAATAAGAGAAATTAGAAACAATAGACAACGGATATAAAATAGAACCAACTTAACCCAATAAGCTTGAATGAAAAGTTTCTACATCTGTTTATTTTCATATGTTAAGATTTAATTATTTATTTTAGCTAATAATTTTTAGGTTATTTTACTTGTACACTGTGAACATGACCTAAGTGTCGAAACACGTGTCAGTAATACAAAATGTTTCAAAAAAGAGGGTACTCTGGTTATTGTTTTTATTTAATTATATATATATATATATATATACATATATATATATATATATATATAAATTTGAACAAATAGTGTTTTTGGCATCTGAGGACCTCAAAACGAAAAGTTATCATGGTCTCGGGCTTAAGTCTTACCATGCCACCTACGGTAATAGCTTCTTCGCTATAGGGGAAATTCGCTAAAAACCAATCATGTCATAAGAACTGAAGGAAAATTGCTATTTTCAGTGATGGTACGGGAATGTTAAGAGATATTTATACTTTTAAGGTAGTAAGAGCGTCATTATAGCGTGAGGGTAATGCTTGAAAGCATGAATGCATTAAATGCCCAAAAGCGATATTGGCTCTTACTACTCGAAGCGCATACAATTTTATCGCCCATTAAGAACAAACAAGATTGGAAACATTAAACAATAACATTTTCAACCGCAACTGGCACAGCAGGTTAAGGTTATATCCGAATCAAAACATACACAATAATTGTAAATTGTGAAAACTTTGATTGCTGTAAACGAAACAGCTTATACTATTGGAACAGCTGATTGAGCTCTGCCGGGAGTGTAATCGTAACAACAGCTGATTGAGCTCTGCCGGGAGTGTAATCGTAACAACAGCTGATTGAGCTCTGCCGGGAGTGTAATCATAACAATATGTGTCTTTACCTCCCTGGTCTGCAATGAAGCCCACTACTGACCTCTCAAGATAGGGGCATTTAACATGTGGTGGATCTTCAACAAACTTGATCCTTTAACTGCCGACCATTTTTTTATGACGTCACAAAAAATGCCAGACCACTATTAAGATTTACTTGCCAAAACTGCCAGGTTCAATTAGAGAAAATTTCACGCTCACATTAAAACATTTGTATCTTTTATCGAATTTCCCCTATAGGGAAGAACATATTACCGTAGGTCTCATGGTATAAGACTTAAGCACGACACCATTACAACTTTTCATTTTGAGGTCCCCAGATGAAAACACCATTCGTTAAAATTTATATATATATATATATTATTTTTAAAAGAAAATTACCAGAGTACCCTTAAAAATTCATGTTTTATTCACTGACACGTGTCTCGAGGATTACCTCATGATCACAGTGCAGCGAACTAAATAATACATATATGTGTCTGTAAGCACGATAACTCTCAGTAAGAAAGGTCCCATCTTAATGAAATTTTGTACAAATGTGTAAGGTATCATCGAAAACCAGATGAATCGCACCATCCAAGGGGGGCTTTGTCTCCCAAAAATGGGTTTTTTGGGGTTACCACATGTAATTTTTATTTAAATAAAATTTTACCATAGAATTCAGCATAAAAAACAAAAAGTTTGGTATTTTGATCATTGCTCTACGTCAATTGGTTATTGAGATATTGAAAGTGCTAAACACAGTACTTTGTCTAATGTTATTCTTATGGAGAAAAAGAAAAATTGTAGGTATAGCTCGCTTATTTATGAACATGAACTGAGGAAATTTGGTATATGGCTTCATCTGGTTGTGGTTTATTGTTGTTTGCACAAAAAAATGTTTTGCCTATGGTTCCCGTAGCAGCAAACCTAGGTACTTGGACCCCATGTTATTCTTATAGAAAATAATTAAAATGTTATATATCGCTATTTATGAATTTATATGGATGAAACTTGGTTTGTGACTTCACAAAGATGAGTTCTAATGATATTTGCATAAAAACCCTTATTTTGTGTTCCTTATTGCAGCAAAACTGAGTACTCATCCCCAAAGTTATTCTTATAGAGAATAATTAATATTTTAAATATCGCTTCTTTGTGATTATATTTCTTATGAATCCTGTTAAGCGTTTTAATGTGCTATGTTATATATTCATTGGAAATTCGCTGAGTATGCAGGTTTGCTGCGATGGGGGTATTTTATTTTTATCAGAAATTTATAATTAAGGTATTGTTTTATTTGTATTGAGTTGTTTGTTTCAAATAAATAAAATATATATTTTGGGATATGTAATAGCTTTTTAGTTAAAAAAAATATACAAATAAAAAATATATAAATATTTTATAGTTTGGACTCTAAAACTCAACCGATTTTAGATTTCTATGTTGTAAAACATGCATTAGTAAACACACACCCAAATACAAAGAAAATATAATTAAAATCAGAGCACCACAATTTTGTATTCGTATAGAAGAAGTAATAACTTATACATTCCCATCTATATCTGGAATTTTTGTAAAATAAACTGTAGGTACTAAAAACAGCTTTTAGTGAAGGGAGTCCGCCAATTAAATGGAAGTCTCCTCGCCTTAAAACTCCTGCGCTTCTTTTCTTTTGTTCTTGTAGAGGTGGACCAACGGCTTAACGTGATTTTCGAACCACGGGAGCAGCCGGCCAAGCTTTTTAACACGAGCCAAGAGTTGAACCAGGGCCTGCTGGGTGATAACCCAGAGCTCTACCATTGAGCTACAGCCGCTGCCCCAAAAACTATAAACTATACAGGTCACTTGACATGAATCTAATTGGCAAGGAAATCTGCAGACAATTTAATTAAGAACAAATTAAGTACAATTAAATAATACTACCTCTTTCAAACTAAAATTTTATTATTTTAGACTGGAGGATTAAAGTAAAAGAACAATTTTTATAAAACTTACTCATTTCTTCTGTCATTTCCATTTTCATATTTGCTTGAGAAAAGTCTCGCATATTTGCTGCTATCTGCTCTGGTTTCATAATGGTATTCATATCTTTCATTGTCTTCGCCGTCGTTGACATAGCATTAGCCAAACTTACATTTGCTCCCATAGTCTTATTCTGAGCACCAATACTTTGGATCTATGGAAAAAACAACAACAAAATTCAATAGGTTGGCTCACTTCCAACGCTTATCAAGGTAGATATAATGTCTGCCACTGCTGCAGACAGAGTTAGCAGTGTAGTCGGACTGGAGTTGAGCAATCATAGTTCTTAAGTAGTGGAGTACATTTTTTTACTCTTAGAATTGACAATAGATAGCTCAATGGATGGCTTATCCATAGTTACGAAGGCTGCCAAATTAACATATCGCTCACATGTGAACGATTCCGTGAGACATCTGTATGAAAAACCACTTCAATGGTTATCCTCTCAGCCTCAATCGCTGATATATCGGCATTTGAATCCGATAGCTAAAACCTGATTAGTTAGGGTATGAGCAATCACACTGTTAGAAGCACAGTATACAGTCCTGCATGTGGTGTAACCTATAGGCAGCAGCGGAACTGACACGTCTAGCGCATAGGTTGCCTATACACTGTCCGAGACAACTGATAGCTGATTAAGTCTGGGACCAAGGGTTCAAGTAGAATTGGTAACACTGATAGCTGGCACAGCTGACTATGTTGCAAAATAAGCAGGTATTCTGTGATTGATCAATTTGAAACTGTCAGTTGAAAAATCCAATTCACGTTTTTAGCGGTAGCCTAATGTTTTAAACATAGAAAGTGCAGAGATATATTTATATGAAAAAAAAACAAATATCAAAAACCACAAGAATTAAAAAATTATATATTTTGTACAAAAAATAAACTGACTTCAAAGTAATTTTTATAAAAGTTTAATTTTGTTATGTTCAAGTTCACATATTTCAAGTTGACACAGTTCTAATACTGCACCATCTGAGAGAATAAAATTCATAAGTAAGTCGGGTGAATGATTATTAGAAAAATGTTTGCTCCTAAATTCAATACAATATCTTACAAAGTAATACATATTTTGTTAAGATTATTAATTAAACATACAATATGATCTCGTTAATCTGGCCCTATATCAGGATTCCTTGGGCCAGATTAACAAAAATGGCGGATTAGTGGGAGTACATTAAAAATTGAGCAATTTAACGATAAAACTAAATATAATTGCTTACAAAATCTCTTGACAATGATTGTTTACCTTTTTGTGACATCACATTGCACTTACTCTACTCACCATACATCTTCACTTAACACGTTGTTTGCTGCGCACGAAAAATTTTGAATTTTTCATGGATGCTGAAAAATTTTTATTGTTGATTTACTTTCCTATGACGAATAGAAGACCGACCATGTGGTTTAAAAGCATTCCAGAACTATAGTTTAGCCGCTAATGGCGTCATAAAGGTCTGGTCGATTTCGGGACCGAAGCACCCGTTGCGTATACACACATAGTTACAATCACATGACATGACAGTCACAATGTTATTATTTGGTAAAAACGTACTATACTGATAGATATTCTTATCACTATAACTTATATACAATATTTACATTATAAAACAATATATAACGCCACAGGAACACAACTCGAAATACGCAGAACAATGCACCAAAAAACGCACAAAATACGCGGCCGATACGAAAAGTAACGCCGCCCAACAATACAACGTGACCCGCACTACACACAGACAGTAAATCACCTGCCTCGAACACTAACTGGTTTAGTTACAATAAAGAGCAGGAAACTGTTTCGGGCCGTGCGGCGTGCGTGCGCAGCCAAGACCAATCGAGACAGGCGCCGGATCCGGAAACTGACGCCGCCCGGCAACACTATGAGACCCCCCCTACACGCTCACAACATATCACGTGAATCGACCAGGTGCTCAGCTCAGACTGACTGGTTTAGTTTCAGAAGAGGCATGTCCCGATATGTGGACACGAGCGTGCAAAATGATGCAAGGATGTTCCGATATCGGAACATGCGCAGCGGACGTGTTAACTCACTCGTGACAGTCACACTGCATACAACTACAGTGGAACTTGAATAATTTGAATCTCAAGGGACGCTAAAAAAATCAAATTAAAGAGGTGCTCGAATACTACTTATAACCTTCATAATTCTCATTTCCATAGAAAAAGTATCATTAAATGTGAAAATAAATTATTTTTATTCTTACTGAACAACATCGGCTGCAGGCACACTGTATTTTACCACTAACACTGATGCTCTTATTTCTCGGAAAGTTTGGTGAACCACAAAATGATACTTATACCATCCAAAGTCTCAGTAAGATAAGTTAACACAAAAACATCAACCTTTGATCTGGTCCCCCCTTTTAGATATTAAACCCTAAAATCGTCCAATTAAAAAATTTCCATTTTTGACTTCAAATATTATTGGGAGGGAAATCAAATATTAATCATGTTATCTATTTTTATTAAAGACTGCTATGTGGAGCTTCTATAGGCAAAAAATGTATTTGTGGTTTTATTCCCTTCTTGATATATATTTTTTTATAATGGCCGCATGGCTCATTAAAACTAATTTTTATAATTAATTTATTACCATACTAATTTATTTTTAAATAACTTGAGTTATAATTCTGAAGGTACTCTTACCTTCAAAACGAAATAACCAGAACTTAAATATCTTAAAAACCATAGAAGCTATGAATTTTAGCGTAAACCCTTGAAAATGCTCAAAATTACTCTCCTCGGCATTTTTAAGTAGCGGTAAGCATAAATCCAAAACCAGGCAAGTTAAAAATGTAAAGATTAGTTTTTTCTTCTGAGAAATAGATAATTTACATGGTGACAAAATAAAAAATGGCTAGAATGGTCATGCAACCATTATTTGTAATAGGTGACTTCAAACTAGGTTTTTTTGGCAGGAATGTCCTACGTAGGGGAGTGAGCAACCAATGCGATCTCCATGCGACATGACAAGAACAATATTTTTGTTTTTGATCGCTCCAGTCACTCCGGTCGCGTTGCCCAAAGCAGTGCAGTTCCACCTCAATTGCTAGATCACTCACGTACACGTAGGATATAACAGCCGCTGGGTCAGACCACTTGTCGCTCACGTAGCATACTTAGAAAACAGCCTTAATCTTAAGAAGGATAAGTACAATTTTAAATCTCGCTAATCAATTAATCCCCATGGGAGAAAATCGGGCGACGGTGCGACATTGTCGCAGAAAGAAAGTGAAGGCTGCAGAAAGATCGGCCATTTATAAGTACACGGCTGCAGCCAAATCAACAATTTGTCAATAAAGTTATTGCTTCAGAAAAATTATCCATTCTGCAATCAAAAACTAACGAGAACCATATTAATTCAAGTAAAAGTAATATCATTGACTATGAATACTGAAGGAGACATCCCATCCAGCTGACCCACTTTTAGTGTATGCTATAATTTAAAATTGAAGTAGTTTGAGTCACCGACAGACTGTGCTGCTGT
This sequence comes from Allygus modestus, assembly GCA_963675035.1. NCBI lineage: Eukaryota > Metazoa > Arthropoda > Insecta > Hemiptera > Cicadellidae > Allygus > Allygus modestus. Next base: position 140,539,765 of record OY776111.1, read on the forward strand.
CAACTTTTTATTTTAGTTATTAACGTTAACTTTTAAAATATTTCCACCCCAGAAAGCAAGTAATAATCAACTTATGTTTGCTTCCTGACACACCAACTGTTGTATTATCCCCTCCTTGAGAGGATAAGTAATAGTTGACAGCAGTATACTCTGTTGGTGATTATTGTAAACTACAACCTCTTTCAATCCTGGCATACACAAAACTAGGGACACATTTTATAATGTCAATGAGAAGTCTACTTCAGTATTTATAGTCAATGGTAATATTGTAACACCAAAGTTGCACAGTCTATTTTTAGAGGCAGAAATATGATCCGCGAGTGTAGACAATTACTCGTAGAAGACTGAATGAGCTCATGCTGGCTGGTAGTGAGTGATGTCCGAAACCTACCGTATCATTTCGCAATGATGCGAAATGAAAAGGTGCGATACAATATTTCGATGGTGTACATGGGAAGCGATATATATAGGCCTAGTCCATTCTGATATTTTACATTGCATGGGCACATAAAAAAGCTAAATCTTACTTATGTTTTTGAAGTGCTCGTTTTGGAATTAAGACACATTATATAAGGGAATCCTGTAATATGTGGCAAAATATGTCAAAAACAATGTAATGTTAGTGATACCGCGTACACTACACAAGCCTGATACGATACAGCAGTACGAGATTTAACGAGAATCGGGATGTTCCTAGTGCCTCTGCGCATCACTCGGATAGGTCACATGATCATGCGGCTCCAATCAGTGATGCTAACACATTGTGTTTCTGATTATACAAACCAACCAATAGCCGTTAGCAATGTGTAGCCTATTACCTGTAGTTTGGTTAATATTGTTGTGGAGCACCAATGAGATAGTGGCCTCATCCGGTGACGCCATTATCTCACCGCTTATTATGCCACTTTGTCATAATAATTTTCATGACCCAGGATTAAACAAAGGAAAAACATCTACCTTTGGTTCCATTATCAATAATTTTTTCCAAACCAATTATCACTGCAAGATTAAAGGAAACAAACCTAAAATATTAACAAGGAATTTAGATTTCATAAATCTGAATTTGAACTACAAATATAATTCGCTGACACTTGTACACAGTAGGCCATATTATAAACTCCATTCCCACTCAGCTGAGAATTTGTGTTGATCATTGCCTGTAAATTTTAGATAAGAAAGCTAATTTTTATTAAGAATAGTTGTCTGTTTTGTTTACAAGCACAACTTGCTAACTTTACTCTGCTGTCGTATTGAATTCAGATGCAAAGAAGAGAACACATGACACGGTAAACAAAGTTATCAAAAGTGATGAAATACGAAAAAAATCAAAAATCATTGTTTTTTTTAGGGATTGAAAACTTAAATTTGATTAAATTTAAGATATCAAATTTGTTCATCATCTTTGGGCTAAGGGAAATGTATTGACACCAACCTAACCGCTCTACATTCAGTAGCTTACTCTGAATAGGTGGTTACATATCGCCACAACACACTATTATTATAGGATCATACCTTGCTGTTAGCTGCATACGTTCGATTTTTTTGCTTTCTCATTTGTATTAACTGTTTTGCCAATAACTTACAGCCATCATGGTTGCCCTGGGCAGCGAGCTTTTTTATTTCCATTTCCTGAAAGCATTGAAAGATGTTAAGGGATTATTCAATGGAAACTTAAACAGTAATTCTTTTATACAATGTAAAATCTACAAATAACAGCTCTAAATATCTGCTAAACAAAGGAATAACAGAATGTTCTTAAACTTGTGGGTAGAATCTACTCATGAAAAGAAAAACGCCTCATTAGATCCGCAAGGTCTTCAGGTTCATAGCCACTTTGTCACACTCAGCTGGCACATCAAAGATCTTGTAAGACCCTTAGTGACACATGCATCCAGCTTGGACAAAAGGATACTAAACCATAAGCATGCTAAAAAATTAATCACCAAACCAGGGTAATTGGTAAAAGACATTTGGTGATTCATCTAAAAAAATCCGACCTGACATTTTTACTTGGCTAAAAAAGAGGACATATCCGGGGAAAAGTATACGTATAGTAACCCTATGTCTATACGTCACTAGACAAAACTGGGTGAATAAATTATATAAAAAATACTGAGTTACGGTACAAACAGGGCCGGTAAAAGAGGTTTTGGCGCCCTAGGCAAAACTATTGTGAGGCGCCCGACTCCCCCAAAAATCATTCAACGCAAAATAGTCTGTGAAGTTAGCACGAAAATGTTTTACTGCTTGCAACTGGGATGAAATGTATGTTGTCTTGTCATTAGTTAATCCACCGAAAGGCACTCTCCCAGAGGCCCTTGTCCCCTGTGATGACGTCATCAAAATAAAAGTTGCAATGTCTGCTTTAAACATTAATTGTATCTCTGTAGACAAATTTAGATTTTGATTGTGTAATTTTTAAGAAATCAACTTTCCCATTACTATAAATATTGTAAGGGGTTTTATATATGTCTGTTGAAATGTTAGTGCTATATATTGGGCTTTTTTTCTAATTACTCTGCAGAAAATACGCTATTAAAGTGTAGTAGGGATGATGAGACTTGGGCTCGAGGCCTTGATAATGTACACCCCTTTACATGTTCACAGTTATTTCCAAACGTTAATTGTTCTGATTTAAATTATTAAAACAACTTATTTCGTCTTAATACTATTGTTCAGACAAAAGGTAATATCTCCTGAATAGTCGATATGCGGCCATGATGAGGTGCCCAACTCCACAACTCACTACATTTTTACAATTTTAGGATTATTAACAAACCTTCACAACTTTTCATGGGTAAGTTTTATCTTTTGTGCTGTAACTTATTTAAACGTTAAAATATTTCAACTTCTACTTTTTATAAATAAGGTTATAACGTTGTAGAACATTTCTTCCACAGCATATTTGCCAAGTTGAATTCCTTACCAACAGTGAATAGTGACGGAGTCGTAAACAATTTAGTGAAAGCTTGCAATTTCTGACGTTGAAGGGGGATGGGGGAAAGCACAAGAAGGAAGCCAGGGTACTGTGAAAATACTTGTCTGAAGTGTTCTACCACCTGCTGAAAATTCAGCTTTATAGGAATAATTTGCAACATAAAACCTTCATTAACTGGGGGTTGGCGGCGCAATGGATGTAACCGCGAAACGTCACAGCAAATTGATAGGGCCGCGGCCAGGGCCACTCCGCGCGGTTCTGTGAGCCCGACATACGATCGATATAAACTACAAAACTCCCTTCCCAATCCAGTCATATTGCATTCAAACTGTGACTAGTCACTTCAAGCAAGCTGCTCCCTACTCTCCTATTTCAGATCATTTGGCGCTAGAGGCTAGGTTTTTCCCTAGTTTGACAGAGTTACAAAAATTATTTACGACCAACTACAAATGTCAAACTTTCTGGACATATTACAACTTCGGATCTATTAAATAACCAAAGTCTGTTTATAATAAAGTTATTATCTTGATTTTCTATCAAAATATGTTTTTCCAATTTTACACACGCCCCACTCTTAATGGCGCCTAGGGCTGTCATTGCCTAGGTGCCAGGCGCCTCTTAGTCCCTGGCGCCCTAGGCGGTCGCCTAGTTCGCCTATATGGTAGCGCCGGCCCAGAATACAAACTTTAATTAATACAATATTTCTTGAAAGTTTGTGAGACTTAACTTTCTGTACTTACTAATTTTTTTTCTTCTCTTTCCAGTTCACGACGGTCTCTTTCGATTTCTCGACCAGCTTTGCGTAGTGCTTTATCATTTTCTCGCTGTTGTTCTGAAAATAAAATAAAATTTGACCCTTTGATTAACGTCAAATGACTGGTCCCTCCACTTAAGAAGTTTTAACATTCGAGTTAAGGTATTTTTTTTTTAATTTGTAAGCTGTTAAGATCTGGAATGAGAATAATAATAACACAGCAGGCTTACGAGTAAGCGTATTCCAGTAAGCCTGGAAATAGGCTTTCTCGTTAACATCAACAAATTCAACAACTGAAACACACGACAAATTAATACAATACCATACTCAACTGGTTATCAATTTGGAAACTCAGAAACATCCAACCTTGTGAAGGGGTAAAACTAGTGTCGTTTGAAATATTGAACATCAATTTCAAGGGTCCTATTTCGTCCAGTACAGAAAACCATTTAATACTAATTATTAGGGATGAGTCGATACCGAAATTTATTGATTCTTGATACCGATACCAGGAAAATCGATTCTCGATTCTCGATACCGATACCATCGATACCTCCGATTTTTCAGTACCTATAGTTGTTAAAACTATTATTAAATCCAGTTACAAATTTATGTTACCATTTAAAATTATTTAGTAGAATTTTGTAGTTAATTATCAAACAAATTTTTTAATGCAATTTGTTACATAATTTAATATTAATTTCACTAGTTTGCTATAGTAATGTAGACAAACAAAAGCTATATTTATTATAAATTCACAACGGGGAAAAACTTGGTTGTAAGATAATGACTCAAAGAAATAATTTTAGTCAGCCGACTGATTTATTGCTTTCAACCGGACCCCACCCCTCTTTCTTCCTTATCTCCAAGGTAAAATTGTTTTCCGCCGACCCAAACACTCCCCGTGCCTTTTGTAGCGGGTAAACGGCGGGAGTATATCTTCCTGCGCACTTCGCAGCGCGGGTAAACGGCGGGGGTATCGATGGTATTGGTATCGACATTGAACGAATGAATCTCATACCGATACCAATGTCCAAGAATCGGTGGTATCGAGAATCGGTATCGAGAATCGACTCATCCCTACTTATTATAGTAGGCGAGTGCTCTAGAATTTCGTTTGGCGTTCCCCGTATGGATTTATAGACTTCAAAGACTCTAGCTATGAGCAGATTCTGTATATTGCTAGGCCATGATCAAATACAATTACCTGTATTGCCTTAAGGTACTTACAAGATTCAATTGGCTAAGTCAAATCGCTGCTGTCAAGTAGAAATAACAAAACATAAATGCCTTCATACAATACTACGGTACAAGTAAAACAAAGTACCCTGCAATCTAAATACTGTACATGAGTTTAACAAATTGATGATTCATTTATGCAGGCTCGTAGCAGTGACATCGCATAAAATAATGTATGCCCAACAGACTATAATAATATAAAGCATTTAAACAAAACCTAAAGGATTATAAAAGTATAAAAACATTTTGCTCACGAAGCATAATAGACCAGTAAAATTAGATAAAAAAAACACATTTTGAGGAATTAATTCCCAGCAAGCTGGAAATCGTTTTAATACCTTCATTTGGTCCCAAATAAGTGTAATCTGAGTTTGCACCATCCCAGGAGTTGAGCTCATATAATGACAGCCTAAAATAAATGAAATTTTAGCACTTTTTTCAATTTTTTGCTTGTAGCTCAAAAAACAGTGCACCGGACGAAAACAACCTCTTTTTAATATCAAAGAAGATTAAATTCTGCGTAGAATGAGAATATATATATTCAAATTTGGTACAGTAGCATAGCCGATATCTTAATTTAGAAATAGATAATTTTTTTCATCTTATTGCAAACTTATATTTTGCGACTTTCCAGAACCACATTTAGTCCTGGAAAGTCGACACCCCATCAGACCACTGACACCCATAAGAAAAAACCTATAGAATGGAAGTTGTAGAGTATAAAATAACACGTTATATAGGTATCTCAATTGAAAATTTCACTCATTTTGAAAGGCTTCATTTTGCATAACATCAAAATCGGGTTCCATACACTGTCCTCTTGGCTGCACATCCTCCGTAAATGCATTGTGCATTGTGAGTGGAAAGTACACTTCATTTAAAAATATCTAAGATATGCACAATTAGAAAAATTACTTAAATAAGTAAATACACGTCGAGTAGAGATTTGAGGTGGGGAATAAAAAAGATATTACAAATTTCAAATTTATAGTAATCAATTTATTAATAAGAAAAAAACATAGTTATTGAGGTGCAATTAAGAAATAAAACATTTAAACACTTACATGATATTAAAAACCAGTTAGGTATATAAATCAATAGGCACAAAGCAATAAATGAGGCAGCCTTCATGTTCGCATTTTCTTAGATACCGACGGCCCTTCGTCTTCAAAGCTCTCAAGCTGCGTTGGATTGTCGATTCCCTCTTTATTGGGATCATCTCCAAAGAGGCTGTCCTCACCTGTTTCTGCTTGTATGGCGTTCGGTATGTGGGACACACCCTCATCTTCAAACGGTGCTGAATTTGAGCATGACTGACCATGGCTGACCATGGCAGTTAAGGCAAATTGTTGAGCATTTCATGCCTACTTTACGGCAGCTGCACTTTCCTGTACACACCTTTGTACATCTGCATGACACTATGTTGAGGATTTCAGTTGGAGCTGGATCCTTTGTGTTTATGGTTGGGAGTAAGCCATGTTCTGTCATCCTCCAATCCCAGTTGAGAGGATCCATTGGTATATCATACCAGCTTTGGATTTGGTGGTAGACTCGTAGAAAGTGTTGGGCGGCGGCTGCATTCGTTGGTGGTAGAGATGCTAGATTGAAAGTTAACTTTGCAAGGGATTTTGAGAACATCTCATAACGGATTTTGTCCAGTGAGGTATCACTGACAAAATAGGTGAATATAGGTGAATATAGGGCTGCCAGAAACAATTGACCTGCTAAAATTAGGCCCTCAGGATCAGCATCTGCATGGTGGAAAACCTTGACAGCCTCCTGTAAAGTTGTGTTCTTCTCAAGGAGTTTTACAAATTTCAACTTCCCTTATGTGGCAATAGAATGCAGAAGTTGTATCGCACCCACTGATTGCATTTAGGAACAGAAGGTTCTCTTTGACAGGAGAAGAGAAGTTGAAATACCTGGGAGAGTAGAACATGTTCTGAGAGGTCCCCTTTCCAGGTTTCATGAGGTAAAGGTTTGAGGAATTGGGTGCTTTGATGGTTAATAGGATCAATAGATCGGTGTCCTCTCAAATTATTATGACTTTCGCAAAGTTCTCTGCCATTTGAATGGCAATGTTGACAATGTGGGTATCAGCATCCTCAAGAGCTTGTCTGACTTCAAACCCCTGCTGCACTAATTTCTCACTCATCATGGAGTTAAGCCGTCCTTTGTTGTTTGTTGTTGATTGTAGTGCCCAAGTGATAGCTATCGGAAGCTTTTGTGGTGCAATGTTGCTAAACGAGAGACCGCCTTATGGTTGAAAATCGCTCAAATAATTGACAAATTTAGTTTAATATCTGGTGGGTTCTAGAAAACTGTACAATTTCTCGCCTTTTTAGTGGCTTCTTTCTTTCTTTGGCCACGAATTCCTGTGACGCATCTTTCGCGCAGATCACACATCTCTTCTTAAAATCAAAAGTCTCGGCCCTAGGACTACGCCTCTTACGGGTTTCTCCGTCAACTTTTTTCTCTTTTGAATATACTTTCCTGCATCTTTCGTGAACGCCAACAGACGTAAGACCTTGGAGGTGAAGGTGCTTGTTGTCCTTTTTTCTATACTTCTTTTTATTAATGTTATTATCTCTTGTTGTTTCACAATAGTTGAGGCCTCAACATGTAACGGTCTATCACAAATTAAACACTCAGGATCGTTCATGTCTGAACATGTTAAACACACCACTTAATATCATAAAGATAACAGATCACTACGTTATAACACTTTCTTGCACGAATACAAATATTGGTAAACGCCCTCAATTATTTGTAAACAACGTATACACAACATCACTTCCAAAGTAACTGATGACAGCCACTTAGCAATGATATTGTTGTACTATACAACTCCAAACAGCTGGGAATACTTGATCCCCACTCTTACTGCTTATGAAGAAGGAATAGTCACGAGTGTGTCCCTTTCAAAGATAGTATGTGGTTCTGGAAAGTCACAAAATGTAAAATGCAATGAGACGAAAACAATTATCTATTTCTAACTTAAGATTTCGGCTATACTACTCAACCGAATTTGGATATTTATTGTATACTCATTTTACGCAGAATTTAATCCTCTTTGATATTAAAAGGACGTTGTTTGCGTCCGACGCACTGTTTTTGAGCTACGAGCAAAAAACTGAAAAAAGTGCTAAAATTTCATTTATTTTAGGCTGCCATAATATAAGCTCACCTCATGGGACGGTGCAAACTCGGATTACAATTATTTGGGACCAAATGAAGGTATTAAAACCATTTCCAGCTTGCTGGGAATTAATTCCTCGAAAAATTCTTATTTGACTGGCCTATAACCTCAAGTCGATACATCTTTGGAGAGACCCAGACCACTTCTTTTATGAATAATGGCTAGGTACTACCAGTAACTCCTAAGTTGTTTCGTAATTTAGCTCCTAGCACGGCTGCCTCAAGGCGATTAGGGGCCTGGGGCAAAGAATTCTGCATGGGCCCCAGAGACCTCCTATTTTAATATCTTGGTAATTATTTTTCTTTTGGCTCTGGGACCCCTTGAATTCAGGGTCCTCGTTGATAAAGCCAAGCCATCATAACGCCAATAAGTGAAGTAGCCTTATTTGTAATGTAATGCAGATGCAGGGACTCGGGAGTTTGGGTCACAACAATACCAATTTCCTTGATTTCTTTGACCCTCTTAAGGCAGGATCAATCAATGAAATAACCATTGAGGTAGCACTCATTGTTACGCTTGAAGAACATTACCTGACATTTTGGTAGGCATTTTGGTATATTAAGTTCCATGGCATTAGCTCTACACCATTCACCAATATTGTCAAGAGGAAGTTAAAGATCTTCATGGTCCCTTCATCCCATGGATGAAAGACCCCATGGTTAAAGGGGATCTACACTGTATATATTGATATCATCGGCAAACATGACATAGTCGACACAAAAATGGCATTCCCAATGTCATTAATGAAAATCTTAAACAAAAGTGGACTGAGATAGGAACCTTCAATCTTGAAGTGCTATCCAGGGAAGGTTTTTTTTTTCCTGTTCACGTCAATTTAGTATAGCCTACCTATTCATGTTACAGTAGTTTCAATACCTATTTATATTTGTTTATTACAAGGAGAGGATCATAAATTTTATAACAATCTCAAATCCTCGCTCCAAGATAAACTACCTACATTTTTTTTAAAGTCATAATTGAGGTTATGAACAATATTGACAAATATAAATAGTAAATGAGTTCGCACGCGGCACGCTGACGTGGGGGAAGTGAATTTCTACGTACAAAACTTTTAAAACTCAAAACAAGTGTAAAAACACACATTTATTCCAATGTCATTGAAATCTGAAAACATTGATTTTTTTGGCTGTTCTGATGCACCTGGTTTCATTTACCTGCTAGGAAAACAATTTTGCGCATACGGTTGGGAGAAGGTCCTGTCAGGCTTTAAAGTAGGCGTCAGGTAGCTGGGGATGATACAAATACACCAACAAATGAATAATATGCTTTCTAATGTAAAACCCCCATAAGACAACGTACTGTTTAGCCGATAAACATTTTCTTTAATAACTCGGTAAATATTTATGCTAGAATGACAAGACAGGGCTTAAAACTTTTGATTTACTAATTCCCATCTTAATACATGCATTACTTTTACATCCGGGGCTTTTCTGACCCTTTTTGGGCCCAAAAACTTGAAATTTGGATGAATAATCTCCCAAAAAGGGGGTTAGGGTTTTCCGATTGTTTTGCCCAACAAACTTGTCTAACTGATTATAGAAAGGAATGTCCCTACCAAATTTGAAGTAAATCGCACAAAAAATGTGACCCTAGAGTGCACACACACACACACACACACACACACACACACACACACACACACACATATATATATATATATATGTACACACACACCGGTACATGTATGTATATATATAATTTTGAACGACCCCCCAAAACGTGTTCAGGGGGTCATGTTAGGAACTTCTATGGTGGTCCCGGGCTTAAGTTTCACTGTGCGGGTCATGCTAATAGTTCACTTTCCATAGGAAATTCACTAATAAACAAATCAGACAACAAGGGAGAAACATCAGAAGCAAATAGATGTGAATTTGTAAACGAACAGCTGTTTATTAGATACCGGTACATATGATACCCATGGTCTAGAAATCGATTTAGAAAACAATTTATCAATAAATTCCAATTCAAGTTAGGATAAGTTGTAAAGTAAACAATATGAAAAATAGACTTAATAACTATAAATTAAGAAATAAATGTAGAAGAACAGAATTGGGGCAATAAATATATAGCAAACGGTAATAAAATTATTGTCATAATATTTAAGTTCAGTATTTAATAACTTATGATTTCTTTCATTGCTCATCTTGCTGTCATACAGTTCTATATAGTCTACTAGGCCTATATCTAGGTGTAAATTAAAATTAAAATTAGGAAGATGATTTAGGTTTAGATAAGTTATATTTTGCATGGCTAAAAACTCCAAGAAAAGGATAAAGTGTTATAGTGTAGGTAACAAGCTCAGTGTCATCGATGGACAAATTAGCCTAATGTGTTTAGGTCCTCAGTGCCTAGTCTGAAATTACATGAAATTTTTTTTGAGGAATTTAGAACCAGCCTATAGTCATTAAAGAATTGGGTTAAATTGTTCATCAGTCAGAAACTATCTATTTCTAACTGAGGGGCGTCCCTGCCTTTGACAAGAATTGAGGTGTCATCCGCATAAAGAATGACATTTTCAGGGGGAATGAAATCAGAAATGTCGTTGACATACAGAAGAAACAGCAGGGGACCAAGTATGGACCCCTGTGGCACGGCGAAAGTGACAGAAGCGGAGGCAGATCAACATGAAAAACTGGACCCATTGCTGTGGGAATAATGCACCTTGGTGACTTGTCGTCTGTCCAGCAGGTTGAAAACAATCCAATTCAGGGTCTGGTCGACAATGCCCAAGGCGGTGAACTTCTCGACGAGAAGGGCGGGGTCAACACAGTCGACAGAACAAGTCGGCAAAACATCCGACCAGCGAATCGTCCCCGTCCATCACATCGATACAGTCACTAACAACCTTTATGAGGGCTGACCTGGGAAAGATATTTTTTCGGAAACCGAACTAGTTCTGATTAAAAAGATTGTTCTCTTGAATGTGATTATAAATTTGATTGAAGACAACTTTATCCAGAATTTTATAAAATGCAGAAAGGAGCACAACTGGGCAGTAGTTAGACATGGATTCATTGTCACCCTTCTTGAAAATGGGAATTACTTTTGAGACTTTAAATTCATTGGGAAAAACCCCTTCATTCGGATAGCAATTAACAAGGTGGGTTATCGGAGCTATCAAAACTCATCTAATTAAGTCTACAAAATTTTAAAATTTGTATGGAAATGCCGTCGATCCCGCATGAATTCTTAGGTTTCATGTTGGATATTAGGCTATGTTGCTAATTTTACTCTTAGAAAGTTGAGCTTAAGCCCAATGATTATGATGCAAAAATTAGACTAGACTATGCTCTAAACCTCTTATACCTCTATCAAATAAACGATAAAAGACAAAATAAATTCCTTGATTAAATTATCAGAATAGGCATAAAGATCTGCACCAGAGGCTGCTTATGCTTAACACATTAAATTCTGATAACGCACATGTGCGTGATGAGGCCGGGGCCCAGGTGTGCGTCCAGCACTTGTGCGGGGTAGGTCCACTTTGATTTCATTCAGCCACGGAGCAGTCAGCTCCCAATGAAAGGACCTAATACTGCATGCGCTATTTAATGAAGGCTTGCTTTGTTTGGAATGGTGCTTAGTTCTGAGTTCAGCCGCATACAGCTCCTGGACTGTGCATAATTCAATGTTTTGATGACTGGCACAAGTAATGTTGTGGTGGGAGGGGTTGTACAAATGTGTATATAGGCCTAGTTTGATTACAATTACATTTATATATGTAAATCAATGATAATTAGTTTTAGTGTAGTTAATGTGCGTATCGGAAGTTACACTGCAAAAATATGGCGAAATTTAACGTTTTTGACAAGTAAAAACATCATTTCCTGTCTGCATACTCCAAAAGGTAAGTGATTATGCACAACAATTTTTAGCACCTAGGGTACCCAAATACCCAATTGCCGTAGTTTCAGCAGTGAATGTTAACTGGCTATACTGATTTAGTAGGCAAACGAACCTTTCACAGTAGGTTTCTTCCCAAAAATGTTGTCCAAAAAACTCATCTTACAACTGGAATAATTGTAGGGTAAGTTTAGTAGCTACTAGGAAATATGTCCAAGTCTTAAGAAATAATAGTCATCAATACTTTGTTACATATTTTCAGTCTAACCTCAAAAACACAAACAAACTAGAACTACTGCCACTCGCTATTATGAGTCAGACCCAGACCAATGTAAACTGTATACATCATAGACTCATGACATCTTTGACATATTGACATGACATGACTCAAAAATGAAAATGATGATTGCAAAAAAGACAAAACAGTCATGTCATAGAGTAAAATAAATAAAACTATTGTCTACCGTCTACCGGATTGAGGCAAGTGCACTGAGCTCTATGTTATATCTGGAGTCACTATTATACTCTCTGCCTAAATATTTTCCAAAAACGTGCCTTCAACACTGCATGTTACTCTATTGTGTTGTCACCTTATCGTTAACTGGACCAATCAAAATGCATTGGGTGGACGATGTCAAAAATTCAACCAATAGGAAATGAAATAACTATACCACGTTCTCTGGACAATGTTTTCTGACAGTCCTTCTATAATAGCGACAAATAAATTGCCAGTTGATGGCGTGGCTTGCAGGGCTATCAACTAAGATCAGCCAATAATATTCGTTCTGCACTGTCAAAATTCTACACCAGCTGATCGGAATAACATTTGAATGGCACGTTTCTATGGCAAAATGGCATCATCGACAGAGTATAACCATGCTATTAGCTACTGTAAACTTAATCGTCTGCTATTATAGGGTAATCCGGATGTAAATGAATGTAGTGTTTGATATCTCAAATTAGGGAAAATTCAAGTTCAAATAAACCAGTTAAGTGAGAATCGCAGCACAAAGTTGCAGTAGTTTTTGTACTATGCTGTCTTCTTGAACTGCAGCGTATCACACCCCCCCCCCACCCGACCAACGAGCAACATTTTTTCCAGTATACTGGCACCCTCAGGACCCTTTCATCAATTTAATAACCAATAATTATTCATAGCCTATCCCCATATAATAGCCTACTCACTTAATTTAATGTATTTGCTAATAATAATATTTTAGATATAAGTTATGTGAGAGGATTGCAATAGAATTAAAATTTAATATAATATACTTTTCAAAAATAGTCCTTAAGGAATCTAAATTACAGTGACCAGTGTTAACAATTGTGTGACCATGTGCTTCTCAACAATGGACCATGCTTCCAGACCTCATCTCTACTAGATCTTTCTTCTTGCTCCAGATGCCATTGTGTTAAGACCTAAAATCTTTGAAGGACACAGTTCCTATTTTAAATTTCCCAGTATGGCCTAAGTTTTGCATTGCTTAGTGCTCATTTTATTAGGGACTTACTGCTCAATTAATACCATCTTTAAATTCACTCCTTTTTATTTGATTTTCCCCAAAAAAACTGGTATTTGAGCGAAGAACATTTGTAAGCAGATTGGTAAACTCCTTCCATTGTATTCTATTTAGGGACTGGAAAGAATACAGACAGTTAAATAGAACAAGCCTAATGTTCTGAAAGTTAAAGTAACCTCAAGAGAGTATATTTTATATTTTATCTTTCCAAATTTAATTTTGAGTATTTTAACCATTCATAAAGTCAGTGAAACCATTGGACTCTCCTTTTGGACAACACTAAAATTTTCATTGTTGTAATTTTTCAATACATCAGCTTAATTGGACTTATTATTCTTTCAAATATCATCCCAACGTTATTCAAGTCAGCACGATACTTCCCCCCTGAGAAAAAGAGCCCTCATTTGTAAAGAAACCCCACTTAGAACCCAAAATATGAACATTTAGTTTTAGGCCTACAAGTATGTTTGTCATTTACCTTCTAGGCTAGGCCACACATTGTAACTGTTCCCCCTGAGTTGTATATTATTGTAGATCCCTTTAATTGAGAACCTTTTTGAAACATAATTGTACTAATAGATAAATAAATATTGTATTGTTCCTCTGTAACTTGTATTTTATTCAAATAGTTAAAGAACTCTTAGAAATTGTACACCTACCTTTTGTTGACATCCAGAGTAAATACAAAACACATTCTACTCACTACAATAAAGTAAAGGAGACCACAAGTATAAGTATATTTATTAACAAGTCAAAGAAGATCATTTGTGAGCTATATTTAAATAGCCTAGGGAATTTTGTAAGTAATAACACTGATTTTTGTAAAGAGAAGCTAGGCTTAGCACATGGCAGCCATTGCCCTCAGATCCCGATAGCGTCTCTTTTTATATCCACTTCCCCTGAGCACATCCGAGCAGATAATTAGTTCAAAGTTAGCAATTTAGAATCATAAGTAATTAAGTAATAAGAAAATCAAATAAGACACTGCCCAAAGAAGGAAGGCTATTCAGGCAAAACTTCTTGAGAGAGGTGAAGTTTTTGACCCAGCGAAGTTTTGGAGGGGCAAAAAGAAAAAACCAAAGAGACCAGATATGGGTGAAACTCCAGGCACGAATGTGGGTCCAGAAGCTGAGTCGAGGGCGGCCAAGCACCCTAGAGGCAATATGGCCACCCCTCCCTCGGCGGAAGGATCTACTAAAAAGGCCAGGAGTGGAACTCATAGAAATCATGATGACCAAACCTTGAATCCAGGGACTTCTAGCAAAGGAGTCTCTTACAGGGACATTTCAGCAATCAAAATGGCCATTGTCTTGGAGGGCTATCCTGAGGCTAAGCTTTCAGTGGAGCAAGGAGAAGCTATTGAAGACGCCATCATGGATGAGCTCGAACCCCTAGAGGACGGCTCTGCTCCAGCGTTTGCAGGCACCTACATGGAAAAAGGTGCCTTAATAACATCCTGTATCAACGAAGCAACTAAGCTTTGGCTGGAGACACTCATCCCCAGACTTAAACCACTTGGGGAGAAGAAACTTATTGTTGGACTATGGAGAGACATCTTGAGGTCAACGAGGGTATTCTTTAGAGCTCACCCGAAGCTCCTGAAGAAGACTCCAGAAAAGGTCCTTGAGATGCTCGACAAGCAAAACCCCACCCTGAAGGTGAAGGAATGGAAGGTCCTGCCAGCTAAGCCAGGCCCAAAAGGTTACGGATTCGTCTGTTTCCTGGATGAGACCTGCTTCAACGCTGTTAGGTCAGCCAACTCTAGAGCCAACCTAGGACTCTGGCAAGTCTCAATTGTCTCAACGACAGTCAAGGACAATGCCCAGGGTCCTCCAGATCAACCTACACCACAGTAAAGCAGCCTCTGCCGCTTTTTGCCAGTTCTTCCTCAGAGAGGCATTTGACCTGGCACTGATTCAAGAACCATGGCTTCACCAAGGAAGGGTTGCAGGCCGGGGCGATACCAAGGGTAGGTTGATTTACTGTACCTCTCTCAAAAATGTCAGAACATGCATACTTGTGAAGAAAGGTAAGGACTGCCTAACCCTCACTGAATTCTGTTCTAGAGATCTCACTGCGGTGTCTATAACCTGGAGTTATGAAGGCAAGGAATGGAGCACAATTGCAGGCTCGGTTTACTTGCCCTACGACTCCGGGGAACTTCCTCCATCGAGAGAACTTGAACTTTTGGTGGAGTCATCCTGCGCTGGCGGACGACAACTCCTTTTAGGTTATGACGCCAACGCTCATCACACAATCGGATGGGGAAGCTCCGACACGAATCCAAGAGGTGAGGCTCTTCTTCAGTTTCTCATATCTAATAATCTTTATGTCTGTAATGTTGGAAACCGTCCGACGTTCGTTACACGAAATCGAAGTGAGGTTATTGACATTACTTTTTGTTCAGAAGCAGTCCTTAGAGTCATTGACAATTGGCACGTAAGCCACGAGGCCTCCTTGTCTGACCACAGGTACATCTGTTTTAACCTGCAAAGTGAGGGTGACTCGCCCTGCTATCGAGATCCCAGGAAAACAGATTGGTCACTCTATAAGTCTGACCTCCTGTCTCAACTGGGATCATTAGGTAGGAGGGTCAGCTGCTTTGCGGTCATGGACCAGATTGCATCTGATCTTCAGAACGCAATCGTAAGCTGCTTCCAGGACAATAATTGTCCATTGCGTCGGAGAAAGAGTCGCACTAATACTAAGTGGTGGACTGCTGACCTTGGTCCTTGAACGCAAAAGGACGGTTGTCAGGAAGCTTCATAACCATTGCAAACGGAGCCGTATCTGGGAGCCATCCCTTAAGGCACTCACAGAATATAGCCTTGCAATCAAAAAAGCCAAAGAGAACTCTTGGAGACGGTGTACACAGGAGGTAAACAGTTTCAGTGCAGCAGCAAGACTGCAGCGCGTTTTAGCTTCAAGCCCTATTGGCCTCCTGGGATCCCTGAAGTCACCAGGGGGACAATATACCACTGGAATTGAAGGAAGTCTCAAACTTCTCCTTGAGGCTCATTTTCCGGATTGCATTTTTGAGAGTGACTGTTTAGGCATGTCCGGCAACAGCGAAAGGGGCTCTTGGCCAAGAGCTGATCGCGGAAGCTGGACTTTAGCCAGACGTATTGTCACACTTTCCAAAGTTAAATGGGCCATCAGCAAGTTTGGCCCTTTCAAATCTCCTGGGGGGGACGGTATCATACCGGCAATGTTACAGCAAGGACCGGAAGCTCTCTTGGTCCTCCTGTGCGAACTCTTCAGAGCAAGTCTGGCTTATGGGTACATTCCTCAAGCCTGGCGCCTCAGTAGGGTGGTCTTCATTCCCAAGAGAGGAAGAGCAGACTACTCAACTGCAAAATCATTTCGGCCTATCAGTCTCTCATCGTTTCTCTTGAAGACGCTGGAGAGACTGGTAGAAAGACATCTAAGAAAGGGAGTGCTTTCAGGTACTCCCCCAGATAGCAAGGAAAATTTGCAGAACATTTGCAAAACGTTTTCAACCGCAAACCAAAATGTTTGCAGAAAATATGCATTGCAAACATGTTTGTTTGCGAAGAACTTTCCGCAAGTATGGAAGTCTACACTTGTAATATTTGCAGAAAGTTTTCACTGAATGTTTGCGGAAAATTTGCATTGAACATTTGTAGCAAATATGCAAGGAATGTTTGCGAAACGTTTTCACTGAATGTTTGCAGAAAAGTTTCACTGAATATTTGCAGCAACCATGCAAAACCTGTTTGCAGAATGTGTTCATGATAGTTTGCTGCAGATTTGCAAAATAGGTTTGTGGCACATTTGCAGTGGAATATGTGCAGCTAATATTCATCGCTAACATGTTTGTTTGCAAAATCTTTTCTGCAAATATGCAAGTCTACACTGTTCACACTTCTAGCAATTTTGCAGTGGATGTTTTCATTGAACTTACATGTTTATATGATGGTTTGCAAGTTTCCTTTGTAACTACAAAATTATTAATGATGCTGCCAACCAATAATAGTGCTGCAAGATTGAGGTAAAATTCATTTACACTGATTTTTGTATGACAAATAATTATAGCAACAGCCTCATACAATTGTCCTAGCCTATTGGAACTGACTTTAAATTTTGATGGTTATTCAACATACGAAAAATTAGATATTTGAGATTCAGTTAGTATAGTTTATCATACTGTCATATTAAGCAAATTTATTGTGAATCATAGATTTAGAACAAAAGTTACCTGTGACCTAAAAACCCTAAAATTTTACCTACTATACATTTTTAAACACTCCACAATTTGTTTGTAAGCATACATGATTGTTATATTTACAAAAATATTTCAAAATATTGATGTGGTGTTTTCTATAACTAGAATAAGTCAATAAAATACATTTAAAACATTCGCACATCTATTTAACTTTACATGATTTAATCTTAATAATTTAATTGCCTTTTCCGGCAAATGAAAAATAGAAAAATTCAAAGTGTAAGGGAACTTTATCAAAAAAGGAAATGGTAAAATAAACATAATTTGATATTTTGAAAATTATTATTTATTCCAAATATGTAATAGGTAACTAAAGGAAAGCTATACAACATTTTATTTCCTAATGAAGTCCGCACCATGTGACTGCTGTTTCCTTACACCTTGTTCACTGAAACAAATAAAAAAAACTTATTAAAACATTACATTCTGTTAAAAAAATCTTGAGGGGGCTCCAGTCCTCTGCTTCTACCTGCTTATTCTCCCATTAGACTGATGTTAACTTTCAAAACCCATCCCTCCTCATCCGATTATCCTAAATCAATGATGAATTGTTCATTTTAAAGAGCAACAAAATTACATATAGGCCTAGTTCATCCATAAAACATCAGAAATATTTAACATTTTAGAATTTGGTTGAATGATTATTTGTGATATAGAAATTTTGCTCACTGAAATTACTAGGTATTTTTTGCCCTTCAAAATCCTTAAATCAACGATATCGGATTATCCATTTTGGAAGGACGGGCTTTTAAAGTTAGTAATATTTGCCTCATGGGGGAAGCAGGTAGAAACTTGAAAGGTTTTGTGACTGGAGCTTATAATATACCCGTATTCAGCTTTAAGTTAACCAGGACTTAAGTTCAGGAACTACGATAAGGCACTCCAAAATCCAACTGGCGTTTCATCTTCCGCTCTGCCATGTCCACTTCAGTCGGCGTTCACCTACCGGCCGGTACGCGTTAATAGTGCACTTTAAATGTTTTCCGTAGTAGTGTGTTCATGTTCGGTATTGTGTGGCTTTTTAAACCTTTGACGACAGACATGCAAATTCTGTAAGATTTTATTGAACTTCAAGACCTGAAGATGAAAGCAAAATTAAGCTTCTGAAACCGCGGTAGTCCAGTTTGGATTAACTTAAAGCTGAAGACGGAGGTAAAATAACCTGTATTTTTCAATTGTCTTATCAGCTTTGGAGGCTATTCAATATGAACAGAGCTTAAACATTAAAAGTGAGTCAGTTAACAATATTCTGAACAGTGACGAAGCCAGGTTGTTATTTTATTGATAGTAGGTGGGGGTCTAGCCCACGAGTAAGTTAAGTGGGGGAGGGGAATCCCATCATAAAAAACTATAGCCTACTAATGGAAAACAGATTTTATGCTATTCTAGCACTTAAACAGAAGGAAGAAATTAAATCATTTTTGTAGACCTCTCAAAAGATACAAAAGTTATTTGTTTTTCCAAAGTAATCATACAAAAATGGGAGTGTGTATACAGATTATCTCCATTACCTTCAAGTAGGCTTCAAACTGGCTCGGTGGCAGGAAATCCCAAGACAAGACCTAGGTATTCACTGGAATACATTCTTACCTCAATCCTCGAAAGAAAATAATCAGTGTAACGAAGACAAAGTAGTACGAATACAACAAAAACCTGCCCTAAATTATTAAAATTGAACTTAGTGCAAACATTTATATAAACTTACTTTTGTATAATTCTAGTTTTGGCCTGATTGAGGAATCCCATCATGTGTTTTTTAGTAGCCTCCTCAGTTGCCTTTGGGCACACCGTCATCACTGGATCTAGAAATACAAAGTCTGTTTTAAATGTCTAGAAAGTGACTATTTGAAAACAATATAAGTTAAAAAGGTGATTTTTTTTATAAATTTTCATTCCAACTTTATACTGCTGAGTGCAGTGGTACTTTATTTTACAGTCTGTAAAAAACTCAAATTTCTTACCGGTACTTCACATCCATTCTTCATATTATCAATGAATTAATTGTGTATTTAATTTATTGCTAATGTTTTCATTATACCTAATTATTTAGTACAAATTTGATAATATTCAAGATTTTAACATTTATTGTATTTTGAGATAATATATTATGAATGGTGCTATGACCATTTTGATGACTACTCTAGTTAACAAAAATTAATTACTGGTAACTCTAATTATTTCTCTTTATACACCTTTTCATGCATGACACTATAGTTACCGGTACCTAGAATGTTTTTCTTAACCATGTATTTTCATGTAGCGATGCAGATTTTCCTGTAGGGTAGACCGGAGCCTTAATTCCACAATCGGTTCTAAAATTTCATGACCAATAGGTCCCTGATATTGCAATGAATAAAGAATTCTAATTCAGTAGGCCCTACTTGCTATCAAAGAAAAGATTATAAATATTTTATAAACACTGTTAAAAATGTTATTTAGTTTTGTTAAATTAAAATCTCGCATATTATTTATTTTAAGAATCTCAACTAGAACTCATTATATTTTACTGTAAAAAGACCGAAATTATTAGGTTCAACATTATAAGTAGGGACCTACAACCTACTAAAAGTGGTTTTAAGTACCTACCTAATTTTACTAATAAAAAAACACGTTATTTTCTATTATAACATGAAAAAAATAAAAAGAATATATAAGTCAGGCCTACGCTAACACGCATAATAATAATTATTATATTATATTCAATCATTAAAACGGATAAATTATGTTGATTTAATTTTATTGTCAATAGACCAAATATGATAAACTTGTAACAGGAAGTTAAAACTCTGATACATTTATTTTAAAGGGTACAGTACGATAAGCATCCAAAACAATCGACTAACAAATATTCGTTACCATGATTGATACACTGATAACCATATTCCCATTCGATTGTTATAGTTTTTAATACTCAATCACAAAGTGTTTTACTTTAAAATAAGTTAACTTAATCTAAGTTAATAGTGAAAGGTTAGCTTAAATTAACATAAACTAACCTAACCTAACCCTGCAGAGCACTGTTTTTGCCTTGGTTTGGATTTTTCATTTTGTTTTTGACCAGTGGTTACCCGCAGGCTTCGCCTCGCAAATGCTTTATAAAACCTGATGACAGTTGTGTGCTGCATTCTCTGGCTAGCCCGTGGAACTAGTATAAATCAAGATCAGCTGCTGTTTCTATTTTCATAACCTCAAACAAAACTAAATCCATAAGGAAAAAGGACATGGGAACTTTGTCGGGGTCTCTGACGGAGCACTAATGGATCAGGATGAAAACCATTTACTTTCTGCCAAAAGAATTAGTGTACAAAATTTCAACTCTCTAAGTAAATGGAAAGTAGGAGAATTTATGTGTGATGTTCTCTTTTAAAGGTGTAGATATTCTCATCTGTAATATTGATGTATCATAGTGGTTTGATATTTTATAGGCTATTTAATTTTTATGGTGGACGCTTACTGTACTGCACCCATATACAAATGTTAGAAACATAATGCACCATTAACGGTGAATTTTTAAATATAACTAACGAGGTTATCAATTCTACCCAAATAAAAAGGTACAAATATAAATAATAAAGCGAAAATAGCTCGCAAGTTTGTGAGTTGTTATATAAGAAAAATATATATTCCCTGGAAATATTAAGGCCTAATCAAGAACAATATCGTAAATGTTGTTAAATGAGTTAGGCCTAGTTAATCGTACTCTCACGGGCTGAATGTTATAAGGCTCAACACTATTTATCAGAAACACTTGAATAGGTACATATATCAACCCATGTATTAATTAGTTTTAACTTTCACACTTTAATACACGATGCTGTCCGTTTGTTCTGCCTTTGAACAAAAGTACTAGCTTCATTACGATGAAGTAACTTAATCGCTAACTTACACTCTAGTGAAGCAATATTCGTTCGACCTTTGAGAAGTATGAAAAATGCAAACATACCGTACATGATGAAAAAACGTCCTAATCCCTTTAAGGACCTAACCTTTAAGAATTTTGGACAGTATTTTTCTAGAAGTAATAACTTAAACCCCAATTATAATTCCTTGCCTTAAAAAAAAAACTAAATTAGGCCTATTTAGGCCTATAAACCTAACTTATCCGAGTATAAGTTAGTACGGTACACTCTAACTAATGATTAAAATCATTAGGAATTTATATCATTAATTAAATATGGGTTTTCAAATAGTTTAAAAACAAATAAAGCCTGGCAAAGTTTGTAAATATCTAAAGATATTCAGTAAACAAATGTTTATTCTTCAAATCGTCCTTGTTAATTAACTGCTATGGCCATGACAACACCTCCAATTCATTAATTACTTAGCAATACAGTGTATGAAAATTTTAAGTTATAAATATTTTACTAGCAAACACATCGGTGAATACAAAACGATGTTTTGATAGTACAGTCCGTAGTATTTGGACAGCCAGTATTAGTTTCCCATTGGTAAGTTGAAAACAAAATTGGAGTATCCTATACCAAAAAGCGATAATAAATAAACAGATCTGGAATTGCACTTACCTTAAACATGAAAGTCACTAAAGAAGCCACGATAAAAACAATGATACTCAACTCAACTTTAACCTTCAATAATTCTTTACCCGGCGAAACAGTACTCGACGGTACTCGCTGAATGAATAGTTTAGCCAGGAGAACGAGAAATAAGATGGCGACGGCCGACGACGACACGACGACGCGCGACGTTAGCGCTAGCGAAGTGGCGGTTTTAGTAACTTAGGACCACAAACTTCTCATCAGAAAGTTTGCGTAAAACGTTTGTAAAGTTTACGCGCACAGGTTAGCAGCGCGCTCGGGCAACAACGCGGCGCCTTTGGTAACTACGACGAAGTTCCTTGCAAGCATATATCTGACAAACTTGCTGCAAATAATACTGGAAGTATTCAACAGCGAACGAAAAATGAACCAAACGCAT
Source organism: Allygus modestus (assembly GCA_963675035.1). Taxonomy (NCBI): domain Eukaryota; kingdom Metazoa; phylum Arthropoda; class Insecta; order Hemiptera; family Cicadellidae; genus Allygus; species Allygus modestus. The sequence goes on from OY776111.1 coordinate 140,562,460, forward strand.
ATTTGCAGCACACTTTCTTGCTATCTGGGCCTCTTCATCGAAACCAGCATGCCTATCAGTCTGGTAAGTCCTGCGAAACCGCCCTGCATCAACTTGTGAGCAGGGTGGAGGACAGCCTTGCTGCTAAGGAAATCGCTCTATGCACCTTCATGGACATTGAAGGTGCCTTTGACAATGTTACTTACACGGCCATGGTCCGGGCGGTGCGTGGGCGTGGTATTGAGTCTGCTGTATGTAGGTGGATTGAGACCGTGCTCTGCTCCAGGTGGATTAGAGCCGATCTTCAAGGTGAATCGGTAGTGATCGCACCCACGAAGGGTTGTCCGCAGGGAGGTGTGCTTTCGCCTCTTCTGTGGAACCTGGTGGTGGACGGTCTCCTTCGTGAGCTCACTAGCAGAGGCGTCTTAGTCCAGGGCTATGCAGACGACATAATCCTAATGGTACAGGGAAGGTTCACGAATATTGTTGCTGATGTCAATCTTCAATATGTCAATGTCTGGTGTCTTGGAGAGGGTCTAAGCATAAACCCCTCAAAGACAGTAGTTGTTCCATTCACAAGGAAAAAGAACCTGGAGTCTCTTTCCAGGCTGAGACTTGGACCGACACGGCTTGAAGTATCAGGTACAGTCAAATACCTAGGGCTGGCAATTGATTCTAAGCTGACTTGGAATGATCATTTGAATAATACACTGCATAAGGCGAAATGGGCGCTCATGACGTAATAAGGCCTCAAGTCACATATGGATCACTAGTCTGGTAGACAAAGGTGAACCAGACTACAGCCATAGCCAAACTCACAAGTTTACAAAGATTGGGCACACTTCTAGTCACTGGAGCTTTCAGGAGCAGCCCGTCAGCAGCTCTCGAAGTTGCTCTTGGATTACTGCCTTTGGACATCTTTATTAAGGCAGAAGCACGGAAATCAGCCTATCGATTAAAAGTCGCAGGCCAATGAAGGGAAGGCCTGTCTGGAATAGGCCATTGCACCATCACCAAAGCTGTTGCTCAAAGCCCTGTGCTTGATATGACATCAGATTTCATGAGTACGGAGATGGTTTTCACTAAACCTTTTTCTGTTGGATTCTGCTCCAGAGAAGAGTGGAAATCTGAGGAAGGGCCCTATTACAGGAAGGGCAACCTTGTCTGGTACACGGACGGCTCTCTCATTGAAGGAAAATCTGGCTACGGGGTGTACAGTGAATCACCTAGAACAGAACTCTGTGCAAGTCTGGGACAACACTGTACTATTTTTCAAGCAGAAATTTTTGGCATCATGGTTTGTGCCAATCTAGGCATTGCTAGACGCTATTGCGACAAGCATATAGTAATCTTGTCAGATTGTCAGGCTGCCCTTAAGGCTCTTGACTCCAACGAAATCAAGTCAAAACTGGTGTGGGAATGTTACAACACACTCAGCAAACTCGCAACACGCAACTCGGTGCATCTTGGTTTGGTAGCTGGCCATGTAGGCATAGGTGGCAATGAGTGTGCAGATCAGCTTGCTAAAAGAGGTTCCGGTATGTCATTCTTTGGTCCAGAGCCAAACTGTGGCATAAGCAAAACAACTGCTTTTCACACAATAAACAAATGGTCCAGGGACTTACATCCCTAGCAATGGCAAGGTTACACTGGTCAAGCACTTGGCAAAAGGCTGCTAGCAGATACCAGCTCTTACTTCATTAACTGGTTGGTGAGGTTGGGCAGAGGTTGGGGTAAGCAGTTGATTGCTTTGATAACTGCACACGGCCATTTCAGGAAACATCTCCACACTCTCGGACTCAGAAATGAAAGTCAGGTGTGTAGGTTTTGCAATCAGTCTGAAGAGACTGCAAGCACATCATACTGGACTGCGAGAGACTCGGGGGCAAGGAGAAGGGCTCTGTTTGGTTGTAAGCAGCCAGGTGATGAAAGGGACGCTTGTATTGGTAAAAAACTCCTGGATCTCGTAAAGGGTACGGGCATTAGTTTGCCAAACTAACGTACTAGGGACACACAATAAGCTTCGGTTGACGTGTGAGGATCCTTGAATCTTTGGATCTCTGAATCCGTCCCTTCAACAACACATAAACATAAACATAAACTCTTGATTGAGCTGTTTTAAATGCGATATAGTTAGTTTTTTCTGTATTTAAATTTAGGTTGTGCTTTTCTAAAAATTGTGCAATATTTCCTAATTCTACAAAAGACAAAATTTCTAATTGTTCTATTGATTTAGCGGAGATTTTTAAATTTGAATCGTCAGCGTAAAGGCAAATATTACTATGTGGAGGGCTTAATTGTAAGGCAATTAGAAATTTTTTTTCAAGTAACATATAAAAAGTAAAGGTCCCAATATTGATCCCTGGGGTACTCCAATTTTTATTGGTGTTAGTTATGATTGATGATGTAATATTCTATTATTTTTTGTGGTATAATTTTTCTGAAAAAATTGGTATCGGTTGTTTAAATAAGAGCTGAACCATTTCATTTCATTTTTTTACTCCAATTGAATTCAGTTTTTCAAGTAGTGTTGAATGGCTGACACTGTCAAATGCTTTAGACAGGTCCATAAAAATGCCTACACATGGATCTCCTGCATCTATTGCATCGATGATCGATTCTATAAAAGAGACACTTGCCGATATTACCGATCTTCCGTTACAGAATCCATGCTGATTACTATCTAATAAATCATTTTGTTCTAGGAATGCCATTAACTGATTGTGAACTGCCTTTTCATAAATTTTGGAGATGGTTGGTAGTAAAGAAACGGGACGATAGTTTGCTGGATTTTTTCTATCCTTTTTCTTGTGTATGGGAATAATTTTGGAAACTTTTAATTTATCAGGAAATATTCCAGAAACAAATGATGCATTAATTAGGTGGCAAAGAACTTGGCTAATCTCTTTTTGTACTGATTTCAATATAATAATTGGCACCTCATCATACCATACCCACTCGAGTACTTATTTTTTAGCGAACTAATCATGTGCTCTATCTCTTCTCTATTTATTTCACTTAATCTAAATGTTGGTCTTAAAGTTAAACTATATAGACCTGTTAATAAAACTTCCTTATCATCTGCAATATTACTCGCTAATTCTGTGCCTGATACATATTTTCCTACATATACAAAATAGTTGTTAAATAAATTTGATACATCTTTTGCCTTATAGTAATCTATACCACCTTCATTTAATGTAATGTTGCGAGGTTTTTTGTCCTTTTTATTTCCCACCTCTGAATTTATTATATTCCAAACAGTTTTCTGAATATTCTTTGATTTTTTTATTTTATTGTCGAAAAAATCTCTCATAGAGATATTTAGGTTGTTTTTGTAGTTTGATACTTTCTTTTTTAGCGAATTTCCCCTATAGGGAAGAAGCTATTACCGTAGGTCTCATGGTAAGACTTAAGCCCGAGACCATGATAACTTTTCATTTTGAAGTCCCCAGATGCCAAAAACACCATTCGTTCAAATTTATATATATATATATATATATATATATATATATATTATATATATATATGTGTCCGTAAGCACGATAACTCTCGTAAAAAAGGTCCGATCTTAATGAAATTTGGTACAAACGTGTAAAGTACCATTTATTTGAACGAGTTCGAAAACCAGACGAATCGCACCATCCAAAGGGGGGTTTTGGGGGGGTTTTGTACCCCAAAAATGGGTTTTTTGGGGTTTTCACATGTAACTTTTATTAAAATCAAATTTTAATTTTCACCATTAAATTCAGCATAAAAAAACAAACAATTTGGTATATTGATCATTGCGCTACATCAATTGGTTACTGAGATATTGAAAGTGCTAAACACAGTACGTTGTCTAATGTTATTCTTATAGAGAAACAAAATTGTATATCTCGCTTATTTATGAACATAAACTGACGAAATTTGGTATATGGTTTCATCTGGTTGTGGTTTATTGTTGTTTGCACAAAAAAACAATTTTTCGCCTATGGTTCCCGTAGCTGCAAACCTAGGTACTCGGTCCCCATGTTATTCTTATGGAAAATAATTAAAATGTTATATATCGCTTATTTATGAATGTATATGGATGAAACTTGGTATGTGACTTCACTTAGCTGAGTTCTATTGATATTTGCATAAAAACCCATTATTTTGTGTTCCTTGTTGCAGCAAACCTGCGTACTCATCCCCAATGTTATTCTTATGGAGAATAATTAATATTTTAAATATTGAATGTTTGTGAATATATTTCCTATGAATCTTGTTAAGTGGCTTAATGTGTCATGTTACAATTCATTGGAAATTCGCTGAGTTTGCAGATTTGCTGCGACGGGGGTATATTTAAATATTAATTTTTCCAAAATCATTTATATTTCTGATTTGTTTTGCCAGAGTAACAAGTTCACTCTTTTCTTTTTTCAGCTTGTCTGATATCCAATTTTTTCCCCCTTTTTTTCTTTTTTACTATTTTTTTTAGGAAAAGCAATGTTAAAAAGATACATAAAAGTTTCATAAAAAATATTATACTTTCCCTCAGAGGGAGCTAGGAATACTTCCACCCATGTCTCCTTCCTGAGCAGATTTTTGAAAAGATTTATATTTTCCTGACCAAAGTTTATATTTTCACGAATAATAAAATTATCATTAACTGATTTCATGCTAGAGGTGAAGTTATTTCTAAACATTGGCCATCATGATCTGACAGTAATGTTACAACACCATTTACATACATTAAATTACTACAGGCCTTTGTTACAATGAAGTTGTCAATTGCAGTTTTTGAAAAGCTGGTAACTCTAGTCGGAAATTTAACTAAATAATTCATGTTATTACTTTGTAGCATATTGCTAAGCAGAGTATGACCTTTAGACTGTACTAGGACATCAATATTTATATCTCCTGCAATTATTATAATTTCAAAATATTTTTTGCAAATATTCTATGAGTAAACTTAATCTATCCAGGAATTCTTCAGCATTTGATTTAGGTGTTCTGTAAACACCAGCTACCGCAAATTTGAAATTACCAATTACATTTTTACTAACACAGAATTCAAACTGTTTTTCATATAATATTTTGTTTTTTAAAGAGTCGGGAACTATTAGTTGTTTCTATTTTATTTTGTTATTGCATAAAAGCATAACTCCTCCCTTACATGAAAGTTTACGTGCAAAGAAGGTATTTACTGTGTAGTTCTCAATATTTAAGCGTTCTATTTCTTCATCTTTCATGTCGTGTTCAGTTAAAATAAGGATGTGTGGTTTTATCTCTTCCAAAATTATTTGTATAGATTCTATTTTTGACTTCAAATGCTGAATATTCTGGTGAAATAATTTAATATTAGTAATATTTTTACAAATTTCGTGACTTCTTAAATTTTCATTTACAGATGTGGGTAATGTACTGGAATGAGAGGAGGAGAGGATAGGTGAGGAGCTAGGCATAAAAAATATTATCCAAATATTATTATAATATATTTATAAATAAATATTATTATAATATTATTATATTATATTATTATACAATAAATATTATTATATATTATAAATTATAATAATATCCGAACCTGCATACTAAGCGAATTTCCAATGCATATATATGGGTATCACTACTACCTAGAGCCAGTTACCAAGTTTCATAAAAATACATTCATTAATAAGTGATATATAGCATTTTATTTATTATCCGTAAGAATAACATTATAATTGAGTACGCAGGATTGCTGCAACAAGGAAGGTAAGAAATGTGTTTTTTTGCAATTATCAATATAACTCAACCAGTGAAGCCACATACCAAGTTTTATTAATTTAGGTTCACAACCAAGGGAGATATAAAACTTGACTTATTCTCCATATGAATAACATGGGGGCCGAGTATGCAGGTTTGCTGCTACCGGGGAAAAAAACTTTTTTTGTGCTAATATCAATATACCACAACTAGATGAAGCCACATACCACGTTTCATCTATATACATAGATAAATAATCGAAATATAACATTTTATTTATTCTCCATAAGGATAACATTGGACAACTTACTGTGTTTAGCACCTTGAATATCACTGCAACGGTTGGACGTAAAACAACAAAACACCAAAATGATTGTTTTGTAGAGCTTAACTGATTGGTAGAAAGAAATGTGGAGTTTTTAGTGATATCATCCAAGGAAAATCTAAAAACCGTATTCCCATAAGATTAACATGGGAAATTTCAAGGAAACATTTTTTGACTTTTCTCCACAACCACTAAACCTATCTTAATGATTCAAAATACTAAATTGTTTGTTTTTTAAGCTCTATAAAATAGCTATAACCAAAAGCTAGTGTTTTTAAAATTTTAGGGTAAAAAGTTCAAAAACAGATTTTGGACAATTTTAAACCCCCATAAAACCCCTTTCCCATTGAGCGATCGATCTGGATTTCGAACTTAAAGTCAGAAATGTTACTCTCCACATTTGTGCCAAATTTCATCAAAATCGGGCGCTTCTTACAAAAGTTATCGTGGTAACGGACACACACACACACACACATACACACACACATATATATATATATATATATATATATATATATACCCCGTCGCAGCAAACCAGCGTACTCAGCGAATTTCCAGTATATGTATATATATTTATATATATGTGACTCACTACTACATAGAGCTCCCAAAAATACATCCATAAATAAGATATATATATATATATATATATATATATATACCCCCGTAGCAGCAAACCTGCGTACTCAGCGAATTTCCAATGCATATATATGTATCTTAATACGAAATAAAGCCACATACGAAGTTTCAACAATATACATTCATAAATTTTTAATTATTCTCCATAAGAATAACATGGCAGCTGAGTATGCAGATTTGCTGAAGCAAGGAACACAAAAAATTGGATTTTATACAAATATCAATATAACTAATGTAGGTAAAGCCACATACCTAATTTCATTAATTAATTTTCATAATGAAGGCAGATAACACGTTACTTATTCTCCATAAGAATAACATGGGGCTGAGTACGCAGGTTTGCTGCTACGGGAGCCTTGGGTAAAAAATTGTTTTTTTGAGTAAATATCAATGGTCCACAACCAGATGAAGCCGTATACCAAGTTTCGTCAGTATACGTTCATAAATAAGCAAGATATAAAATTTTTATTTTCCTCCATAAGGATAACATTAGACAACGTACTGTGTTTAGCACTTACAATATCTCGGTAACCAATTGACGTAGAGAAATGATCAAAATACCAAATTGTGTGTTTTTTAAGCTGAATCCAATGGGGAAAAATAAAATTTGACTATTTCCAAAATTATATGTAAAAATTCGAAAAACGAATTTTTGGGGTACAAAACCCCCCCAAAATACCCCTTCGGATAAAGCGATCTGGCTGGTTTTCGAACTAAAAGTCATAAATATGTTGCTTTACACGTTTATACCAAATTTCATCAAAATCAGATAATTCTTACGAAGTTATCGTGCTCACGGACACATATATGTATATATATACAGTTTCGAAGGAATGGTGTTTTTGGGGTCTGGGGACCTCAAAACGAAAAGTTATCATGGTCCCGGGCCTAGGTCTTACCATGCCGACTACGATAATAGCTTCTTCCCTATAGGGGAAATTCGCTAAAAATTACTATTTCTCTCTTAATAGTGAATTTCCTTCGGAAAGTGAACTATTAGCATGACCCGCACGGTGAAAGTTAAGCCCGGGACCACCATAGAAGTTCCTAACGTGACCCCCTGAACACGTTTTGGGGGGTCGTTCAAAATTTTATATATATATATATATATAAAATGTATATATATATATATATGTGTGTATGCACTCTAGCGGTCGCATTTTTTGTCCGATTTACTTCAAATTTGGTAGGGACGTTCCTTTCTATAATCTGTTGGACAAGTTCCTTGGGCAAAACAATCGGAAAACTCTAAACACATTTTTTGGGGATTAATATTTCAAATTTTGAGTTTTTGGGCCCAAAAAGGGTCATAAAATCCCCAGATGTAAAATTAATGCATTTAAAAAGATGGGAATTAGGAAGGCGAAAGTTTTAAGCCCTCTCTCGTCATTCTAGCATAAATATTTTCCGAGTTATTAAAGAAAATGTGTATCGGCTAAACACAGTACTTGTCTTATGGGGGTTTTACACTAGAAAAGCCTGTTATTCCTTTGTTAGAGTACTTTTGTTATCCCCTGCAACCTCATGCCTACTTTCAAGCGTGTCTGGACCTTCTCCTAACCTTATAATGCGCAAAATTGTATTCCCAGCTTTGCAAGTAAATGAAACCAGGAATATCAGAACAGCCAACAAATCAATGTTTTCAGATTTCAATAAAAACTGGAATAATGTATGTTTTTACACTGATTTTGACTTTTAACAGTTTTAATATGGAAATTCACTTCCTTCACGTCAGCGTGTTGCGTGCGAACTCGTTTACTATTGTAGTAGGCTCTATGTAGTAGTATGTAGTACCATAGACTAGTCTATGGTAGTACTGTAGTGAGACACATATATTTGCATTCGAAATTCACTGAGTACGCAGGTTTGCTGTGACGGGGATATTTTTATATTTATAGATATAGACTTTAGTTAGTCTATGATATAGATAAAAGCTACAGAGAGAGCCATATATCCTCATACTGATTTTCAACGTTCGATAATGGTGAATATATGGAAATTTAACGATATTTCTCGCCGAAATAATGCCAAAGAGTAACAATAAATATAGATTAAAAGAGTTACAGGGAGACAGGATTTAGCTTTGGCAATCGTTTTATGACGATAAAGTTGAAAAACGTACATCAATTTGTATTCACAGATAGGTTAGTATTTCAACAAAAAATTTACGTTATTCAACGCATATTCGGGGGATATGTAAAAAACCAGAGATTTTTAACTTTTCACGGAAATTTTCCGGAGCTATTTTTTTACCCTAAAAATCTGGTAATTTCCGGGGGAATCCGGTGATGTGGCAACCCTAATAAAATTGCAAGTACCTCGGAAGGGGCTATTGATAATATAATATATACAATAGCATAATACGAAAATTAATCTATGATAACATTCATTTCGTTATATGTTTTGTTACTCTATGAGTATCGTCGTCGTCAGCAAATTGCCTTGAAGTTGCTATTATATATTTGACATCAAAAAAGCAAAAGCCAAACATAACCTAACTACCTACCCTGTGGTTACGTAGCGTTTTGACTGACGGTAGATGAATGTGTTCCATATTTGTATTCAATTTAAACTAAAGCAAAACAAACGCATCTAAAACACTGAAAAAGTGAGACAAGTCAAAAAAATAATCGTCCTACATTGTACTTCTTAATCGGCGCTTAAGTCGCAAAAGCCGGGCTCGTCGACCACTTGTGTTTAGTTTAGGGCTTAGGTCATCGCACCATAAAATATCTTAGTATAATAACTGGAGGGAATATAATTTATCACAACATGTTTATAAACAGTAAGTAGCCTTTTAATGAACGTTAGCATTAAAATTTATTTGAGTGGAGCTAGGCCTAAGTATTGGAAGTAGTATAAACAGTAAGTAGCCTTTTAATGTTAGCATTAAAATTTATTTGAGTGGAGCTAGGCCTAAGTACTGGAAGTAGTAAGTCTATGGCTAACTTTGTTCGTTTGTGGATGAGCCATGTAAATAAAGAATACAATTTTACACTATTTTTTCTCACCCAAGTGAACAACACTTCACACATTCAAGTAGGTAGGCATACAGGGCCTATAGCCTTATAGCCTAGGCCTACCATTTTGTTTTTGTTAATATATAAGTGTTTGACTGTTGGTATTAAGGTATATTAAAAATTTAACTCTCCGACTGCGTAATTGTGAATTGCTTGATGCCCCTGCCATTTTCGCGATTTTGCGGACGATTTCAACATTTTGCAGTGTAGCTTAATTTGCGAATTGGATGAAACTTATCAATGTGCATATTCAATTTGGCTGCAGTTTAGTTTACGTCCCACATTCATTCAATTGAAAAAATCAATTACAATATTGATATAATATATAACTAAGTTTATTGGCGATTGAAAATATCAATATTAACACGTTCACTGCGTTACATCATATTTGTAGGTGATTACGGTGGTGCGTTACGAGACCTATGGTTCTCGTTTGGTGTGATTATGGCTGTCCGATACGAGACCTTGAGATCTCGTTGTGCAGACGATCTTTTGCGCATCATAACATTGAAACGAATAGAAACAGAGCACTTTGTGGTGTATTTTGTGAACTAGCACACTGTAGCCAATCTACAGCCTGCTCAGGATTTGAAGATGACACAATAGTATGAGGTAGGCCTACCGAGATTTCTTACTGCACATTTACGAGAAAAAAAACACCACAAATCAATTTAGGTTATTGCAATAACAAAAAATAACTTTTGGCACAATGTTGTGAACGGAACGTATTCAAGAGCTCCAAGCGGCGCTCTGAGCAACTAAGCTTCGTTGCGAAGTCCGGGGGTCTCGTGTCGTATGGAAGTAATCATTATTACTTCAGTGCGTTATGAGCTCTGTAGATCTTGTTTGTTGTCATGGTTATCAATTGATCCAGCAGTCAACAAGCTTTATAGACAATATGTGTTATTTCTCTATATTCACTATGTCAATCTACATAGAGCTATCAACACCGTACCTGAGGGAAGAATATCATATTATGCAAGCGCACCAAATATAGGTTATGGTACGAGACCTCGGGACCTCGTGATGCAGTGAACGTGTTAAGAACTATTGGTTAGTATCAGCTGTGTTTTTATTAGGCCTACACCAATTATAAACGGTACAAATGCATTCTGTATGGCAATATTAGATTCGTATTTTGTTATAACTTGATCAATTTGACCCTCCCCTGAACAAGATGATTACATTTGATTTTGTTGGAAACAACGGTAAAGTGGTAAATATTAGAAAATAAAAAACATGGCTTTTGTTTACAAATGTAGGGTTATCTGTGGAACTGTTTGGCTTTTTTGTTCTTACAAGCCTTTTCTCAAAAGATGAACGGAGATAAACGAGTGATTCCGAAGTCGCTGGATCAGTGCCACTCGTGTACCTATTTCTGTTCATCTTCGTTGACACTGATGAGGCTGCGATACGATATGCGATTCGATGCGATTGGTACCGCAACATTTTAACATAAAAAATACACAGGAAAGGAGATATTGCACTTTTTCTATCAGGCAGCGGCAAAACTGTAAGCCTACAGGTCAAAATATTAAAGATATGTATATGTATTGATCCTAACATAAGGTATTGTATAAAGGTATAACATGTTCACAACGCGTGAATAAGGGCGAATAAGCGACTTAAGAGGCCCCGACTTAAGGGAAGCACTGATAGCTTGGCTATAGTTTCCATTATAAAAGAAACCGGTCGCCGAAGGCGACAGTTCGTCGTGCCGAAGGCGACAGTTCGTCGTGCCGTAGGCGCGACCCAGAGCATAACTATATCTAGATTTATTAATTATCTAATAGGTACTTAAAAAATGTAGTTACTGTAATTCTCTGTTTGTATAAACACTGTATTTAGTTCTTTGTTTAAAAAAACTACATAGGACGTTGTGAAACTCGTTTTTCCTAATCAGTTAAGGAAAATGTCCGTAGTAATCTCTTAAACAACATGTATGTAGTTGTTTGATAATAAGCGACCTACGCAACAGCGTCTTATTATTCTCTAGAATTATACAGTAGTCTAGATGGAAATTAAGGAATAAAACACCGCCAGTGGTTGCGTTTTTGAATTTGAAGGCGCACAGATGGCAGAAGCCTCCAGCCGCGCTTTACTATAACATTGCCACGGCACCTTTTCTTCCCCTTTAAGCGTGTCAATTTGCTTTTAAGACATAAAACATTGTGAGTTAACATTCTGAAGATGTAATTGTTGAATACAAATCAAATACGTTATATTAATTACAATTGTGTACATTTATTAACGTGATTAATTCAACTTGTTAGGTGAAATATGCTGTGTCCCCTGTAAGTGACTGCGTTATGTTCGCCTTATTTAAATGTCTTTAAAGACTGACACATACTACTATTTTTAATGAAAGACAAATGAAAACCACAATATTATTAAAACAAATAATTATTGTTTAATTCATAAAATATCTCAAAACATATTACTAGCCTATACACATGAAAAAAATTAAATGTTTTGGAACAAAACAATTTTTTTCAGCTTCTGTCTGATATCTAACTTGTTTTTATTATAGGCTACAAGTTCATTGTTACTATACGAAAAACAAACTGATTTTATAAAACAGAGTTCTTATTACTTTAATTAATATCTTAACTCGAGCCTGTCATCAGAAAATTCCAAGTTTGAGATATAGTTTCTGAACAGGGTTCCTCGAAAATGCATAAAAGCATACAATAATAAATCTGACAATAATTTTGGGGAGTAACAGTATGTTTAAGCTTAAATTGGTACAAATTCCATGACCACACGTTAACTGGTTTTTAGCGAATTTCCCCTATAGGGAAGAAGCTATTACCATAGTCGGTATGGTAAGACCTAGGCCCGGGACCATGATAACTTTTCGTTTTGAGGTCCCCAGATGCCAAAAAAACCATTTGTTCAAAACTGTATATATATATATATATATATATATATATATATATATATATATATATATGCAAGAACAACTTAACGTCAAGGTAGAGATGTATATATACTTAAATAATAAGAAAGGTCTACAAAATATTTTAAATACTATGTAGGTTAGACAACAACACCCTAACTTTGAAAAAAATGATGAAATTAGAACTCAGAGAAAGTAACTTTACATAGTATTTACAAATTAATATTTTATTTTATTTTTACCTTTATATATATATATATATATACACACACACACACACACACACACACACACACAATTTTAGAATTAGTGATCATATATTATTTATTTTTAACCCTCTAGGTGTCGCATCAAAAAACCTGTAATGTTACGCCATTTTTTAACTTTTGCAGAATTTTATATAAAATGCTATAAAAAATAAAATTTTGATATATTGGTAAACAAGTATACATTTTCTTAGAGAGCAGAAAATGGGCTATCTTTTAATATAAAATTTGTTGGCCTAAATGTATGGTATAACAGTCCGGCTTGGGTTCAAATCTAGACAACCCAAAAAACAAAACTTATTTTTTATGTTACGAGACCTGTAGAATATATTTAGACAGCCATAATCAAAAATCCAAGATATACATTTTGTTCAAAATTTAATAAGAAAAAAGAAAATATACATATATACATATGTATATATATTATATAAATATATATATACATATATATATAATTCACAACAACGTAACCTCACATTACAGCATTCCTATTGAAAACATAACTAAACAGCTGATTAAAAACAGCTGCAAAAGTATTAGTTCGCAAAAGGGCGAACATTATTAGTTGCCATGAAGCCCAGACGTTGCCGATCACTTTGGTATAATGGATGGTTCGAAACGACCGATCGTCAACGAGATATACGCGCTAAACTGGATGTCTGCAAAGTCGACTGAAATCAGTCGATTAACACTCGAGCGTCAGAAAAAGTCGACTGAAATCAGTCGATTGACACTTAGAGGGTTAACATATGTTTGTAATTAGGCCTAATATAATAGAAAATTTGTTGAGGTTATATGAATCTGAACATGGCCATTATGGTTGAAACTAGTCAGTCAAAAATGTTTCAAAAAAAGGGTACTTGTTACTAATGTTTTTAAAAATAATATATATATATCTGTCCGTGGATGCGATAACTCTCGTAAAAATGGTCCGATTTTGATGAAATTTGGCACAAACATTCAAAGCAGAATTTATGACTTAAATTTCGAAAACCAGCCAGATCGCTTTATCCAAAGGGGTATTTTGGGGGGGGTTGTATCCCAAAAATGGTGTTTTTGAGTTTTGTACATAGAATATTTTCGTAAATCCAATTTTAGTTTTCACCATTAAATTCAGCTTAGAAAAGCAAACAATTTGGTGTTTTGATTATTGCTCTACGTCAATTGGTTACAGAGATATTTAAATTGCTAAACACAGTACGTTGTCCAATGTTATACTTATGGAGAAAAAGAAAAATTGTATATCTTGCTTATTTATCAACTTATCCTGACGAAACTTGGTATATTGCTTCATACCGTTGTGGTCTATTGATTTTTGCACGAAAAATTATTTTTTCCCCAATAGTTCTCGTAGCAGCAAACCTGCGTACTCAGCCTCCATGTAATTCTTATAGAGAATAGTAAAATGTTATCTCCCTTAATTATGAACATAAATTAATAACATTTGGTATGTGGCTTCACCTAGTTGCGTTATAAAAAAATGTTCATAAAAACCCATGTTTTGTATACCTTGCTTCAGCAAACCTGCATCCTCAGCCGCTATGTTATTCTTAAGGAGAATAATTGAAATGTCATAAATCATTTATTTATGAATGTATATTGATGAAACTTGGTATGTGGCTTTAAGTGGTATTAGGATACATATAAATGCATTGAAAATTCACTGAGTACGCAGGGGTATTTGAAATTAAGGCCTAGCTCTTAGTCAAAATTTAGAGAAATAAATGTTTTAATATCTTAATACTAAATACTAGTATTATCTGCAATAAATGAGAAAGTTTTCTTAGGTATAGGATCACTCTCTAAGGCAGAAACTGTAGACGGAAGCACCGTTTGAACGTAACAAGTATATTTGAAATGTAAAATTTAAACTAAAATTGCGTTAAATCTAATTAATTCTAACTAATTGTGCCTTCTTTATTATCTAGGCATCTTATTAATAGCCCTGGATAATAAAGTTTCATATATATATATATATATATATATATATATATATATATATACTATCGGAACGGCTTTATATCACATGACTTATGTAGATGCCTTCTATTTCGAGGTTTAAAATAAATAGTGACCTGAGTACATGCATACAAATTGATAAGGCCAAATGAGCAATTACAATTGTACAGTCAGCATTACAATTACAAAAGAGAATATGCAATCACCCTAATTGCATTAGGTCTAACTAGAAGTACGCTCAGATATTCCCGAAACTGGATGAGCGAACTCAGAAAACGTAGATGAAAGTTACTGATAATAACATAAGTCTCAAAATGTTGGCAACATATCAAACAAATTCTTAGTCTTGATCCAGTGGACTCTAAAGGAAAATTATATACTTTTGGTTTGGTCTATTTTCAGTCCTACGTTAAATATTGTTTTTGTAACACAACAATAAATATGTTTATTAAAACAATGTTTACATGTTTTATATGTTTATTCAATGAGGCTAAAAATCTTATATTAAAACACCCCTTAGATATCAAAAATATCTCCTTAAAATATCATTACAAAATATTTTACCGTTTTTTAGTTTTTCACATGCATATACACGTACACAAACACACAAACGGCCACTGAACTGTCTAAATCAATCTAGGGTTAAGCTTAGCTCATGCAATACATTCTTGGTGGGTGCTGCGGCACGCGGTAGCTCCAAAGAGGGTTGAGGGGGCTGCCAAAATAGATGATTAAACATGTTTAAGATGTTAGTACTGTATGTTAACAAATTTAAGTTTAATGTAAGAAGTTAGTATACATAATAATACTTTAATAGTAAGTAATAGTGGGAGTAGTATTGTTACACATTTAAGTAGTATTTACAAATGTGAATTCAATTTAAATCGTCCAAAACATAAACTGTTGTCTGACTTATTCCTGTGACGATCGGCAGATTCCTTGTGAGTGCCGGAGTAAGTATAATACCCATTCGCCCTCCCTTTATTCATTGTTAGGCAGAGGTTTAGAGGCAAAGTAAATGCATAATGTTTTACATTTTTAGTAGAAATAGAAATAGTACTTTTATATCGTTGTTTATTTGGACTCTACTTTTCACTTTGAATGTACCATAATTAATGAGAAAAGTAAAACAATATAAAAATATCAATATAAATAATAATTCCATTGCTACCATCAGTTAGCTATAGCACAACCAAGTATATTTTTTCTGAGAAAAGATCAATTCTGAGATGATATCTGCTGGTATTTAGCTTTTTAAAAAGTGCTTGGTACCGTATTTCAGTTGATTGCTAATTGTTATATTGTTGTAACAACTTTTTACATTCTTTTACCAAGAAATCGAAGTGACGTGCAGTTGCCCAGCCTGCGTGTATTCTAGATTGTTGCTACAAAACAAGTAACATGATATTTTGTAAATTAAATATAGGTTGCATATACAATATTTATTGTATTGAAAAAGATTCACACGCATATTTGTATCAAGGAGGAGTAAACTAATTAGATTAGATATGATAATTTGCGTACACAATTATTTGGCAGATTAACAAGTTTACAGAGCAGCAAGATTGAGGGGGGGGCACATTTTTGGGTTCCGGCACCCACGCTTACTGGACTCTGCGCACTACTTATTTAGTCATAAAACATATACCGGTAAATAGAATAATTTGAAAGTATTTTGTTGTCACTACAAAACAATATTTTATTAGTGTCTCACAATTTACTAATGGTAATTGTTGTCCAATGCTTTGCCTTATAGAAATTTTACAACTTTTAAATGTTAATTATAAAAAAAAACTGTTAAAAGAATGTGATCCATTTTTGAACTGGTAGTGTAATGTGTTCTTGAAAATAGTTGTGTAAAACCGTTTTCACATTATTGCATTACGAACACACCCATACACACTCACTGATGGACAAACGAATCATTGACTATGCTAATACATAGATGCTCTCACTTCGTTCACTCATCAACAAAGAAACAGTAGAACATCGATAGTTCGACAGTCTGTATATTTCGACACGGGCCGTGACGATATGACATGACAGTAGTGGCGACCGATAGTATCCTTGACGGGTTCGCTGGTCAGTGATGGGAGCCCGCTTATTGTTTTTGCGAATGTGCGCTACCTCTTTCTATAAATAACTTAGCCTTCCTACCCCCTACCCCTTCTTATCCACCCCCCTTCCCAGTAAGTAGGTCAAGTCAGTTCGCTCGAGACGCTGCGGGAGTTAAACACGTTTTTGATTCTTTCGTGATACGCTATTGTTTTTAGCGAATTTCCCCTATAGGGAAGAAGCTATTACCGTAGGTCTCATGGTAAGACTTAAGCCCGAGACCATGATAACTTTTCATTTTGAGGTCCCCAGATGCCAAAAACACCATTCGTTCAAATTTTTATATATGTATATATATATATATATATATATATATATATATATATATATATTATATTTATATATATTTATATATATATATATATGTGTCCGTAAGCACGATAACTCTCGTAAAAAAGGTCCGATCTTAATGAAATTTGGTACAAATGTATAAAGTACCATTTATTTGAACGAGTTCGAAAACCAGATGAATCGCACCATCCGAAGGGGGGTTTTGTACCCCAAAAATGTGTTTTTTGGGGTTTTCACATGTAGTTTTAATTTAAATAAAATTTTAATTTATACCATTGAATTCAGCTTAAAAAAACAAACAATTTGGTATTTTGCTCATTGCTCTACGTCAATTGGTTACCGAGATATTGAAAGTGCTAAACACAGTACGTTGTCTAATGTTATTCTTATGGAGGAAAAGAAAAATTGTATATCTCGCTTATTTATGAACATAAACTGACGAAATTTGGTATATGGCTTCATCTGGTTGTGGTTTATTGTTGTTTGCACAAAAAAACAATTTTTCGCCTATGGGTCCCGTAGCAGCAAACCTAGGTACTCGGTCCCCATGTTATTCTTATGGAAAATAATTAAAATGTTATATATCGCTTATTTATGAATGTATATAGATGAAACTTGGTATGTGACTTCACTTAGCTGAGTTCTATTGATATTTGCATAAAAACCCATTATTTTGTGTTCCTTGTTGCAGCAAACCTGTGTACTTCCCCAATGATATTCTTATGGAAAATAATTCATATTTTAAATATCGCTTGTTTGTGAATATATTTCTTATGAATCTTGTTAAGTGGCTTGATGTGTTATGTTATAATTCATTGGAAATTCGCTGAGTATGCAGGTTTGCTGCGACGGGTGTATTCTGCTCATAACACTCCCTGTGTTAAAATGTTCCATATACTCCCTATAGTTTGACATTTCGATAGTTCGACACCCCTTTAGTCCACAAAGTGTTGAACTATTGAGCTTCTACTGTATATAGATTGACAACCGCCAGAACCTTAGTTCTAACAAAAAGAGGTTTGCAGTGTTCAAAGAAAGAAGATTTCGTAACAATCCTGATTGCTTTTTTTCAGGAAGAGTACATTGTTAATGTGGCAGTTGTTTCCCCAGAGGATCAAGCTAAAATACTTAATCCTTCAACATTCCTGGAACCATTTTTAAGCTCAAATTACATCCTCATTTCCACTTCCTCCCCAACACTTCAATGTGGTGTTCCACACTTGTCGCGAATATCTGAATGTTCATGTGTGGAGCTTCTTGAATACTGAATATTATGAAGCTGTTAGGGTGAAACATTTGTATTCACGCTTAATGTGGGATCACTTTCAACCCCCATGCCCTAGACAGATAGTTTACTTTTCCTGTCATCAGTTAACTGTGTCTAGCTTAAAGTAGCTAATGAATTTTTGTGATTGCAGGTGCTATTGATGAGATAAAACGCATGAATAAACGCCAGTTCCTATACCAGGTTCTGAGTTTTGGCATGATCGTATCATCAGCTCTCATGATCTGGAAAGGACTGATGGTGGTGACAGGCAGTGAGAGTCCTATCGTGGTTGTGCTCAGTGGCAGCATGGAGCCTGCATTTCACAGAGGTGATCTTCTGTTCCTCACCAACTACCAGGAGGAGCCTGTCAGGGTTGGAGAGATCACTGTATTCAAGGTGGAGGGCCGTGACATTCCCATCGTGCATAGAGTGATTAAACTCCACGAAAAAGAGAACGGAACTGTAAAGTTCTTGACTAAGGGGGACAACAACAGCGTTGATGACCGAGGCTTGTACGCCCCGGGACAGTTGTGGCTCACAAAGAAAGATGTGGTCGGCAGGGCGCGAGGATTCCTGCCGTACATCGGTATGGTTACGATATATATGAATGAATACCCCAAGTTTAAATATGCAGTGTTGGCCGGACTAGGGCTCTATGTGCTTGTACATCGAGAGTAGTTTTGAAGAATCTTTTCATGTGGCTGACAGCTTGTACACATTGTGACAGAATTTGTACATAAAATTAATTTTTACTTTTTCTTAAATGGCCTTTCAAATTTAACTATTTTAAGATCTTGGTTTTAATGAAGATTTAGATCTTGTTTTTGCACATTTTTTGTATCTAGTTACTTTGATTTTTTTAATGGATGCACAAAAGAGGTTTTTTTGTTGAGGTTCAAAGATCTTTCTTACGTAAATTGGAAATTATATATCGATACGTTGGGAAAATGTTTATGTGGAAACTAAAAAAAACTTATTGCCACTATCTATTAGTCTTAATTTCCAATCATGTTCATTAATTTCCAATCATGTTCATAACTTTTATGTTTTGCATTTATAATAACCAAAACGAAAAAGGCCCCTTAATTTAAGTGTTAGGTGGCAAAATTCAAGTTATTGAAACATTAACTAACTTTGTATAGTATTTAAAATAGATATTTATCATTTGTTGTACTATTAAGTAGGTTTAAGTTATTTTAAGAGGTTAACACTTGTGAGATCTCATGACTTTATGAACCTTTTCTTTGTTTTGTATAAAAACTGCCCAAAATGTGAGGAAATATATGGGTATTGCTGATTGTACATACATTTTTTTGTTCAAGTATCCCTTTCATCCAGAATTTCTATTAATTCTTCTATGAGTGGAAATGAGTGTATTAGTTCTGGTCATAGGCGTAATTTCAGAATTTTGATTAGGGGAGCAGGGTTGCCCATGACCCATCCTCTTATTTTACAAAAATTATACCCCCCCGCCCTTATATCACCATTCCCTAAGAAAGTTCGGCACTGCGGCTGGAAAAAATAAGGTACCGACACACGCACACACACACACACACATATGAGAGCATAGGATTATAACGGCCGCTCTTCCGCTCTTTTAGTCCCTTCCTAGTCTAGTTCAAGTGGATGTCAGTCAATCAAGCTGGCAACTTTTCGTTTCACGAGTACACAATGTGGACCAAGACCCTGTCGAGTTTGTGGAATGTCGAGTTATCCAGAATGGCATTGGGAGGGCAGAGAAATGCATTTTGAGCTGTAAATTGTGTACTGTATTAGATGTATATTAGACCGTATACTGCACTGATACCACGAAACGAAACACACTTGGCGGGAAAATGTTAACGAAAAGAGCGTGTGAGGTACGGTCGAGTGCCAAACGCATGTGCATCGCGTGAGGTACAGTCGAGTGCCGAACATACATGCATCATTATGTAGTACTATAATTCATGTACTGTATAGTAAATGAGGTATCGAGTTGATGAGACTCAATTGAACAATTTGTTATCAATACTCTTTGTTACAGTAAGAATAACTAGGTGTACACTCATTTCTCGCGTATAAGGATAATTGAAACACATGATTAAACTTAAATCGAGTCTCATAAAAAATTCAATATCTGATTTGAGTAACATCATCAGAATACATTCCATTATCATTTAACTGCCGGCAGAATCCGGATTTTATGTCTATACAGTATAGCTATAGTTTTAGCATTGACTATAAATACTGAAGGAGACATCCCATCCATATGGTCCAGCTGTCCCACTTTTAGTGTATGCTAGAATTTAAAATTGAAGTAGTTTGATTAGGTCACCGACAGATTATGCTGCTGTCAACTATTTATTTTAGTTATTTACGTTAACTTTTAAAATATCTACCCCAGAAAGCAATTAATAATCAACTTATGTTTGCTTCCTGACACACCAACCTGTATTGTCCCCTCCTTGACAGGATAATTAATAGTTGACAGCAGTATACTCTGTTGGTGATTGGTGTGAACTACGACCTCTTTCAATCCTAGCATACACAAAACTAGGGACACATTTTATAATGGCAATGAGAAGTCTACTTCAGTATTTATAGTCAATGGTTTTAGTCACTTCTCTATGAATCAATTATCGCGGTAGCTGAGGGGTATCGCACTGGCTCTTGGAGCGTAATGTCGCAGGTTCGGATCCCGCCGCCGACCTAACATTTTATCCGTAGAAAAACGTACATACATTTACCACTTCTTTTTAACAAAGTAAATGTTGTATAAATACGTAAATTTATTTATTTTTAAAATAAATTGAAGATTTTAGGCATGGTTTGTTGTTAGGATTGGCATGGGTGCGTTATCTTAGAACAAACAGAGCATTTTGGGCTAAGCAGTGACTTTAGCAGTGTGGTTAATTTAACTTTTAAGAGAACAGCGAGTTTCCTATATGAACTAATGTTAACAATTTCTATAGGCCAAGTCAAAATATCCTTAAGGATTGACAATAAATCGTCAGGCCCAGTTATTTAGATGAAAAAATGAGATTTTAATATATTGTTTCAATAGCCTAGCCTATCATGAAATTAAATGCTATATACATGGGTTAGCCCAAGTCCGTACATGAAACTTCTAAAATGATGAGGAGCCTAAGTGTATATGCCTACATTTTATAGTCATAGGTCCAAGTTTATGATGAAAACAGCTCAATATAATCCAAACCTAGGAGATGTCAAATCATTTCAGATAACCTGTACAAAAGGCTTAGTTTGGTTAGAATAGTTGAAAGCTTTTGTTTTGGTTCGCTACAACATTCCTGGTAATGTGTTTAAAGTATTTTACAACAGTTGTATTTTACAAAATGATATTTCAATATATTGTTTCAGTAGCCTAGGCTATCATGAAATTAAATTCTATAAACATGGGGTTGGTCCAAGACCGTACATGAAACTTCTAAAATGGCAAGTAGTCTAAGTGTATAGACCTACATTTTATAACCATAGGTCCAAGTTTATGATGAAAACAGCTCAGTATAATCCAAACCTAGGATTTGTCAAATCATTTCAGATAACCTGTATAAAAGGCTTAGTTTGGTTAGAATAGTTTAAAGCTTTTATTTTGGTTCACTAAACATTCCTGTTAATGTGTTTAAAGTATTTTACAGCAGTTGTATTACCAGTTTAATGTCGGCTTACTCTTACTGTAATCCAACCCTAGGCTATTTCAAATCATTCAAGATAACCTTCCAAAAAAGGCTGTTTGGTTAGAATAATCTATAGCTTTTATTGTGGTTACCTACTACATTACCGGTAATGTATTTTAGGTAATGTAGACAATTTCTATTATTAATTTAGTGAAAATATAACCTAGCAAATAATTGTCCTACAAAAATAAATTTGAAGGTTGTTCGCTTACTGTGACTAACTTCATCAACGCTTTCTAGACAAATTGAGGCTTAGTACACTTTTTACACATGACAATCACAATATTACCAATTGTCTAAGAAAATGTAATAAAACAAACTATTTTATAAGTTTCTTAGTATCTACAGTCATCAAAAAGTTATTTTGAGTTTTTCGATCTGCCACACGCGTCGTCTGTCGTCTGCCACTGATACAATCGTCGCCTTCAACGACTGACGATATTTACACAGAGTAGACGTACTAAGGGAATATTAACTGTATAAATATTTTTTTTTAAACGTACACTTAATAATTTTATAAAATAAAAAATATGCTCACAATTTAAAAATATACTTCGATTGTGTGTTTTTGTTGGTAAAAAAACTTTTGTTATCCATTATAACAAAGTATACTCTAGTAAACTAACTATTGTTACTCTGTTGTTGAAACATAGACATCGGCTAAATTTTAACGATTCAAGTACCACTAAAATGGCTTCCAATGTTATTCTTATGGACAAAAAAATTTGGTTTTAAGATAATTTGATTAATACTGAACGAAATTATCTGAATAACGAACTCGACCGAGATTTTGACCTGTTAAGTTTTTCTGGAAAATTTTAAGTTTAACTGTGGAGGCGTTCTCGAGTTATTGTGGTCACAGACACGCCAGTTGAGTTGATTCTCTTACCAGTCTAAGCAGTAAAGTTGTGTATAAGGATAACTTCACTTCGTTCAATTATCCAACTAGTTGTCCTGTTGCTCGAATGCGAGCAAGTTTGTACCCAACGAAAGGTTTCTTCAGTTTAAAACAAACATAGCAAAACATCTGATATTAAAACGGATGATAACAACGTACTATCAATCAACACGTAGTTTAGTCTTCCGCCGTTGAATAGCGCCACTTTTCCGAAAATACAGCCCTTTACTGTATTTAAGTGATGCCCTTTCTTAAAATTCTGAGACGTACTGGCGAATCCACGTAAAATCTGGCTTACCTTTAATTTGGCACCTCAAATGTTAAAATCCGTCCAGCCGTTATCGAGTTATGACTGTGAAGAAAAACCCCCTAGCGAATTAATATATAGATAAAAGATTATTTTTAGTGTTCTTTGATATATCATAAAAATGTGCGTTTCGTTTACGAACAAGTTACTGGCTACTATTGTAAATTAGTAAATTCAGCCATAATTATTATTTATTATATTATTGTTTTGAATGGTAAACTAATCTTGAACCCGTTCATTAGGAATTTTGTTTTACAAAATAATTCTTTTTTAGGGTTGTTATTTGCATACGACAAGACGAGCAATTCCATAAAAATAACTATAATCATTAACATATTCGAAGAACTGCAAAAGGTTTTAAGTTTATCTAATTGCCTTTGAAATATTAATATTAAAATCTAAATTAGTTTTTTAAGAATTATACTAAAAATTAATGTTTGTTAAGTTATCTTTGGAATCTTACTACATGAATTCTCTAATTGGTTTCTGTTTGTTTGTAATTTGTTATTGCAACTATGGCAGTGAACATGAACACTACTATAACTATAATAGTTAACACCAATTCTAGTATTGATCTAACGTTACCTCACAAACACTCTGATGGACATAGTTCTGATAAAGAACATTCAATGGAAAATTGGAAAACAGTAATAACAACAAATACAAGACATCAGAACATAGTCAAAAAGTCCATCGAATCGGTCTCAGTGCAATAAACAGGTTATCTAAAACCCTAACGCCGTCTTATCTTGAAAATTCAATGGGTGATGAGATCTTGGCTACCAGTCCAAGCAAGAAGTCGAAACCACCACCAATCTTTCTCTCCGGGATGACCAATGTAACACCAACGATAAAAGCTCTGAACTCAGTGGTATCAAATTACAATTCAAATAAGCTGTACATATTGTACAGACAGAATAGTGTCATAAAGGTACTTTTTATGTACCATAAACTAAAACTAGATAGTAACAATAAAAACTATAACTCAAAAGTTTCATGTGAAAACAATTCTAGCAAGGCCATTAAAAATAAAACTGGAAACTCTTACAAATGTCTCAAACAAGACGGGATTCAAACTATTCCCTTCATCCTCTGACACTTACCAGAACATTGTAAGAGGTATCATTGACTTACGTCGGTTTTCATACGTACTAGTTAAAGCAGGAACATGCACTACTCAACATGCATTGACAATTTGAAAACCGCAATTGAGGAACATAAGGTAAGATAGCTGAGTATTGTACAAAATAAAACCACGGTTTGTATTCTTTCAATTTTGATATTTGCTAAATGTCAAAGTTTTGTTTGAACCATCTAATAAAAAGAAAGAAATTGTCCTTTGTAAACGTTGCCAACGGTATGGGCACCATGGAGGTAGTATTACTAACTACGATGGGCACACTAAATCATACTGTCAAAATGTGTTTTGTTGTGTCAATACACTCAGGAACATGACACCTAAGTCTGACCTAAACAGTCAACAGCACCTCCTACATGTGTTGTGTTCTATGTGAACACCGCACGTTATAAAAACTGTCCCGTGTGTAAGGAAATGCAAAGCAAACAATTCCCAACTTTTAGAAAAAAATCTTGATATCAACCAAGGAACTTGTTGATCTACAAAGTCAAACTCAAGATAAACCTAACCAATCCTGTAACAGCAGTTTAATAACTGAAGGGGTAACTTTTGCAGAACCTGTGATTTGTACGCAATAGAGAACATCTTATTATAAAAAAATAAATGCCTATTTCCCTTTGTCATTCCATAACTTGAGAATGAGTGCACCAAATTTGTGTTCGTTAATGTCAAGAAAAGTTTCTTATAAAAGAAAATTTTTAATCCGACCTAAGGGCTCTGTCCCACTGGCCTTCAAAGTTCCCATTGATTTGATCAAAGTTCAGTTAGTTACCCAAACAGCTGTTAACAAGGATTATATCTAAATATACTTGAAAGGCATAAAAACTTGTGTTCATTTTGGAAATAAAAAACTACTTGAATGTCAACTCTCGTTATAGAAATAAAAACCTAATTGAATGGCAACTCAAACTCTTTTTTTCGATATGCGAGTGAGCGTAGCGAACGAGCTCATCTGGGAGTCGAGTGAGTCTAGCGAACCAGCTAATCTGGGAGTCGAGTGAGCGAAGCGAATGAGCTCATCTTGAAAATGAACAAGTATTTGACATAAAACGAATTCAATGACATTAGGGCAGGACAACGTCTGTCGGGCCAGCTAGTTATTTATAAAGAGCAAATCAGAGATTCAGGAAATTTGTCTGACAAAATCATTATGTATATAACATGTACAATGGATTTCCTGAAACTCAATTTCCTGATATCCTTGTGGGAATTCATTTTAATGTTAGTACCGGGGAGACTGAGCCATGCTCGTTGATATTTGATTAGTATTGTGGGTGAAATTGATGTCTGTATGCAATATTTATTCAATGGTTCTACTAATTACTGTTTCTAAGAAATCATGTGGTGATACTTTACCTTTTGTAAGTGCTACTTCGACAACGTCAATTACTTCACAATGGTCAATTACTTACTGGTCAATTTATTCACAGCTGTTATGATTCTTTTAATTTGAAACTCTGTAAGCCCAAGGTTAAAATTTCTAATTTTCAAATGAGATTTTATCTAATTATGAATTTTCCTGGGGCAAGGTTTTTACCAATCATATTTTTAGGCCCAAAAGCTCCTACAGTAGACATTAACCGTCCTCACTTCAACAGCCCATCGGATTAACCGTCCTAATTCCAAGAAGTGACTCCGCGGATGGATCCGCTGCTGCAGCCTATGTCCTGATACTGTACAGTAAAAAACGTTCAGGTCACATCAAACCAATCATATTTTTCCATAGTTAGCAAGTATTGTAGATTGGTACCAATTTTAAGTTTTATAATTTGTAGTGCTTATAATTTGATAATGCCTAGGTATTATTCGTTTTAACAGGCTTTTAGCGAATTTCCCCTATAGGGAAGAAGCTATTAACGTAGGTCTCATGGTAAGACTTAAGCCCGAGACCATGATAACTTTTCGTTTTGAGGTCCCCAGATGTCATAAACACCATTCGTTCAAATTTTTATATATGTATATATATGTGTGTCCGTAAGCATTATAACTCTCGTAAAAAAGGTCCGATCTTAATGAAATTTTGCATTACCATTTAAAGTAAAGTGTAAAGTACCATTTATTTGAACGAGTTCGCAAACCAGATGAAACGCACCATCCAAAGGGGGGTTTTCACATGTAATTTTTATTTAAATCAAATTTTAATTTTCACCATTCTATTCAGCTTAAAAAACAAACAATTTGGTACTTTGACCATTGCTCTACGTCAATTGGTTTCTGAGATATTAAAAGTGCTGAACACAGTACTTTGTCTAATGTTATTCTTATGGAGAAAAGGAAACATTTTATATCACGCTTATTTATGAACATAAACTGATGAAACTTGGTATGTGGCTTTATCTGGTTGTGGTTTATTGTTGTTTGCACAAACAATTTTTTCGCCTATGGTTCCCGTAGCAGCAAACTTAGGTACTCAGTCCCCATGTTATTCTTAAGGAAAATAATTAAAATGTTATATATCGCTTAT
Organism: Allygus modestus; assembly: GCA_963675035.1. NCBI lineage: Eukaryota > Metazoa > Arthropoda > Insecta > Hemiptera > Cicadellidae > Allygus > Allygus modestus. The sequence goes on from OY776111.1 coordinate 140,589,416, forward strand.
TCATGAATGTATATGGATGAAACTTGGTATTTGACTTCACTTAGATGAGTTCTATTGATATTTGCATAAAAATCCATTATTTTGTGTTCCTTGTTGCAGCAAACCTGCGTGTTCATCCCCAATGTTATTCTTATAGAGAATAATTAATATTTTAAATATCACTTGTTTTTGAATATATATCTTATGAATCCTGTTAAGTGGCTTAACCCTTTCAGTGCTATGGCCCGATATATCGTCTTTTGAATCTGTTATCAATAAACACTGTTACTCCTTCATAAGCGATTGTACCGTTAGGCGCTCAGTCTGCAGTCTGAGTCTGACATGTGGTGAAACCTGGTAGACACAAACTTAACTACCTCGTCCAGCGCCTAGTCTCTATAATACCAACTGATCCACTGCAGCTGCTAGCCTGACCAGTGGCTGTGCGGTCTAAGGGGTCACCTTCCCGGCCGGGGGTAACACTTGGATCGAGGGTTCGAATCCCGTCACAGTCGGTGGTTTTTATGTGCAACTCATGGAGAGTTCACCTGTCTGTGGCAGAGTTGAAGGGAGGGCGGACCTTGACGGCTCAGGTCCAAGCTGACGGGATGGGTGGATTCTTTGTGAGTTGCACATCTGATCAGGTGTTTTGCTACTTTTTACCTATCCTTTACTGTGTGTGTCCAGCGAAAGCACGTTTTTATTAATTTTAACTGTTCAGGCGTTCAATATATTAAAAAAATCAACAAAACATCACGGATTCAACTACTCCTTTCAGAAGCTTAGCACTCAAAGGGTTAATGTGTTATGTTATAAATTTATTGGAAATTCCCTGAGTATGCAGGTTTGCTGCGACGGGGGTATTTAGTTATCCGACCCAGGGCTCGGTCCCATGGAGGGCATCTACTAGCTGTGATTCAAAAGTTGTAACAAAATTGTTCTGCTGGATTCCCAGATAAATTTTGCAGACAGACATTGCTCATATTAGAGCATAGGATATTTATATTTTATTTAAATAACTAATATTTCACTTGCACAATTGAGGGATTTTTTTTATATTCTTGTTCTATGGTCTTCTATTGTATATTTTGTTGTTCCTGGTGTTATATTTTAAAGTGTATAAATCTTGTTTTACCTCTTTTTAGTTTTGTTCAGTAACATTTTTATGATTCTAAAGTAAAAGAATAAATTAAATTGACCAAATATATACTAATAAAGTAGTAATGCGGGGGTGTTGTCTCCAGGCAATTTTGAAAATGATTCTTCAATCCCATTGGCTTTTTCTACCACTTCCCGATATCCAATTTTAATATTTGATGGTTCGCTGGATTTGTTTCCCAAAGCTATAAGCAGCGCCGCCCCTACCCAACGCGAAGCCTGGTGCAAGAAATGTTTGCGAGGCCCTTCCTTTAAACCCCCCCTCCACTTACTTCTACCGTACATCACCCACCGGTCACAAAGCGTTGCCTCTGCATTACTGCATTATACGGTAAGTTGGGGATGGTCCTCAACTGTTTGGCTCGGTTCACACGGGGGATGAAAGGTAGAAACAAATAGTGCAATTCTCATGTAGACGAGATCGCCGTGAGCCCAGGACTAGTGTGTGGGCGTCGCCGCGAGCCCGAGGATGATGCAGTACTAGTAGAGGCATCGGGCAGTTCACACGCCACACACCCTTCTTCCTACCAGTATGGATTGGTATGGATTTTTATACCAGAAAGTGCTACAACCACTGTAATATCTTTTATTTAATGAACTTCGATGCGTTTATAAAGCTATTTCTCTTTAGCCAAAAACATTGAATTAAAAATACGTTAACGAGGTATAAGATTATGGTACTGTATAAGATATGGGTTTTAATGGTGGTTGGCAATAGGGATCATAGGTAACAGACTCATACATGACAATTTCTCACTTTTTCAAGGCCTCGAATTTTGCAGTTACATTGTTGAAAAAGATAGTTAATGTAAGAGGTACCGATTTTTATATAACTAAGTCTGGAGTTCCACCAGACGGATTTTCATAGTGAACCCCTCACTGGAAACCATATTAATACTGGAAGTTTCCACGCTCGCCGCGACCTTTCCGAAAATAAATCGGTCGTGTGAATTGAGGGTGTGCGAGTACGCAGCGGGCTCGCTGCTAAATCGCGGCGGTCCCTCTCGTGTGAACCGAGCCTTACTAGAACACAATTTTATTATTTTGTCATTAGCAAACTATGTACCACTAGTTGTTTGTGCATTGTATTTTACATAGGCCTCTACTTAATTTGAAGCAAATTGGACAACAAATGTAACTGCTAGCGTGCAAACACACATCATATATAATTTTTAAAGTTACAAACTTATATGGTGGTAACAGGTTTAAGTTTTACCATGTGGGTCAAGCTACCATAGGAAATTTGCTAAACATAAACCAATTTGCAATTGGTTAGTAAAAAGGTACTCAGTAAACACTAAAAGTATACAGAAACAGATTTAATGGAGGAGGAAATAATATTGTCTAACAAATACACTGCTGCTACTTGACACAGTACTGTACTCTACTCATATAAATTTATCAAAAAACTTACACATAAAGCACTACAAATAGAAAAGAAGTGACCGATTGACAATATCCAGTGTTAATAATGAAAGACGTAAGCTCTACAGACCCTTCAACTACTTTTTAAAATAAATCTTCAATCACGGGAATGGAAATGAGGCAATTCCTGGAAAAGGGCAGATAAAGCGAGCTCTAATTTTGCCGAGAAGGGACAGTTAACATGGAATCTTTTTTAATTCCTGGCCTACAGGCCTCAGTTTGAACTGCCCTTGAAATAATATGGGAAAAATCAAGTGGATTTTCTTGCTGAAAGGACATTCATATATCTCTGAATCTATAACATCTATAATCACCTCACCTAGTAAAATATTTTGTTTGATTAGACTTATTAGACATGTGTACGTAAAGGTAGCACTTTGATTTTGATTTGAAGCACATGGCTTTAATACTGACACATTCCAATGCTTGTATTGAATAGAAATACGGAATAAATATGATTTAATATGTTTTAGATTATGAATTTTCTGTTCAATTTTGATTTGCTAATTCAAAATTTGTAAGGAAGTGTTTTAGGGAGGGAAAACCCCATAAAACCCAAACAGCCCATCAAGGAAAATTTTACTAGAAAGTTGTCCTTTAGACAATATACCTCAGGTAATTTCCCTGAGGGAAATGTACTGGGGGAAAGAGCACAGTGCCAGAGCCCGGTAGTGGGTCCTTTCCCCCACCCCTACAGGGAAAATCCCCATGCATAAAAGGAGGCTGCGCAGAGAAAGCCAGTCAGTTGGGCCCTAGCGGCCCGACCCACCGGATGGGCGTGTTGAGCTCCCGGTGGTCTGGATGGGCGTGTTGAGCCCCCAGGTCCGTCGGATGGGCGTGCTGAGCCCCCGACACCCCGCATGGGCGTGTTGAGCCCGCGGGTAGCCGGATGGGCGTGTTGAGCCCCCGGCATTCCCTACGTACCTATTTCCCTTCACCCAGTGCTAGGGCGCGTTGAGCCCGCACTGGACTTACCTTTCCCTTTCCCCAGTGCTAGGGCGCGTTGAGCCCGCACTGTACTTACCTTTCCCTTCCCCCAGTGCTAGGGTGCGTTGTGCCCACACTGGACTTACCTTTCCCTTCCCCCAGTGCTAGGGCGCGTTGAGCCCGCACTGGACTTACCTTTCCCTTCCCCAGTGCTAGGGCGCGTTGAGCCCGCACTGGCCTTACCTTTCCCTTCCCCCAGTGCTAGGGTGCGTTGTGCCCACACTGGACTTACCTTTCCCTTCCCCCAGTGCTAGGGTGCGTTGAGCCCGCACTGGACTTACCTTTCCCTTCCCCCAGTGCTAGGGTGCGTTGTGCCCACACTGGACTTACCTTTCCGTTCCCCCAGTGCTAGGGTGCGTTGTGCCCGCACTGGACTTACCTTTCCCTTCCCCCAGTGCTAGGGCACGTTGAGCCCGCACTGTAATTACCATTCCCTTCCCCCAGTGCTAGGGCGCGTTGAGCCCGCACTGGCCTTACCTTTCCCTTCCCCAGTGCTAGGGCGCGTTGAGCCCGCACTGGCCTTACCTTTCCCTTCCCCCAGTGCTAGGGTGCGTTGTGCCCACACTGGACTTACCTTTCCCTTCCCCCAGTGCTAGGGCGCGTTGAGCCCGCACTGGACTTACCTTTCCCTTCCCCAGTGCTAGGGCGCGTTGAGCCCGCACTGGACTTACCTTTCCCTTCCCCAAGTGCTAGGGCGCGTTGAGCCCGCACTGGACTTACCTTTCCCTTCCCCCAGTGCTAGGGCGTGTTGAGCCCGCACTGGACTTACCTTTCCCTTCCCCCAGTGCTAGGGTGCGTTGTGCCCGCACTGGACTTACCTTTCCCTTCCCCCAGTGCTAGGGCGCGTTGAGCCCGCACTGGACTTACCTTTCCCTTCTCCAGTGCTAGGGCGCGTTGAGCCCGCACTGGCCTTACCTTTCCCTTCCCCCAGTGCTAGGGTGCATTGTGCCCACACTGGACTTACCTTTCCCTTCCCCCAGTGCTAGGGTGCGTTGAGCCGGCACTGGACTTACCTTTCCCTTCCCCCAGTGCTAGGGTGCGTTGTGCCCACACTGGACTTACCTTTCCCTTCCCCTAGTGCTAGGGTGCGTTGTGCCCGCACTGGACTTACCTGTCCCTTCCCCCAGTGCTAGGGCGCGTTGAGCCTGCACTGGACTTACCTTTCCCTTCCCCCAGTGCTAGGGCGCGTTGAGCCCGCACTGGACTTACCTTTCCCTTCCCCAGTGCTAGGGCGCGTTGAGCCCGCACTGGACTTACCTTTCCCTTCCCCCAGTGCTAGGGCGCGTTGAGCCCGCACTGGACTTACCTTTCCCTTCCCCCAGTGCTAGGGCGCGTTGAGCCCGCACTGGACTTACCTTTCCCTTCCCCCAGTGCTAGGGTGCGTTGTGCCCACACTGAACTTACCTTTCCCTTCCCCCAGTGCTAGGGTGCGTTGTGCCCACACTGGACTTACCTTTCCCTTCCCCAGTGCTAGGGCGCGTTGAGCCCGCACTGGACTTACCTTTCCCTTCCCCCAGTGCTAGGGCGTGTTGTGCCCACACTGGACTTACCTTTCCCTTCCCCCAGTGCGAGGGTGCGTTGTGCCCACACTGGACTTACCTTTCCCTTCCCCCAGTGCGAGGGTGCGTTGTGCCCACACTGGACTTACCTTTCCCTTCCCCCAATGCTAGGGTGCGTTGTGCCCACACTGGACTTACCTTTCCCTTCCCCCAGTGCGAGGGTGCGTTGTGCCCACACTGGACTTACCTTTCCCTTCCCCCAATGCTAGGGTGTGTTGTGCCCACACTGGACTTACCTTTCCCTTCCCCCAGTGCTAGGGTGCGTTGTGCCCACACTGGACTTACCTTTCCCTTCCCCCAGTGCTAGGGCGCGTTGAGCCCGCACTGGACTTACCTTTCCCTTCCCCAGTGCTAGGGTGCGTTGAGCCCGCACTGTACTTACCCTTCCCTTCCCCAGTGCTAGGGCGCGTTGAGCCCGCACTGGAATTACCTTTCCCTTCCCCCAGTGCTGGGGCGCGTGAGCCTGCACTGGACATCCCTCCCCCCCACAGACCATACTCCTCCCCTCCACTTATTGTTTAACCAGGTATATAAATGGGCTGTCCGTTACAGCTGAGTGAGTCACCACTGGGCAGCTGTGAAAGCAGGTCGTCCACCACGACGCCTACAACGAAAAGGCCAGCAGGAACAATTGGGATATCACTAAAGGGACATCCGCAGAGGCACCGGGACAGACCCGACTTCGCCGAGGGTTGCTACCCTGGAGGTCCTCAGTCTCCGTACCCAAGACATTGATCCTGTGTACTTTAAAGCCTTGTATATAGTGTAAATATTGCAAAAGTGTTCAATAAACTATCGTTGCCACATCTGGAGTTGTCACTGAACCCAGGCCTGTCCCATTGAGAAATTAGTTTCAAATAGGGAAAAAGTGAATGTAAAGTTAAACAAAATTAGAACTACCTTACAACTTATGTGCTTTCAACCTGTAATTTATTTGATCAATTTGCCTTGATCTCTAAATGTTCCGCCTCTCTCGTCAAGATGAAACCACTTAATAAGGCTAACAGTGTAATATTACTATTCACAGACAATAGAAAAAAAATGTTTATGGTCTCTGTTGCTGGCAAGTTTATTGTAATCTGTATCTTGATAAACGTAATCCTGATAGTGAGGTAGGTAGTGGCATGCTAATTAGCTGTTTTATTAATACTGTACTCCTTATGGATGGAAACAAAATTGAACCAGCTGTTAGCGATTCGTAAACTGATTTGTTAAAAGAACTTCTGAAAAATGTGTAAGATGTAGGATAAAAATGGTTACAAAAAACTGGCTGGTGTTTACATAATATGTGCTTTAATCCGATGCTACCATGTTCAATTAATTTTGTAACTACATCCATGGTAAACCCTTCATTCTCTACACTTTACTTCCTCCTTCACTACACTTAACTTAAGCACTGGCTGTCTTTGGACAAATGCATAGATTCATTTGTTTCGAAACCACTTATAGTAAGCTGAATACTAATATTTCATAATTATTAAATGAGTTTATAACATTGAACACATTTTACCTGAGATAAGAAACATACCATTATTATTCTTCCCCTTAAAAAAATTTAGGTTCCACTTTTTCTCATTGTGTGAAGAATAACAGTACAAAAACACTATCTTTAAATAAAAGACGGAGGAATTCACTTAAATATTGGAGAAAAACGGACATACAGTATAGTACAATAAGACACTTTATTTAAAACAAAAAAATTACATCGGGTAAGTAGATGTCTTTCTATAACAAAAGGATGTACACAGTATTTTATTTTTTCACACGAGTCAATCAAAACAAAACAATTTACCATGACAAAAAAGTTTAAACAATAATACATAAAACTTATAGAGGTAGATGAGTATTTATATAAGCGCAGTAAACAATTCCGATCCTAAATATATTGGTCCAAGACACCTCCAGATAAAGAAACATAATATATCAAATGAAAATTCTGATGCAGGTTCATTTAAGTAATTATGAGTCAACCATATAACTCTATTAATACACCTGGAATGCTAGCGCAGAGGAGTTTTTGAAGCGAAAAACGGTCCTTCCCCCTCCACATAATGGGCAACTGAGAGATTTCTGCCGGAAAATATTCTAATGTGCACACTCATTAACACGCTCCTCCATTGCACAGGGATCATCCGATTCTAATGAAACTTATCTGGAAGAATGAGGATTCTAACGGAGTAAACAACTTACAGATAAGTCGGTTAACAGAATTATAAAAATACAAAATATAATTAGCTAAATAAATTGGAACATAAAAAAGTTAGTAAGCGTAAACGTTTTTTATTTTTGGGGTAGGAACAAACTTCAAGCGAGAAAAATGTTGGAAATGAGTTGAATAAATACTTTTATTTAAAACATTTGTTTGTACAGTCTTTAGTTTTTTCACATTTAAAGGGTAAACCCGCGCTTTTGATATCGCCACCGCCATCGCATCGCGTTGCTGTCCCGCGCCGGAAACAACCTTTATTCCATGATATCCTATTTTTCTTAATTTTATAACTATCTTATAATAAAAAATACGTTTTCTTCTGAAGGAAGGGCAAGCTGTGTGACTTAGTTTTTACAAGTACTATTTTATTGGGTGGAGTACACTTCCTGTTCCATGATTTTTTTGTTGAAATTAAGTTTTCAACATTATTTTGAACTCGAATATCAGAATTTGTACTAATTAACCTAAAACACACCTCACCTTCATTTCAATAAAAATTTTTAAAATAGATAGTTTTGATAAAGTAATTAAGTAAAGACTATACAAAAATTAACAAACTTAAGAACGTGTTAGAAAAAATCTATCCCCACTAAAATACTACTATATTACGTTCTACACAAGATTCAATTTGTAAGGATAATTTATGAGAAACCCAGTATAAGGAATAAGCTTAGCTAATATTAAATCAAACTCACTAATATTTCTTACTCATTATTTCCCATGGTTTATTTTCAGTCTACCTTCAGACCCGGGCCTTAAAGAAAAATGGGTCAATTTATACAAAAATAAAACACTTTTTCCGTCAGATTCAAGTAGACTTTGTAGTCAGCACTTCAAACCAGATTAATTTAAATTGATAGCCTTAGAACACAATTAAAAAACAACGCAGTGACTAGTTTTTTATTTTTCTCGGGAGGCATTCCTCATTTTATAAACAGTGAAATAAATTACTTTGGTAGCAACATATTTTGTTCAAATCCGATCATCTCCCATTATGATGATTGGCATGTGTTACAACTTGTAAAAACGATTTGCTATTATTTTCAAACTATTATGCCATGATTTAACCTGGCCTCAATCCATGGAACAAAATAAAGCGTCAATGAGCCTGAGGCAGAAATTAAATAAGTTAATTTTATTTAATAACACTTAAGTTGTCTAAGAACAACTTTATAATCTTATATTATAATAAAATATCATTTAAAATTGGGTTTCAAATTCATTTTGAATATTAACCTGTTCCCTGTGTAATTTTACATGGTACCGTATACGTTGGTTCCACTTGTGATTCAGTTTATTTAATAAAAAACAGCGGCAATGAAACAAATATCTATTTCCAAAATAAAAACAAGAGTAGCTACCATACTGCCTGTAAAATTACAAGTCATAGTTCAGCTTGTTAATATAATTAAATTTGTGTTGTATAGCAAAGTGTTGCGTCAGTTAGCTGGAATGAGTACGGCACGAATTGGTTTGAGCGCGGGAAATTTTGTTACCATCTTTACAGAACAAATAAATCAACTTATGAAAAAATGTTTGGGATAACAATTGTGGATCAACTAATTATCTACAACTTTTCCGCTGAAATTTTTTTAACCCCAAAACAAAAAAGTTTATGCTTTGTGACTTTTTCGTGTCCCACTTTTAAAACACTACCGGTAACTAGTTTTCATTACTACGAATAAAATAAATGACCAAACTACAAGAAGTTTATACTGTTAGATTCCGAAGTTCATGCAGATCAATAATATATAAAATTTATTGTAATTACATGAATCTGGAGAGGTGCAAAAGCGTGTAAATGATAGGGCGCAAAATGCTGAAATCCACTGAGCGGCCGTGAGTGCCATTGAAGGGGTGGGGGTAAAGACCGATTTCTTGACACAGCCCAAGCATTCCAGGTGTATAATAGAGTTCTATGGAGTCAACTTAATTACGTTCCTGCATCCAAGTAAAACACCGGATTATACTTCTGGAAGTGCCTGACACCCACATTGTCATTAGTTCCTTTTATAAGTAATAATAGTAATGCAAGATAAAGGTACGATCAGAATCCATAATACAGTTTCCTACAAGAATATTCTGAATAATTAAAGTACACTAAAGTCCCGCTAATCTGAAGTAATTAAGACCGAAACACATTCATTCTACAAAATTTCCAGATTATCTGGAAAATTACTTTTAAATATAAAAACTAGGGGTGTGCGATTATTCGAAACTTCGAGCGAGTATTTTCTGCCGATTTCCGGACGATCGCTAACGATTGCGACCTGCCAAAACGCGAAGTAACGGCTGCAAAAGGCGATCGCATCACGTAAAATCGGCCGAAAATGGCGATCGCTAATGATTGCGACCGGCCAAAATGCGTAGTAACGGCCGCAAAAGGCATCACGTAAAATTGGCCGAAAATGACGATGGGACCGCGTAATTTCGGCCGTAAATTACGGAAAATGCAATACCGGCATAAGTGGCGACCGGGCTACTTAATATCGGCCGTAACTAACGATTTCGTCATCTAATATTGATTATAAAGCGATGTCTGGACCAGGTGATATTAGCCAAATGACAGCAATACCGGCATAAGTGGCGACCAGGCTACTTAATATCGGCCGTAGCTAACGATTTCGTCATCTAATATTGATTATAAAGCGATGTCTGGACCAGGTGATATTAGCCAAATGACAACCGGACAATGTTTTATCGGCTGGAAACTAATGTCAAACCGCATTTTGTTTGTCAATACGTAATCCAGTTTGATTGTGCTGGCCAAAACTAAGTATTGCTATTCATGTACTAGTTAGAAACCATGTATATATTCTTAAATCTAGGTTCGTATCCAAATCCGATTACACTATTTTAAACTACCAACTGATGGCAAATACTCGATCGAAAATAGTTGACTCGACTCGATTAAAAAAATAACAACTCGCACACCCCTAATAAAAACCTATAATTTTGTTTGTGGATTTATAAATTACAAAGTACTGTCGATAAGTATAAGCAAATTACTGCACATTACAGTAAAGCCTTGATAATAAATAACATATTTGTACCAATACTTAGACATCATACTTAACTTTACTACATCATGGCATTACTTTATCACCTCAAATTCAACCAGCCGTCACTGTCGTCCTTGAATACAACCAGGATGTACCCACCATTTTTTCAGGGGATATGTATGGCTTCTGGGGGGAGAGGGGTTTGACCTTGGGTGTCGTTCCCCAGAAATACTTAAAATGAAGAGTGTGAAATGTGCTAACTAGGGTTATTACCATACATGGAGTGATAATAAATAAATATGGAAAACTCACGGTGCCATATATTTCCTTCTAATTTATACAGTATGTCTAACAAATTATTAGTCAAAAGTAAATAATTTGTTGATAACAAATAAGTTAAGCCATCATCTGTAATTATTTCAAGGATGTAAATGTAATGATTATTTATCCTTGATATATAGAACATTTTTAACAGTGAAACAGTGTGAAAGAGTAAATAATTTTCTGAATTGAGACTAAAATACTCTTCTTCATTCCTCAGCCCACAATTTTCACACAAGCCTTACTAAAAGCTAGCTTCCCTGGAAACAAATTCAAAACCTGTACTTTTACTCTATGTGGAAATTAATAATTTGAAGCACAATTTGATTAAAATTTAACCCCTCTCAAAGGTTTTTTTAAAATTTGGTCCTGATTAAACAATATGGTTACGGTATCTCTTAATATCTCTCTCGAATGTTCACTCCAAAAAGTCATACAAACCGTGGGTAGTTATAATCAGTAACTGTACAGCGTTCATTAGAGACAGACAGTGCCGACGCAAGCAACGTACCGATGTACCAAATCTACTATTCTAACCAAAAATTAAAGTTTACAAAGGAACAAGGACATTTGATTAGAAGCTTACAAAATTAAAATATAAGTTTTGAGAACAATCTAAAATAAATACAAATTCAGACTGTGTCAATTAATAAAACCAATACAAATTGTTGATTATTAATAAAACAGGTGCTGGGTTACACATTTCCTAAATAGCCTATGTAAGGCAAGTATACAACCAGCTGAATATATAAAATTTATTGTAATTACATGAATCTGGAGAGGTGCAAAAGCTCGCACCCACATTTAAAGGGTAAACCCGCGCTTTTGCAAGGTATTACAAGGATGTACACCTACATCCTAAACTAAGTATTGCTATTCATGTACTAGTTAGAAACCATGTATATATTCTTAAATCTAGGTTCGTATCCAAATCCGATTACACTATTTTAAACTACCAACTGATGGCAAATACTCGATCGAAAATAGTTGACTCGACTCGATTAAAAAAAATAACAACTCGCACACCCCTAATAAAAACCTATAATTTTGTTTGTGGATTTATAAATTACAAAGAAACCATGCATTCCAGGTTCTAAACTCACTACTCCCACATTTGGAATATTAACCTGTTCCCTGTGGCCATGTTAACTTTACTAACACAAAGTAATATAATTAAACCAAAGGAACAAGTGCAACAACCAAAAAACACACCTAAAACACCCTACACAGGAACAGGCGTATTCTTTACCTCAATTTTTTGTACCTGAGGGTACATATGAATTGCTTGTTTTATGTTATTTTAGGTATGTTTTCATTTTAACAAAGACTCAGTAGTATTAATTTTGAAGCCAGGATAAAATTTATATTTATAAGTAAATGGGGTTTTCTTTACCCGTTCTATAATCAATGCAATTTGCATTTTCGTTACCTTGAAACAGCTGTTCTTGCTTCTGCTCTTTAAGCTGTTGATTTGTACTTGATGTAACAATTGTTTTCATCATGTATATTTTATTTTGTTTTACGGAATCTGTAATATTTGCACTCAAACTTATATGTTGTTATCATTGTGTGTAGTGTCATCTCTTTTAGGCCGAGGTGGGCGCCTAGTGTGGGGGTGGGGGGGGGGGGGTAGGGACTAGATAGGAATAGTTAATATTAAAGAATTATATGTAATTAATATTTGCACTTTGTGTAAAGTTTGTGTAAAGCTCCTTTATTTAGTTAAGCTTTAAAGGGGTAGGTGACTAGATAGGGGTTTGGTGGGTAATAGAATTAATGTTTGTAATGGATATATTTACTATAAATATATCTTGCTCTTTTTGTATTATGGAATATATACATGTACGGAAACATGTATATATGGATAATATGGATCATGTATATAATATAAAACATAACATACAACTTGTACACTGAAATCAAAACAAGCTTGTTAAAGTAACAAAGTTGTTAGTAAAGGGGGGTATTGGGATAAATACATATTTTGTAGTTTATTAATGTTACGGTATTTTGAAAGATGGAAACACTGTTGTCAGGAGAGTTATTCAACCTAACAATTGTAAAATATACACGAATGTACTTGCATGAGATTAGAGAGCTAGTATCATCATGTATCATGTATATAATATAAAACATGTATATATGGATACATGAATATACATGTACATGTATATATACATGTACGGAAACATGTATATATGGATAATATGGATCATGTAATTAATATTTGCACTTTGTGTAAAGTTTGTGTAAAGCTCCTTTATTTAGTTAAGCTTTAAAGGGGTAGGTGACTAGATAGGGGTTTGGTGGGTAATAGAATTGCTTGTTTTTAACTGTTTTATATTATGCATGTTGTAAAGCGAAAAACATTTTTTGGTTTTTGGAAAAATCCTTTTAAGTGGAAGTGTCCTTTGCTTTTTGATGGCATTGTACAAAATCTAGGATATTTGTTGGCTTAACGAGTTATTGCATTTATCTTATTCCTTGAAATTCCATACTTGAAATGGATTAGTAGCGTGTTAAGATAGTTTCCCTGTCTTTTTCCAAATTTCAGTGGAGGTATCTCGATATCCTCCTCCCTTGCGTATGCCCCTAAAGGCAATCAAATCAGTGCTACAACCACTTTCACCTATCAGGAAGAGTTCCCCGAGAAAGGAATTGCATCCTTTTAATTCCTTCCAGTTCTGAACTAAAGAGGGGTTGAAGGAATGTTATGGATAAATTACATATGAGGGTTGAAGGGTATTCAAAGTTTTGATAGTGATTATTTTTCAAACATTTATAACTAGTTTTATTGATTGACAAAATTAAATAAAAAATTCCAAAACAGTAGTTTATAATTAGCCGTGTTAAAACACTTACTATCCAGGTACCTAAATTAAAAGTATTAATTTTGAAGCTAGGATAAAATTTACCTAAGTAAATGGTCCTCAGTTTGATGGGTTGTGAAAGTTGTGAGAATATGAGGGATAAATACATATTTTGTAGTTTATTAATGTTACGGTATTTTGAAAGATGGAAACACTGTTGTCAGGAGAGTTATTCAACCTAACAATTGTAAAATATACACGAATGTACTTGCATGAGATTAGAGAGCTAGTATCATCATGTATCATGTATATAATATAAAACATGTATATATGGATACATGAATATACATGTACATGTATATATACATGTACGGAAATATGTATATATGGATAATATGGATCATGTATATAATATAAAACATAACATACAACTTGTACACTGAAATCAAAACAAGCTTGTTAAAGTAACAAAGTTGTTAGTAAAGCGAAAAATATATTTTTTTTCATTTTCATACTTTGTTTTAACCCATTAACTGAGGCAAAAACATTATTTTACAAGTCTGAAAAATCTGTTTAAAATTTAAGCAGATTTTTGGACTACCAGGACTCTGGTGTAATACTAAAAATTTGAGCAAATTAAGTCACTTAGATAAGATATATTCAGATGAATCGTAAAAGAAAAACATTTTTAAAAAAACTGAGCGAGTTAGTTAGTTTTAACCTTTGAAAACTATTTTGGCAGAAGATAAACCAACAAATTAATTTAATCTGAATAAGTTTATTGGAATTATAATCAAAGTCAGTCTTTGAAATATATTTTGGTTGGAAAGGTGGGTGGGGGTAGGGCAATTTCTTTGAATTGACTCAATGAAACCTACAAACCTTATGCTCAAAATTCCAGCACTGAATCTATTTAAATGAGTTGCAGCCTAATTTAGCTTGGTCAGTTAAACATGTAATGGATACCTTAATGGAAACAAGCTTTAGCTTAAAGTAATAGGACATAATATCTTAGCTACTTTATATAAACAAGGTCAAAGACAACTTACATTCCTCAGTTTTATATTAAATACCTGAAAGTGGAAACATAAACGTAACATGTTTCACACAAAATATGTACTAAAATCTATTAGGAACACTAGATTGAAGTTTCTTACTAGATTAATTTTACTTTAATATATTTGTGCTGGATGATTTTTAACTTCAAGAATATTAACTATATGAATTATTGCTCTTTCTGATACATGATTATTAAAGTATTTTTATTTAAATCTAGTTGACTTTATAGTTAATATTTTGTATTAACTGTTTTATGAATACAAAAATTGTTTATATTTATACACTAAACTCATACTATGTGTACTAAACGGGTTTTTCATCTCCTGTTTCATACTTATGGACTACACAAACTATTGAAATCAAGGACACCACGTTGAACTATGAAAGTCTTCTTAGTAATTAACCTAGAATTAATATCTGTAACCTATTCTTGTTACATATCAATGCACATAAAATGAGCAGTAAATGTGATAATTATATGGTATTGGTTGTAGCCCAGTGTCATATTATTTACAATATTTGCACTCAAACTTATTACTTCTACAATTAAGTGATTTGGTCACTGGTCAAAGTTTTAGTAAAATAGGTAATAAGCCTAACACACAAAAATCCTTTTGTAAGCATTCTATTCAGTGGGAAGACAACTCCAGTCAACTGGTTTCTTGCCTTGGCTTACAAGTAGTTGATTGCACTTGGAGAAATGTTTGCAGCCAAAAAACCCTCTGGACGCAGACAAGGGAGAGGGGTGAACGGTCTTCAGCAAATGATGCCTTTTCTAAAAAAAAAAAAAAAAACACTTTTAAACTGTTGCTTGGATGTGCATCATCATTGTGTGTAGTGTCATCTCTTTTAGGCCGAGGTGGGCGCCTAGTGTGGGGGTGGGGGGGGGGGGTAGGGACTAGATAGGAATAGTTAATATTAAAGAATTGTTGTTATTTCAGTTTCAAGTAGAAGAAAAATAACCGATGAACATGAAGTGTACATGACACATTTTTCTAAGTGCTCCTGGATGGACTGCCAAACAGAGCACAGTATTTAGTTGCTTCTCTGCCAGGGAAGAGGTGGCTGGCAGGAGGCGGGAGCAACAATCAAGGTCAGTAGCTGGTACTCACACTTGTGTCTGTGACTGCACTGTTTTGTTCACGGTCAATAGCCAATAAATGAGGTTCTAGAGTGTTTTGTTGTTTGCTTACTTGGTTAATAAATGTGAGAGTTCAAATTTTGTTTGCTTTCATATTATAGATTTACTTTTAGATTATGTTAATGGGTTAGCAGCAGATTGGTGGTAAACCTTAACAAATTAAAATGGATTATATTAGAAAAATGTTTATTGCTTGTTTTTAATAGTGCTTGGACATGCATAATGGGTATAAGTTACAGAAAACTCCCATTATCTGAACCAAGGAAAGAGGGAGGGGTGAAGGGGGGCGCCAGAGTTTGTCAAGCCTTGGGGCAAAAATCTCTAAAAACCTCTGTGACAGTAAAAATAATAAAAACATCTTTTACTCAATGTAAGAAACATATTACACTAGCTGATGTACCCGTTCTTCACAAAGGGGTTTTCTTTACCCGTTCTATAATCAATGCAATTTGCATTTTCGTTACCTTGAAACAGCTGTTCTTGCTTCTGCTCTTTAAGCTGTAAAATGGAAGTGTCCTCAGCTGTTTGCATTACAGTTTCTGAATGTTTACTTTATTCTGAAATGTAAACATTGAAACTTAGGACGTTCACGGGGGGTAGCCCGAGGAGATTTTAAGGAAGTGAATATGCCTATGTGTTGCATGGGTTCAAGATATATCTTTGTGTAAAGTTTCAGCCTAGTCGGTTCAGTAATTTTTGCGTTCACCCGGAACATCAGACAGACAGGCAGACAGACAGACAGAAACCATCTATAATATTATAAAGAAGAGGTTTCCCTCCAAAACAGTAACTTATAAATAGCCGTGTTAAAACACTTACTATCCAGGTACCTAAATTAAAAGTATTAATTTTGAAGCCAGGATAAAATTTATATTTATAAGTAAATGGTCCTCAGTTTGATGGGTTGTGAAAGTTGTGAAAATATGAGGGATAAATACATATTTTTTGTCTTAGTTTATTAATTTTACGGTATTTTGATAGATGGAAACACTGTTGTCAGGAGAGTTATTCAACCTAACAACAATTGTAAAATAAAAACTTGCATGAGATTAGAGAGCTAGTTGATCATGTACATAATATAAAACATAAACATACAACTTGTACACTGTTGAATCAAAACTTGAGCTTGTTAAAATAACAATGTTGTTAGGAAAGCTGAAAATATATTTTTTTTTTTTCATTTTCATACTTTGTTTTAACCCATTAACTCAGGCAAAAACTTTATTTTATCTTTAGTTTAAAATTTAAGCAGATTTTTGGACAACCAGGACTCTGGTGTAATTTAGGGGTGGGCGAGTAGCGTTTTTTTAAATTGAGTCGAGTCGAGTGGAGTATTAATCCAAACTACTCGAGTTTCGAGTCGAGTAGTTCTTTAAAAAGTAAAAAAAAAACTCATTTTAGCGAATTTCCCCTATAGGGAAGAAGCTATTACCATAGTCGGCATGGTAAGACCTAGGCCCGGGACCATGATAACTTTTCGTTTTGAGGTCCCCAGACCCCAAAAACACCATTCGTTCGAAACTGTATATATATATATCTATATATATATATATATATATATATATATATATCTATATGTGTGTGTGTGTCCGTGGGTGCGATAACTCTCGTGTAAAAGGTCCGATTTTGATTAAATTTGGTACAAATGTGTAAAGCAGCATTTATGACTTTTAAGTTTGAAAACCAGACGGATCGAGCTATCGAAGGGGTATTTTGGGGGGGTTTTGTACCCCAAAAATGGGTTTTTTGAGTTTTTTACATACAATTTTTGAAAATGTACAACTTTATTTTTTCCCATTGGAATCAGCTTAAAAATACGCACAATTTGATGTTTTAATCATTGCTCTACGTCAATTGGTTACTGAGATATTGAAAGTGCTAAACACAGTACGTTGTCCAATGTTATTCTTATGGAGAATAAGAAAATTGTATATCTCGCTTATTTATCAACTTATCCTGACGAAACAAGGTATATTGCTTCATTTCATTGTGGTCTATTGATATTTGCACAAAAACCCATTTTTTGGCCGATAGTTCCCGTAGCAGCAAACCTGCATACTCAGCCCCATGTTATTCTTATGGAGAATAATTAACGTGTTATCTCCTTTAATTATGAACATAAATCAATAGAACTTGGTATGTGGCTTTACCTAGTTGAGTTATATTGATATTTGTATAAAAGCCCATTTTTAGTGTTCCTTATTTCAGCAAACCTGCATACTCAGCCACCATGTTATTCTTATGGAGAATAATTTAAATGTCATAAATGGTTTATTTATGCATGTACATTGATTAAACTTGGTATGTGGCTTTATGTGGTATTAAGAAAAATTAATATGCATTGGAAATTCGCTGAGTACGCAGGTTTGCTGCTACGGGGGTATTAATTTATGTATTGAAAATAATGTATTTAACATATTAAACTTTAATTATAAACATAACATGTTATTGAATTATTAATGTTATTATTAATTTTATTTTAACCTTTATTTTACTATGAATGAATATGATTTATGTAAAAAATATATATGTATAACCACAACAACCATAACAAACAAGAGGCAAGTATGTATTACAAATATCCATACAAAGATTTTGGGTTAGTTTATCAAAACCAGAACATTTGAATAAGAAAGTGATTTTTTGACTCCGACCCAAACACTCCCTGTGCCCCTCTTTTACTTATCTTAACTCACAGGTATCCATAAATAACCCACGTGTAATTATCTCCTTTCATATGAGCTAATAAACGGTATCAGGAAACTGACACATACTTTCTCCCTTTTAGCCAAACTTTAATGACAAAAATATTTGTTATTTACTAAATATAGAATATGAAGTATAGATAAATGTACAGAAAATTGTCTAAAATAGTTGTTTTCAGAAATATCCATCCAAATTGCTTTTTTGGAGGCACTATAGAGGCACCGTTGCTACACACAGTAGTTTTGAGAGGGGAAATGCCCCCTTGCCCCCCCCCAGGGTTAAATAGCAACACATTTCGAACATCATCTGTTGGTCAATGCTAACTTGACCTGCATATCAAATTTTAATTAAATTGATCAATAAATAAGAGAGAAATAGTTATTTTTGTATTCCCCATAAGAATAACATTGGACAACGTACTGTGTTTACTGCTAAATGGAAATTTCAATTTTCTCCGCAACTAGCAATCGTAGAATAGTAATTTAAAATACTAATTTATTTAGTTTTTTGAGCTCTTTTTAACGGTGAATAGCAATCTTTTTTAACATTTATGATTTTTTATGAAAAATCCAAAAAACTGAATTTTTGATGTTTTAAGTCCTGTAATTTCTGAACCCGAATTTTTCCAGAAATGCGGGTGGTGTCATTTTGTTGGAAACCTAAAGTTCTACAAACCACGAAAGTTTAATCAAAATCGTTAGAGCCGTTTTTGAGAAATTTGGATTTTTCATGTTTTTTGGCGGTTTTTGGGGGATAATTACCCTTAAAAATCAAAAATTCAAAAAAATAAAAAAAACGCCTGGAGGTATTGTGGATTAGTACCTACATACCAAATTTCATCAAAATCGGCCCATTGGTTAGGGCTCTAGCTCTGTAAACATCCACACACACACACACACACACACACACACACACACACACACACACACACACACACACACACACACACACACACACACACACACACACACACACACGGACACACACACACACACACACACACACACAAACACACAGACACACAGACATCACGTAAAAACCACTTTTTTGGGTTCAGGGAGCACCAAAACGAATATTTCCACTAACAACTCAAATTCGAAAATTCTGACGAAAACAATACTTTCTCCATATACTACGTATAAGGGGGAGAAAGTAAAAATTGATTCAAGGCTTATTTTTCTCTATTTCAGTCACTTATTTTGTTAAACATTGGTTAGCGGCGTAAACATGGGTAAACGGCAGGAGTAGTTATGATATTGTCAAGTATTTGGGGTACACGGCGGGAGTATCAAACTACTCGACTCGAATTTTCGAGTAGTCTCTAATACTCGCTCGGCCTTCGAGTATTAGAAAATACTCGATAGGTACTCGAAAACTCGAGTGCTCGCCCACCCCTAGTGTAATTCTAACAATTTTAGCAAGTAGGTCACTTAGATAAGATATATTCAGATAAAATATACTGAATCGTAAAAGAAAAACATTTTTTAAAAACTGAGCGAGTTAGTTAGTTCTAACCATAAGAAAACTATTTTGGCAGAAGGTAAACCAACAAATTAATTTAATATGAATAAGTTTATTGGAATTAAAATCAAAGTCAGTCTTTGAAATATATTTCGGTTGGAAAGGTGGGTGGGGGTAGGGCAATTTCTTTGAATGACTCAATGAAATTTACAAACCTTATGCTTAAAATTCCAGCACTAAGTCTATTTAAATGAGTTGTAGCCTAATTTAGCTTGGTCAGTTAAACATGTAATGGATACCTTAATGGAAACAAGCTTTAGCTTAAAGTAATAGGACATAATATCTTAGCTACTTTATATAAACAAGGTCAAAGACAACTTACATCCCTCAGTTTTATATTAAATACCTGAAAGTGGAAACATAAACGTAACATGTTTCACACAAAATATGTACTAAAATCTATTAGGAACACTAGATTGAAGTTTCTTACTAGATTAACTTTACTTTAATATATTTGTGCTGGATTTTTTTACCTTCAAGAATAATAACTATATGAATTATTGCTCTTTCTGATACATGATTATTAACGTATTTTTATTTAAATCAATACACCTGTACCTCTGTTTTTTTCAAAAATAGACTTGAAAAAGTTGTTCTGTGGGAAAGTTGCAGATAAATAAACAAATTTCATTTTTCATTCCAACTTTTTCTTTCCAAAGTGTTTGGTTTCCTCAGAAATCAAGGTATAAGAAAGCGGTAAAACTGTCTTTCGCACAGCCCGCTACCCCCCGCGCCCGACCATAGGCAGTGCAGTCTGTTTGTTTTCCAGCTATGTTGTTAGTGAATTTCCTTTGGAAAGTGAACTATTAGCATGACCCGCACGGTGAAACTTAAGTCCGGGACCACCATAGAAGTTCCTAACGTGACCCCCTGAACACGTTTTGGGGGGTCGTTCAACATTTATATATATATATATATATATATATATATATATATATATATAGACATATATATATATATATATATATATGTGTTTGCACTCTAGCGGTCACATTTTTTGTCCGATTTACTTCAAATTTGGTAGGGACGTTCCTTTCTGTAATCAGTTGGACAAGTTCGTTGGGCAATACAATCGGAAAACTCTATACCCCTTTTTTGGGGATTAATCTTTCAAATTTTGAGTTTTTGGGCCCAAAAAGGGCCAGAAAAGCCCCATATGTAAAATGAATGCATGTAAAAATATGGGAATTAGAGAGGCGAAAGTTTTAAGCCCTCTCTCGTCATTCTAGCATAAATATTTATCGAGTTATTAAAGAAAATGTGTATTGACCAAACACAGTACGTTGTATTATGGGGATTTTACATTAGAAAAGCCTGTTATTCATTTGTTGGTGTACTTATATCATCCCCAACAACCTCACGCCTACTTTAAAGCCTGACTGAACCTTCTCCTAACCTTATAATGCGCAAAATTGTATTCCCAGCATTGCAGGTAAATAGAACCAGGAGCATCAGAACAGCCAAAAAATCAATGTTTTCAGATTTGAATAAAAGTTGGAATAAATGTATGTTTTTAACTGATTTTGAGTTTTTATAGTTTTTTATGTGGAAATTCACTTGCCTCACGTCAGCGTGCTGCGTGCAAACTCGTTTTTGTGTTTATTTGTTATTTTATTTTAGCTATGATTAGTAATAGTATCATATTCATTTAAGGAGTAGTAAATGAAAAATAATTAGAGTTATAGCTAGTTTTATTTACTTATTTATATGTTTGTAATATCCTCAAAGTTTCACTCGCTATAGCTGATTAAGGGTATTAAATAATTTAGTCCAAATAGTTTTAAGACATGAATCAATGTTCATTTACCCAAAGAAATTACAGTATTATTCAGTTGTTGTTTCACCTTATATGTATGCAGACCTTCATTAATAATCTTACTGTAATGATGGATCATTATACAGAAAACATAAGTACTTATGTTTATATACTTATACATAAGTACTTATGATCTATTATTTTTCTCACTAAGCAACAATTATTATCGTCCTCCTCATTATCAGAAAAATGTAAAACGTTGCGAAATAAATCCATATCATACCTACAGATTGACCAAGTACATGGTTTTACATTATACTGAGAATATTGTTTTCACTTAGACTATTATAGTTAGGTAGCCTACTTCTAAAACATCTTTCGCAAAATCGGCACACTTTTACAAAGTTGTACAAGGCCTTAATTTACGAATGAAAAAGTGATGATTTTAAAATGTAAACAATAGTACAAATGTGTATTTTATTATATTATTTATTCCAAGTGTCTTTTAGTCTATAAATAAAAATACAGTTTATTAAATATAAGTTAACAACTGGTACTTTAATTTTAGTTTTTTATGGAGGTGTCCGGTTATTGTAATCAATTTACCATCTCGTGTAATTCGACATCTTATGTCTACAACAAAAGCCGTATCCACCCTCACTGCGACTAACTGAAATAGTGCGTCGCGGTGCGTGGTAGACGCTCGGACTAGGGCGGTGCCGCCATCTTGGACTGTCTCATCC
This sequence comes from Allygus modestus, assembly GCA_963675035.1. Taxonomy (NCBI): domain Eukaryota; kingdom Metazoa; phylum Arthropoda; class Insecta; order Hemiptera; family Cicadellidae; genus Allygus; species Allygus modestus. Next base: position 140,611,792 of record OY776111.1, read on the forward strand.
ATCCGCCAGGCTGGTCGCACTCTCCGCTCCGAGTAGCTTCTGTATTCTATTATGTGCTCGCTGGTACCTATACGTATAAATATTCAACCTAAATAAAAATCATGATTTTTATAATTTATAAGTTTATTTTGTCTTATCTTATACCAGGGAAAACAGTACCTGATTAACAAATTCAGCTTTCTTCTGAGCATAGGCGCCCCATAGCAAGAAGACGATCCCCTCGCTCTCATTGTTGAGGTGTTTGATCACAGCGTCAGTCAGCCTCTCCCAGCCCTGGTCCTTGTGAGAGTTGGGGGTTCGGCACTTCACAGTCAACACAGCATTCAGCAACAGTACACCTAACACACGGGTAGGCTATGTCATCTGGTCTTTCTTTCTATTAAATTGTAAACTGCATGAATTATTTTATTTTTGCAAATAAAAGTGCCCTTAGATGATTCTCTAAATGGTATGTTCTAGAATAAAATTAATTCCTTGGTTTTAGTGAATTTCCCCTATAGGGAAGAAGCTATTACCATAGGTGGCATTGTAAGACTTAAACCCGAGACCATGATAACTTTTAGTTTTGGGGTCCCCAAATGCCAAAAACACTATTCGTTCAAATTAATATATATGTATGTGATAACTTTAAAAAACATCCGATTTCATGCACTGCACGGCGCCCAGTGTAGATGAGATGGAGCGATCGATGATTTAAAGAATTTAATGTTTCCGGTGCAAGTTTTTCACCGTCTGCGGGTTAGTCAATTGGCACGAACATGTAAAGCAACATTCATGACTTTAAGTTCGAAACCCAGAAAATCAGAAATTTTGTTGCATTTTTCACCCTAGTGTTTTTAAAACACTCAATTTTGGTTTTGAACATTTTAGTGCTTAAAAAACAGTATTTTGAATCATTAACCTAGGTTGAGTCGTTGCAGAGAAAATCCAAAAAAACTTTTACTTTAAATTTCCCTTGTTAATCTTATAGGAAAACTGTTTTTAGCTTTTTCTTATTTAATTTTAATGTAAAATTCACATTAGCTTTTACCAATCAGTAAAGCTCTACAAAACAATCCTTTTGATTGTACATCCATCTGTTGTAGCAGAGCTAGCCTGCCAACATTTATTTTACCAGGGCCCTCCCACCAATGTTGCCACAGATCAGTTAACTCATTGAGAGTTGCACGACTGGTCAGTATTGGTTGTGAGCGGGAATCAAACCCGCAAACTTCATAAGAACATCTGGCTAAGGCGTTTCTACGATTTAGCCCATATCAACCAGTAGCACAGAGGTATTAAATAAGTTAATAGTTGGTCCATGGCCCTAGTGGAAAGAACCATAACTGCCCGCAGTCATTAGTTATAAATTATGTTACTAGAGTGTACCAGTGTACCAGATTGGAGCCCGTTGCAGATTATCGTGAATAGAATAAAATGACTTAACTCACCTTGTCGAGCCCAGCCAATTAGGTAGCCGTGTCCAGGCTTCTTGAAACCATCAAAGTCATTCTCTAATTCTTTGTACATATTGAGTAAACTGAAACAGATAGTAAATTAATGCAACCATGGTTGACTGATGATTATTCACATTAATCAGACTATTTTATGGCCAATAGTATGTGATCCGGTTGAAGTTCTCGGCCGATATTTTATAATCACCCTATACCTATGACCTATATACCTGATTTGGCTGAGTCAGAAATTGATTGTGCTCGTCTGCGGATCAGCTGGGAAACTCACTCGGTTCTTGCTGAGTTTTATAATACACTGAGTATTTAAAATTAAAAACAAAAACTCAAATATTAAAGTACTTGCACACTTCTAATATTTTTTTCTAGCTGAGATCGAAATTCGTGACTTTTATCGACTTCTAAAGGTTTTCGATTGGTAGTCACCCTGAGTATAACTGACAAATCAATAATATTAAAAAACAAAAACCAAATTGCTTTAGCTAAGGGGAAGATTGCAAGGACTATGATTGAGTTAACTTCCCCTCAGAATAATGCTGGAGGGGGGAAGCCGTTATCACATCTGTCACTAACTCCATCGATTTCCTACGAGATGTCATTTTACATGCAAGCTACCATCCTATTTCTTACCTTGGAGGTGGTGGTACACCAACAGGAACACTAAAGCATAGGCCTGAAAAATAAATAAAAATAAATTATAAGTAGGCCCTAAACAAGTTTAAACAAAACTTTAAAGTACCGGTACCTCCCTTGCAGAAGACCTGCATGCCTGTGAAACTTGATACATCCTAGATGAAACATGCAACTGGAAGAAAATGTTGAAATGTTATGGTCAAAATTTGTATGAAAAATATAGTACGGTACAAAATTTAATGAAAATCAGTAAATCTGCCCATAGGCGTACGCAGAGTCCGGTCAGCGTGGGTGCTGTGAATACATAAATTATTCAATGAAATCTAATAGTTTCCTCCTTGATACAAATATGTGCTAATCTTATTCAATGCAATAAATATTGTATCTGCATAGGTATATTTAGTTTACACAATATCGTGATGTTACTGGTTTTGTATTTTCTTCTAAAACAATCTAGATTACGTGCAGGCCGGGTGGCTGCTCGTCACTCCAATCTTTCGGTAAAAAAATTTAAACAGTATAACAATTAGCAAAATTAACTGAAATAGGGGACTAAACAGTTTTTTTAAGCTAAAATACAAGAAGATATCAACACAGAATATATTCTTGTTTGATTACTTGGCAATCTCATCTTCTTCTTTAAAATATATTAAGTGAAACAATGTTAAAATATATTAAAAATTATATATATATATATATATATACATATATATATATATATATATATATATATATATATATATATATATATATATAGGTTTAAATTTTAAAATTGTTCTACTTAATATAGTTAAAGAAGAAGATGAGATTGCCAAATAAATCAAACAAGAATACAACCACCATTTTCAACAATGTCAAAAAACATTCAGAAGAAAAACAGAATTTATGTTTTCTCAGGAAAATATACTTGATTGTACCATTGACTAGGCCTATAAATATTATATCTCAAAGTGAAAAGTAAAGTTCAGATAAACAGCGATATAAAAGTCCTATTTCTATTTATACTCAAAATTTAAACCATTATGACATATTTTTCCACTAAATCTCCGCCCAAAAAATGAATGAAAGGATGGCGAAGGGGTATTGTACCAGCTGTATCCAAATTCAGCAATGGTTGAAGGGTTGGGCAAAATATCAAAATTCACCAACCCCGAAACAGATAGAAAAACTAGCCTGTCAAAACATCTAAATTCACCAGCTTTTGCGCGCGTGCGGGTTGTATCGCGTGGTTATTGTTTGGTGTAGTTTTTTCCAGATTTTAGATATATTTACACTACATAATTCAATTTCATAAACCTAACCAACGCCAACGCGCCGAGGGGCTGCCGCAAAAGGATTCCCGAAATTGGTGAATCTGGATTTTGTGCTGGTCTGCATTTTCTACCTGTTTCGGGGTTGGTGAATTTGGATGTTTTTAACAACCCTCAAACCATTGGTGAATTTGGATACGGTCATTGTACCTATATCCGGCACTAGGTTTCCAAGAAATCTGCCGACCGTAACGGGAAAAAGTCAGACGACAGTCCATGTTTTGGAGGTCAATTTTAATTTGTAAATACTAGTTAACTGTGTTACAATAATTCTCCCAGTATTACTAACTATTAAAGCAAAAACTTATATTACCGTACTTTGTACTTACTTCTTAGATTTAACTTATGATTTTAACATCTAAACATTTATTTTGACGCCCCCCTCAAGCCCTCTTTGTCGCTACCGTGGGTGCCGCGGCACCCACCGTGCGCATGCCTATGAATCTGCCAAAGTTTGAAATAATAATTATTCTATCATATGAATAATTTTGAATTTCTCATACTATTATTATTATTACGGTTTTCATGTACACATGAGTCCGGCTAATCCGAACTAATTAGGACCGAACGCTGTTCGGATTAGCGGATTGTTCGGATTAGCTGAAATAATTTAAATAATAGAGAATGAAGCAACTGAACGGGTCTGTAGTGTTGTAATATGAACGAATGATACACAAAAACAAGTATCAATAGACCGTTTACTCTTTCAAACGCAGAATTGGCCGAAAATGACGATCGCTAACAATCGTGACCGGCCAAAACGCGTTGTAACGGCCGCAAAAGGCGATCGCATCACGTAAAATCGGCCGAAAATGATGATCGGGTCACGTAATTTTGGTCGAAACTAACGATTTCGTCATCATTGATTATAAGCGATATCTGGACCAGGTGATGTTGGCCAAATGACAACCAGACCGTGTTTTATCGGTCGAAAACGAATATCAAACCGTGTTTTGTTTGTCAATACGTAATCCAGTTTGATTGTGCTGGCCAAAACTTAGCATTACTACTCATGTATTAGTTAAAAACCATATTTAGATTATCAAATCTAAGGTGGTATCCAAATCCCATTACATCATTTTAAACTACCAACTGATGGCAAATACTCGCTCGAAAATGATTGGCACTACTCGACTCGAATAAAAAATCACTACTCGCACACCCCTAAAATTTAGTCTTTTCACATTAAACAAAACATTTGTATTCTTCAAAATATTACTTTGTTTTCACTTTGTTACTACATTATTTACCTTTCCCATTATCTTTTGTCTTATAATTACGTAAAATATATTTTTTTATTAGTCCACAGTATTTACTAAAAAATCCAGAACCTGTTCGGATTAAGCGGACGTTCGGATTACCCATGTTCGGACTAGCGGGACTACTCAGTGTATCATTTTGGTGTTTCAGAAAAGTAATTCTAAAACTGAAAATAACTAATGAAAGGATTCTTTGTTATTTATATTCAGTGAATATTAGTTAACTACAGGATTAAATCTTCTACAAAGAAACTGTACTAAAACGTTACCTATTAGGGCAAGCAAGATATAAAAATTAAAAACGTTTTTTATTTATGAGTTTGTTTATACTAACACCAAGACCCAACCAGATTCAATTTCATCTTAAGGCTGAACATATAGTGACCTGGAAATTGTGCCTTGAGGGGAGGGGAGTGGCAGATGGGGCTCTCCATGAATGACTTTTGACATCATAAATCATTTTGCAACATTTAAATATTCAACAATGCACAGGTATTTTTATCACTAATTTTAAATTTGTGATTAAAAATATCAAACCATGAGCCTGTCCTGGATGGTGGTAAGGGTCTTGACCAAGAATAACAACTTTAATCTCGTCAACTCTGCATTCCCGGGTCCAAGTCCACACCTCTTCTGGTCTTGGGAAGATTGGAGTTGTTTTCGATCTTTCTTCAACAAGGAACTTGCTCAGCTATAAAAGTTATTTCACATTAAAAATTAAATGTCAATTATAAAAAGAAATTGAAGCTTATAGGCCTACAATCAAAAGAGTATCTACCACATCCTTCACGTCAAAATTCTAGACGTGAAAAGTAAAATAATAAACGGTATCAGGAAACTGACACATACTTTCTCCCTTTTAGCCAAACTTTAATGACAAAAATATTTGTTATTTACTAAATATAGAATATGAAGTATAGATAAATGTACAGAAAATTGTCTAAAATAGTTGTTTTCAGAAATATCCACCCAAATCCCTTTTTGGGAGGCACTATAGAGTCCGTTGCTACACACAGTGGTTTTGAGAGGGGAAATGCCCCCTTGCCCCCCCATGGTTAAATAGCAACACATTTTGAACATCATCTGTTGGTCAATGCTAACTTGACCTGCATATCAAATTTTAATGAAATTGATCAGTAAATAAGAGAGAAATAGTTATTTTTGTATTCCCCATAAGAATAACATTGGACAACGTACTGTGTTTACCGCTAAATGAAAATTTCAATTTTCTCCGCAACTAGCAATCGTAGAATAGTAATTTAAAATACTAATTTATTTAGTTTTTTGAGCTCTTTTTAATGGTGAATAGTAATATTTTTTAACATTTATGATTTTTTATGAAAAATCCAAAAAACTGAATTTTTGATTTTTTAAGTCCTGTAATTTCTGAACCCGCATTTTTGCAGAAATGCGGGTAGTGTCATTTTGTTGGAAACCTAAAGTTCTACAAACCACGAAAGTTTAATCAAAATCGTTAGAGCCGTTTTTGAGAAATTTGGATTTTTCATGTTTTTTGGCGGTTTTTGGGGGATAATTACCCTTAAAAATCAAAAATTCAAAAAAATGAAAAAAACGCCTGGAGATATCGTGGATTAGTACCTACATACCAAATTTCATAAAAATCGGCCCGTAGGTTAGGGCTCTAGCTCTGTACACATCCACACAGACACACACACACACACACACACACACGGACACACACACACACACACAGACAGACATCACGTAAAAACCACTTTTTTGGGTTCAGGGAGCACCAAAACGAATATTTCCACTAACAACTCAAATTCGAAAATTTTTACGAAAACAATACTTTCTCCATATACTATGTATAGGGGGAGAAAGTAAAAATAAATAAAATTGTCATGAACATTTGCATGGTTTTCTAAATAACTCGATTCATATAAAACTACGTTATCTACAATAAAAATAACCTGATAATATTCTATCATATTACATGACTTAAAACGAACAAAATTGACAGGGGGGAGTACTAATGCTTGAAAAATTTGCAAAATACAAATTCTTTCGATGACGAATAACAGAGAGTTATTGTTGATCAAATTTGTACTGTATTAAACCAAATCTGATTTTTAATTAAATTATACTTTGTTATTTTAATTATATATTTACAATGTTAAACTATGCCAATACTTGAGAGAACCGTAAGATTATATTACACTATCAACCAAATGGTTGGTTCATATATTGGATGAAAATTTGAGGAAAATATTAATTTTTTCAAACAACCCCTCTTAAGGCCGTAAATAACAAAAAACTGTTAACACTAAATACATTTAAAATTTGAAAGATAATCAGGTAAACAATTTGATTTCAAGAACAAATTGCTCTTGAACTTGCTCTAACTAGAGCTCAAGAGCTCAATTACTTTGATAAACAAGAGCTGTCTAACTTAGGGTTCAGTTAGCACTTATTAGTTCATTTTTACTTGGAAGTAAAATTATACAGTAACTTATGATAAAAGTGCCTCCTAAAATAATTTACTTTAAAATTACTGGTGTTCAAAATGTATTGAACTGACTATTCCTTAATTTTGCAAAATTCTTTAAATGTTCAATGTGTCCAGGATGTTTAAGTATGGTGGATATATGGTACTAACATTGTATATAAATACATACATTGTACTGAATTATGTATAGGGCACTTTAAAAACACCGAGTTCTGGCTGTAAAAAAGTGCATATTCCTGTTTGCCTATTAAACCGCGATTACTTTGAAATTTGGCCTAATACTGTGCTACAGATGTTTCGTTACACTTGTTCAAATTTCCATGGGTAGCCAACTCAACACATACAGTCTCAATTAAGCCCTCCAGGATTGCGGTGTACCCCAGCCCCTGACTGGGACCAGTCCAGCAGCCGGGCAGGATGCGGGGACTGAACTTTAACACGTTCAATGCAGGTGGCTCACGTTCATAGCTCAACTAGTTGAATAATATGGGATTTTCATGTTTAAATATGTTTACTGCATGGAATGTGTTAAAACCGGGATGTATGGTAAACCTATGCATTACTCATATCGCCCACCTAACTTAATTGTAAACGTGTCGGAGATCAGGTTACAACCATTTCATACAGCTTACTTCAGTTAATAAAGTCCCGTCCATATAGCTCAAAATGTTGTTTTTGTCCTGATCTCAGTCAGGTTTGGGCAATCATTAACCAGCAAAAGCCACCTAACAGTGTTGTCTGACACTCTGCTACTGCCGAAGTTTCAACTTTGTCCAATGTTTCGTAGGCCTATATTAAATTGAACTTAAGTTAGGGTACTTTGGTATTATACGGATGCCACCCTTATACAGCGCGCTGCGGCAGTTATGTTAGGATGGGTTATCATAAAAATGATTGTAGGACTTTCCTTGTTTCGTTACGAATCGAATGATACCTGATGAGTCATACTTTCGGCCGCCAAACCCCCTCCAAATAGGCCAAGGTCGGGTCGTTGACCGGAGCGCGCGCATCACCTGTCACCGCCTGTATCTGGGCCAGTGTCATGAGTGATTTATTGCCGTGCACTACGTTACATTTGTTTTCATAATGAGTGACATTCTTTTGGTGTGGGATTTACCTCGAAATGAAGAGGAAACCGTACGTATTTTTATGATAACCCATCCTAACATAACTGCCGCAGCGCGCTGTATATTTGGCGGAGTACATGTGGCTGCTAGCGGCGGCGACGCATTCAACACGATCCTAGCGGACATCGCTGCCTTTTGGGAGGCACAACACAAAGACCGCTCATCAGAATGATGTAAAATTAGTACAGTAAGTCAATAAAAGTAAGTTTTTTTTCGAATTATGTAGCTATCCTTTGCATCCGGTAAAAATGTAACCTCCAAAAATAGTGGCATCCGTATAATACCAAAGTACCTAAGTTAGTTAAGACTGACTGTAATTTGGGGTACGCCCCTTGCTTTAACTTGAATATCTGAATATTGCATGTGATCAGCTAACTTACAAGTGGGATGACTGCTGAATTTTTGGGGGTCACAGGCAGGCCCGCCCTCAAAGGGGGGACAGGGGGACAATTGCTCAGGGATCCGGGCCTGTCAGGGTGGGGGGGCCCGGGCAAAACCTGTTGCCTAAAAAAAGCTCACCAACTCGGACGGGGCATGACTGCTGAATTGTTGGGGGTCACAGGCAGGCCCGCCCCCAAAGGGGGGACAGGGGGACAATTGCCCAGGGATCCGGGCCTGTCAGGGATCCGGGCCTGTCAGGGTGGGGGGGCCCGGGCAAAACCTGTAGCCTAAAAAAAGCTCACCAACTCGGACGGGGCCCGGGCCCTCAGAGAGGGGGTGGGGGGGGTCCCGGGCAAAACCTGTTGTCTAATAAAAAGGTCACCAGTTTGGATCCGGACGCAACAAGGGCCCGTAAAAGAGGGGGCCCATACTCTTAATTTAACCAGGGGCCTGATCAAAGGGGTTTAAAATAACCATTTTAAATCTTTCTAAAGCCACTATTATTGATGAAGGTGTTTACTTACAGGCACATGTCATAAGCGGTTCCGAATTCTTTATTTCTCATATTTTTTTAAACAATCGATAGGTATCAGATTTGATATATTGTTTCGATTACAAGTTATGATAATATATCAATAACTTAACCCAACCTATTTGAGGCTGCACCCTGTAACTCAATATAAGTAGCCACTCTATAAAAAGCAATAATATTTTACCACCAGAGATTGCTCTCGCCTTTTACTCTTGGAATAAAATATCAATATGAAATTCCACAGATCAAAAAGTATTGATACAAAATATATGAACCCCATTTGATTCTAAGATGGAAATATAACCGATATATATATATATGTAAATCCAAGTTATATATACTAAGTTATGCCTAGGGTTTAGGCCTTACAAAGGCTTTACTGTGATTTAGCGAATTTCCCCTAAGTAGGGAAGAAGCTATTACCGTAGTCGGCATGCTAAGACCTAGGACCGGGACCATGATAACTTTTCGTTTTGAGGTCCCCAGACCCAAAAACACCATTCGTCACTTTACATTTTTTACTTATTTTGGGGTTTAGAATCCGAAAATATATAGCCAGTGCACCTTTTTTGGCACCCTGTATCTATCTGTCCGTGGGAGCGATAACTCCCGTGTCCACCAAAGGTCAAATTTTGATGAAATTTGGTACAAATGTGTAAAGCAGCATTTATGACTTTAAGTTCGAAAAACCAGACTGATCGACTTCCCGAAGTGGTATTTTGGGGGGGGGGGTTTTGTACTCCAAGAATGGTATTTTTAAAGTTTTTAATTAATATTTGGAAAAGTTGAATTTTAGTTTTCACCATTGGATTCAACTTTAAAACTGTTTGACTAAAATATCGATTAGTCTTAATAGGGCTATCAAAATATCAGTTGAGAATAATCAAATTGCTTATGAAACTGCACCCGCTTAGGGTGGTAAGGCCTATTATGTATTAAGAGAGTGCCTACAGTTAACTTAGGTTACAGTAATTAATCTAATGAAAAATCAGCCTACCTTCTTGAAATATGGCTTTGAAAATTCATCTTTCAATGCTTTGAACCATGTCAGTCCAATGTTAGGATGTAAAGCAGGGCATGCCTTACTCAAAAGCTTTAATTCTGCATTAAGCTTGTTTGTTGCAATTTTCAGAGCTGTTCCTTCCTCTAGGCCTACTTCGTTTAACTTTACATCTTCTTGGGATTCTGAGGGGGAGGATTCAACAATGCTTTTTGAAGCAGGAGATTCTATCTCTTCACTTGATTTGAGTTTTTTATCACTCTCCATAATATTAGAGTTATCAACATTTTCAACATCAGAAATACTTCTTTTAGACGTTCTATTCAACGGGGATGACTGAAAAAAAGCTTTAATTGTTTTCTGATGGCTCATCCTGCACGTCTGAAGGCAAACCCTGGAAGTATCAAACACGATATTCAGTTTACACAAAAGCACAAATATTTTCATAACCATTTTGTGATGGCTTTAGCAAAATTAGGTCTTAACTCTGAAAGAGGGCAACACCATGAAAACAAGGTAGCCTAACTTAGATCTTTCTTTTTCTGTCAACCAAATCGGTTTTAACAAACAAGTCTTAAATGTCCCCTTCAGAGATATTGACATAAACATAGGAGTCTGATTCTGACAAGAAATGGCAATCCCTGAAGCGTAAAGAAATTACTGTAGGCTAATTAAGAGAACGAGGCAAGAGCTGTTTTACAAAAGCCAGGCTTACATCTTACTAAACGAATGCTTTTTGACTAATACCTCTTGGCATCTATCATATCATCGACCAAAATCAATAAAATATAACCAAATTAAAACTAAGATAAAAAAATTATGATTATTGCAAATAACAGAAATAGGCCTGATTATTATACCTTATGAATAATCAGATATAAAAGTACATAACACGAATGAGCATGAGATTGAGAATGAGGGTTCAATACGATCACGATCATGAAAATTAACACAATAACAAAAACAAAACTGTAAAGCGCGCGAATGTTTACAGATGTTTGACCCCATGACCCCAGACACGCCGACCAATATCATACTACATACTACACAATATAGAGTAGCCATGCCTATATGTATAAGATGGTATAAGTAATTATGCATATGTATATATAGATAATTTATTTTAAAAATTAACACCTTATTACACAATATAATTTCCTGGATAACAAAGATTACTGAAGAATACATTGATTTTTAAAAGGTTAAATTCTAATTAATAATATATTGTAGAGATGGTTTTTAAAATGTTAATTGAAAATCTGATACAAGTTAAGGCTATTAAATTAAGTGTATGGTTATCCAAATTTAATATTATCAGAAATCTTGGACTAGTTGAGGTACGGTTCCTCTAGCACCTATAAGAAGGCCATACACATCAAATTTAGAGATCTTGTATTTTTTCCGAATAATACACCTAGTTAATAGTTTTTCATATATCTTGATTTTTTCCATGAGGACCCCTAAAGTTTCGTTTTTATTCTGCTCGAATCTCACTGTTGGATCTATTATAAGTCCTCGGTTGTCCTTTATCTCGATGACTATCTATAATATCGCTGCATCTCACAGAGCCTCCATTTTCAATTCCCGTCACTTCCTCATACACTTCATAACATTGTTTTTCCTGAATTGATCAGCTATTATTTTTCTGATGGTGTGATGACGGGTATTTCGGAGAAGACTGTTAAAAGGTCACTGTCCAAGGACGTGAGGCAGTGTTTCAAGAACAAAATTCTCAGTTGCAGAACAATATATGTTTGCACTGGTTGCCGTCCCTAGACCTCCCATGCAGGCTTCTTGGTGGGATTACATCTCCGATCAGTTTTAAGTAACATTTATAATCAGACTTTGTGAGATCGCAGCTTCTAGTCAGGACTTATTAGTTTTATTTAGGACATTCACTGAAAAGAATAACACTCCATCTGCCTTTATATGGTAACTTAACCAAGTTTTTAATTCTTGCTCTTTTAATATTTATCTTAAAATATTTGTCTTGGTTGAACCATATTCTTGACTCAAGTTTAATTTCTTTAAGCAATATAATATTTCGTCATTAAACATTATAACCTTTTGAAGGTAAGGGTTTTTTACTTGATCAAGAACGCGACAAATATTTATATTTATGTTGAAGAGAAGCTTCCCATGTTGACTTGGTGAGGCCAATACCTTTATTTTTTCTACTTGTATAAAAGAGTGTGCTTGGTGTGTCATTCGGAAAGTCTAAGATTTCGTTTACTGCCGATCAAATTAATTTATTCAACATCATTAAAATACTTCAAAGTTATATTTTTTAAAGGCGCTGTTTGGAACGGATAGATTAAAGAAGGCCAAACATTATTGTTTAAAACAAAAATTTTTTCCGATTTCAGGAATGGAATGGCTTGTCAATATTTAAATTTTATTTAATAATGATTTAATGGTTTTCTCTGGATCAAAAACTATTACTTCAGAAAATGTTCTCCTAAATATTTTATTTTTTCCTCCGAACATCTTTTGGATCTACTAAAAAATTATCTTGTTGTATCATGCACACTCTTATTAATATTGATTATCTTAGTTTTATATAGGTATATTTATATTTAAAGCAATATCTAGAAAGAGAATACTACAATAATTAGTTTTTGTTTATATTTTAGCTGACCTCAATACTTTATTTAGAATAGAACTTACCTGGGGCCGAGCTTCGCTCGGGAAAAGCCAGTCAGTTTGTTTAGATATGACTTGGAGGAAACTTCACCTCTTCCCCCAACTGATTATCAGATTTTTATAGCTCATTTGCCTCTTTGCTGCATTTTTAAGGTCACTCCATTTGTTATTTATAGTTCAATGCCCCTTTGATTTATTTCGGATATAACCACTCTGTATATGCAATCTTCATTCAACAGTATAGTCCCTGCTCTCATCAGGAAGTTGAGCACTTTTTAGCGAATTTCCCCTATAGGGAAGAAGCTAGCTATTAGCTATTACCGTAGGTGGTGGCATGGTAAGACTTAAGCCCGAGACCATGATAACTTTTCGTTTTGAGGTCCCCAGATGCCAAAAACACTATTCGTTCAAATTTATATATATGTGTCCGTTACCGCGATAACTTTTGAAAGAAACACCCGATTTTTATGAAATTTGGCACAAATGTGGAGAGTAGCATTTATGACTTTAAGTTCGAAAACCAGATCGATCGCACTATGGAAAGGGGATTTTAAATTTTTCAAAAATCTTTTTGCAAATTTGACCCCAAAATGTTAAATACCCCCGTAGCAGCAAACCTGCATACTCAGCGAATTTCCAATGCATATTAATTTATCTTAATACACCATAAAGCAACATACCAAGTTTCATCAATATACATTCATAAATAAACAATTTATGACATTTTTATTATTCTCCATAAGAATAACATGGCGGCTGAGTATGCAGGTTTGCTGAAGCAAGGAACACAACAAAATGGGGTTTTATGCTAATATCAATATAACTCAACTAAGTGAAGTCACTTACCAAATTTCATTAATTTATTTTCATAATTAAGGGAGATAACACGTTACTTATTCTCCATAAGAATAACATGGGGCTGAGTACGCAGGTTTGCTGCTACGGGAGCCTTTGTCAAAAAATTATTTGTTTGAGGAAATATCAATGGTCCACAACCAGATAAAGCCGTATACCAAGTTTCGTCAGTATATGTTCATAAATAAACGAGATATAAAATTTTTATTTTCCTCCATAAGAATAACATTAGACAACGTACTGTGTTTAGCACTTTCAATATCTCGGTAACCAATTGACGTAGAGAAATGATCAAAATACAAAATTGTGTGTTTTTTTAAGCTGAATCCAATGGGAAAAAATAAAATTTGACTATTTCCAAAATTATATGTAAAAAATTCAAAAAACCCATTTTTGGGGTACAAAACCCCCCCAAAATACCCCTTCGGATAGAGCTACTTGGCTGGTTTTCGAACTTAAAGTCATAAATGTTGCTTTACACGTTTATACCAAATTTCATCAAAATCGGATAATTTTTACGAGAGTTATCGTGCTCACGGACACATATATATATATATATATATAGATATATATATATATATATATATATATATATATATATACAGTTTCGAACGAATGGTGTTTTTGGGGTCTGGGGACCTCAAAACGAAAAGTTATCATGGTCCCGGGCCTAGGTCTTACCATGCCGACTACGGTAATAGCTTCTTCCCTATAGGGGAAATTCGCTAAAACACTCAATTTTGGTTATAACCATTTTATAGAGCTTAAAAAACAAATAATTTAGTAATTTGAATCATTAACCTAGGATAAGTGGTTGCGGAGAAAATCCAAAAAAAGTGTCCCATGTTTATCTTATGGGAAAAAGGTTTTTAGATTTTTCTCAGATAGTTTTACTAAAAACTTCACATTTCTGTTTATTACTTTGTTTAGCTCAACAAAACAAACATTTTGGTGTTTTAATTGTTGTTCTACGTCCAACCGTTGCAGAGATATTCAAAGTGCTAAACACAGTATGTTGTCCAATGTTATCCTTATGGAGAATAAATAAAATTCTATATCTCGATTATTTATGAATGTATATTCATGAAACTTGGTATGTGGCTTCAACTAGTTGTGGTATATTGATATTAGCACAAAAAACAAGTTTTTTGTTGATAGTCCTCGTATATCAGCAAACCTGCATACTCGGCCCCATGTTATTCATATGGAGAATAAGTAAAGTTGTATATCTCCCTTAATTATGAACCTAAATGAAGAGAACTTGGTATGTAGCTTCACCTGGTTCAGTTGTATTGATAATAATTGCAAAATAATACCCCCGTCGCAGCAAACCTGCAAACTCAGCGAATTTCTAATGACACATTAAGCCACTTAACAAGATTCATAGGATATGTATTCACAAACATTCGATATTTAAAATATTAATTATTCTCCATAAGAATAACATTGGGGATGAGTACGCAGGTTTGCTGCAACAAGGAACAGAAAATAATGGTTTTTTATGCAAATATCAATAGAACTCAGCTAAGTGAAGTCACATACCAAGTTTCATCCATATACATTCATAAATAAGCGATATATAATATTTTAATTATTTTCCATAAGAATAACATGGGGACCGAGTACCTAGGTTTGCAGCTACGGGAACCATAGGCGAAAAATTGTTTTTTTGTGCAAACAACAATAAACCACAACCAGATGAAACCATATACCAAATTTCGTCAGTTTATGTTCATAAATAAGCGAGATATACAATTTTTCTTTTTCTCCATAAGAATAACATTAGCCAACGTACTGTGTTTAGCACTTTCAATATCTCAGTAACCAATTGATGTAGAGCAATTATCAAGATACCAAATTGTTTGTTTTTTTATGCTGAATTCAATGGTGAAAATTAAAATTTGATTCTAATAAAAGTTACATATGAAAACCCCAAAAAACCCATTTTTGGGATACAAAACCCCCCCAAAACCCCCCTTTGGATGGTGCGATTCGTCTGGTTTTCGAACTCGTTCAAATAAATGGTACTTTACACATTTGTACCAAATTTCATTAAGATCGGACCTTTTTTACGAGAGTTATCGTGCTTACGGACACATATATATATATATATATATATATATATATATATATAAATATATATATATAAATATATATATATATATATACATATATAAAAATTTGAACGAATGGTGTTTTTGGCATCTGGGGACCTCAAAATGAAAAGTTATCATGGTCTCGGGCTTAAGTCTTACCATGAGACCTACGGTAATAGCTTCTTCCCTATAGGGGAAATTCGCTAAAAACACATTACTTATCTTCCTCGTTGCAGCAAACCTGCGTCCTCAGCTCTAATGTTATTCTTATGGAGAATAAATAAAATGATATATATCACTTATTTATGGATGTATTTTTGTGAAACTTGGTAAATAGCTCTATGTAGTAGTGAGTCACATATATATGCATTGGAAATATGCTGAGTACGCAGGTTTGCTGCGACGGGGGTATTCTCCTACGCTGAGATAGTGAGTTGAGGTTATCGTTTCGATATCGAAAAGTAACCAACCGGTTGCTTGTTTGTGTTAATGAACTTTCGAATACGATTGTTGTTTTATGGTGGAAAAGCGTAAATGGTGATTCGATTCAAAGCCAAGCAAATGTAAGTTAAAAAAAAAAAATTGTCGATACAATGTTAAATTGGATCTACAAATGGATTTGCGTGAACAAAATAACAAACAACTAGGTTGCAGTTCACGACAAAATTATAGTAACCTAACCTAACCTAACCTAACCCCGCAGAGCGCTGTATGGTGGCTGACCATTGTGCAACATAATTACAAAATACCCCCGTAGCAGCAAACCTGCGTACTCAGCGAATTTCCAATGCATGTATATGTTAGCGAATTTCCCCTATAGGGAAGAAGCTATTACCGTAGGTCTCATGGTAAGACACTTAAGCCCAAGACCATGATAACTTTTTGTTTTGAGGTCCCCAGATGCCAAAAACACTATTCGTTCAAATTTATATATATATATCTCATATATCTCTCTCTCTCTGTGTGTGTGTGTGTGTGTGTGTGTGTGTGTGTGTGTGTGTGTGTGTGTGTGTGTGTGTGTGTGTGTGTGTGTGTGTGTGTGTGTGTGTGTGTGTGTGTGTGTGTGTGTGTGTGTGTGTGTGTGTGTGTGTGTGTGTGTGTGTGTGTGTGTGTGTGTGTGTGTGTGTGTGTGTGTGTGTGTGTGTGTGTGTGTGTGTGTGTGTGTGTGTGTGTGTGTGTGTGTGTGTGTGTGTGTGTGTGTGTGTGTGTGTGTGTGTGTGTGTGTGTGTGTGTGTGTGTGTGTGTGTGTGTGTGTGTGTGTGTGTGTGTGTGTGTGTGTGTGTGTGTGTGTGTGTGTGTGTGTGTGTGTGTGTGTGTGTGTGTGTGTGTGTGTGTGTGTGTGTGTGTGTGTGTGTGTGTGTGTGTGTGTGTGTGTGTGTGTGTGTGTGTGTGTGTGTGTGTGTGTGTGTGTGTGTGTGTGTGTGTGTGTGTGTGTGTGTGTGTGTGTGTGTGTGTGTGTGTGTGTGTGTGTGTGTGTGTGTGTGTGTGTGTGTGTGTGTGTGTGTGTGTGTGTGTGTGTGTGTGTGTGTGTGTGTGTGTGTGTGTGTGTGTGTGTGTGTGTGTGTGTGTGTGTGTGTGTGTGTGTGTGTGTGTGTGTGTGTGTGTGTGTGTGTGTGTGTGTGTGTGTCCGTGAATGCGATAACTTAAGTAAACACTTTGTCAACACTTTGTGTTTTTGGGTATGATATCATTTGTTTTTTATATAATTGTTTATTAAAAATTGTTATAAATGAGATTTCAAGTTGAAATAAAACAAAATATATATCAAGGATAAAATATTATGATATATTGAACATTAATTAAGATTAATTTGCCTTAATTTTACCTAGATAATATTTAGAATTTTCTGGCAGTCTTTTAAACAATGTAATATACATTTTTTTGCACCATATGGGCATTTCTTGACGTTCACTTTCTCACCACCTGCATCTATCCACTTAATTTTGTTTTAAATGTAAGCTATGTAATGCCCTGATGCTGAACTGTTTCCTAAATGGAACACCGCATTTTTTAATTTGTATAGAACTCCATTAATTTTGATTTTTGCAATTTGTAGACTGGGTATTATTAGACTTGAAATTTTGTTATCATGTGTTTGCCAAAGTTGTAGTTACAAAATTACGAAGTTACTTGTAACTGAGATGGATGTTTTTGATTAGTACCTGGGGGCCGAGCTTTGCTCGGGGAAGGCCAGTCAGATTCTTTAGACGATTTGCAATAATATTTCACCACTATCCCCTACTGATAATCGGATTTAATAAACTCATTTGCCTCTTTTCTACATTTTTTAGATCCTTCCAGTTTATATTTATAGCTCAATGTCCCTTTGTTTTATTTTAATACTCTATATATGTAATCTTCCCTCAACACTGCTCTCAGGAAACTACATGTTAATAATCATAAACAATGTGAGTATTACTTTGACAGTTCATTGATTGATTATAAACAGATGTTACAATTCTTTTGTTTTGATTTTAAACTCCATAAGCGCAATGATAATTTTTTTAATTTCCATTTTTGTTTAGTGAATTTACCCTATAGTGAAGAAAGCTATTACCGTAGGTGGCATCGTAAGACTTAAGCCCAAGACCATGATAACTTTTCATTTAGAGGTCCCCAGATGCCAAAAACACCATTCGGTAAAATTTGTATATCTATATATATATATTATGTTTCATGTTTGTGTGTGTGTGTGTGTGTGTGTGTGTGTGTGTGTGTGTGTTCGTAAGCACGATAACTCGTAAAAAAGGTCTGATCTTAATGAAATTTGGCACAAATGTGTAAAGTACCATTTATTTGAATAAGCTCAAAAACCAGACGAATCGCAACATCCGAAGGGGCGGTTTCGGGGTTTTCACATTTGATTTTCATTTTAATCAAATTTTAATTTTTACTATTAAATCCAGCTTAAAAAAACATACAATTTGGTACTTTGATTATTTCTCTACGTCAATTGGTTACCGAAATATTGTGTCCAATGTTAATCTTATGGAGGATAAGCAAAATTGTATATATCGCTTATTAATGAGCATATATTAATGAAACTCGGTATGTGGCTTCATATGGTTGGGATTTACTGATATTTGCATACAAAACCCATTTTTTAGCGAATTTCCCCTATAGGGAATTAGCGAATTTCCCCTATAGGGAAGAAGCTATTACCGTAGTCGGCATGGTAAGACCTAGGCCCGGGACCATGATAACTTTTCGTTTTGAGGTCCCCAGACCCCAAAAACACCATTCGTTCGAAACTGTATATATATATATATATATATATATATATATATATGTGTCCGTGAGCACGATAACTCTCGTAAAAATTATCCGATTTTGATGAAATTTGGTATAAACGTGTAAAGCAACATTTATGACTTTAAGTTCGAAAACCAGCCAGATCGCTCTGTCTGAAGGGGTATTTTTGGGGGGTTTTGTACCCCAAAAATGGGTTTTTTGAATTTTTTACATATAATTTTGGAAATAGTCAAATTTTATTTTTTCCATTGGATTCGGCTTAAAAAAACACACAATTTGGTATTTTGATCATTTCTCTACGTCAATTGGTTACCGAGATATAGAAAGTGCTAAACACAGTACGTTGTCTAATGTTATTCTTATGGAGGAAAATAAAAATTTTATATCTCGCTTATTTATGAACATATACTGACGAAACTTGGTATACGGCTTTATCTGGTTGTGGAACATTGATATTTCCTCAAATAAACAATTTTTTGACAAAGTCTCCCGTAGCAGCAAACCTGCGTACTCAGCCCCATGTTATTCTTATGGAGAATAAGTAAGGTGTTATCTCCCTTAATTATGAAAATAAATTAATGAAATTTGGTAAGTGACTTCACCTAGTTGAGTTATATTGGTATTATTATAAAACCCCATTTTTTTGTGTTCCTTGCTTCAGCAAACCTGCATACTCAGCCGCCATGTTATTCTTATGGAGAATAATTAAAATGTCATAAATTGTTTAGTTATGAATGTATATTGATGAAACTTGGTATGTAGCTTTATGTGGCATTAAGGTAAATATATATGCATTGGAAATTCGCTAAGTACGCAGGTTTGCTGCTACGGGAGTATTTGTCCCCATGGCAGCAAACTTGCGTACTCAACAGCTATAATGTTATTCTTAAGGAGAATAAGAAACATGTGATATCTTGCTTTTTTATGAATATAAATTGGTAAAACTTGGTATGTTGCTTCATCTAGTGGTGATCCATTGGTATTTGCATAAAAACCAGATTTTCTTGGTCCTTGATACAGCAAACCTGCATACTCAGCCCTAGTTTTTTACTTATGGAGAATAAATACAATGTCATATCTAGCTTATTTACGAATACGCTTTGATGAATGTTGGTAAGTGGCTTCATGACTTAGTGAAGTACCATTTTAAATCCGCTGAGTATGCAGGTTTGCTGCAACTAGTGTATTTTTACATTATTTGATTTTTCCTGGAGATGAGACTTGTCTAGAACTTATTTTTATCTCAGAAATTAGTTATTTCCAACATTTGAAGGAAATCGTTGGTGCCATTATTGAGATCAGTGTCACAAGCAAACACGGACGCACGCACGCAAACCTTACTCATATTAGAGTGTAGGATAGTGATCATTTTCACAAGTTGTGTATATAGAGTCAGCAAGAGGGAACCAGGCGATAAATTGACTGTGGAGTAGTTAATCGAAATTGGCTTTTCTTTTAAGATGATTAGGATGAAAATTTGGAATATAAATTTACTGTCGTAGCTGGTTGTGCTGTGGTTGTAGTTTGAACATTTGTGGTTAATTTTATTGAGTGCCTGAATTTAAATTCCAGGGGTTGATGATTCGAAATAAGGCAATTTAAAAATTCCACACAGTCTTGTTGTTCAATTGTATTAAATGGTGGTCCCAGTTGATTTACAATATCTATAGAATTTAAAATCTGGTAATTTCTTCGGTAGGATATTACTATTTTTTTAGTGGAGCATTGGTGTCGTAATTGTTTGTTAACGTCACGATTGGTGGGCAGTTGAAAATACATTGTAAAACTAAATTTGCATAGCATGACACGCCATAAACCTTTTTGAAACCGAGATTTCCCAGTTCGTCTATATTGTTAGTAGTGTCTTGAATGGCTCCTAATTTAGTATTATGAATTTGCCAGATTTGACCAGGGATTATTCTTGAGATTTTATTCCAATTTTTAATTGTTTTAACTCTGGTCGGTACTCACTCCTTAGCCTATTATTTTCGGATATAGCTGATGCTTGTGCCTTAACAATTTGAGGGTCAAAGTTTAGAATTAATAAACCAGAGAGTGAAGTCACGCGAGATAAAGGCTACATATGTTTGGCCACATGAAAATGCTGCATAACCAGCATCACCAATACAACTGTTAAGCGTTAATCCCTGACTTTTGTGAATTGTAATTGCATGTTATGTTACTGCAATAGAAAACTGCTTTCAGAAAACGAATGCTCCAGGAATTACTTCAAATTTTGTCGATGATCTTTGAATTTCAATATTTCTGTCTTTAAAAGTTATAATAATGTTTTCGATTGCATCGTGAGCATCTTTAGTAAAGACTTTTACAACACCCACTGAACCATTAATAACAAGACCCTGACTTATTTATTAAAAACTAAGCCAAATTTTGGTGGAAAGTCTATTTAGGCTAAACTATTATGTATTATATTGTCGTTTGTGTGTCATTTGAAAACCCTTACCGACTAGATGTGACTTTTGTGGTTTTTGAAAACGTCCTCCTTCAGGTCTTAGCCTCCTAAGCTCTCAAAGTTACAATGTTAAAATTATGGCAAAGTTAAAATAAATTTAAATTGAACATATAACAGCTGTTAATACTGACAAAACATAGTAAAGAAGCAAGAACACCGTTTTAAAACTAACCTCTAGAACGGACTTTTAAATTATTGCAAATGTGCTTATTGAGTAATTTTATTTAGTGAGAATGCTTGTTCATTTTGAAGATGAGCTCGTTCGCTTGGCTCACTCGCCTCCAGGTTGAGCTCGTTCGCTACACTCACTCGCCTATATATATATATATATATATATATATATATATATATATATATAGAACTAACTTCCGCATCGACAAAAGAACTTGAGATGCCATTCAAGTAGATTTTGTATTTCCATAATGAACATATGTTTGTGCCTTTTAAGTTTGTTTAGATATAATCTATATAACAGCTGTTTGGTGTAACTAACTTATATAACTAAATAAAATACTAACCCGACTTTGTTTTTAGATTTATTTTTATGTTTATTGAATATTATGTTATGTTCGATGTATTATAGTCTGTATAGCTTAAAAGAATTAAAATATTTTCATTACCTCTATACCCTTTTGTTTGGTTTGGTTACTCAATGATTTAATTTGAATTTACAAGCCAGCTAATCAGATTTGTTTTGGAGCACATGCGATACTTGGATTTTTGTTTACGTAGTAAATGTAAACAAAGCAGACATCAAATTCAGTAACAATTTTGAAAGTGGAATTTAATATAATTTGTTTTAAAATATTGCGTTTGCAAACTTACAATTTAGTGTAAAAAGTGAAATATGTGGGTAAAAACAGAAGTCTGTGCGAAATTTCGTTCAAGTTTGATGAGAAATAAAGTTCTTAGGCTTAATGAACAAAATGAAGTGGACAATTTGTGAAAAGTGCCAAAACTACAAGATTTAGGCTTCTGTTATACGTTAATTTCTCGCTTCTCAGACCTTTCTTAAACCAACTGTTGTGATTTTTCGTGTTTAGTGAAAGGGTTTAGCATATAAATGCACTGCCAGATTCACTTAAGGCTGTAATAAGCTAATTTGAGAAGTGAAAAATCGTCTCATTCTGCTTCGTGTTAGTATAGCACGGGTCGTGTGGTGGACTTGGTGACGTGACACGACCGTGCCACTAGATAATTTAATTTTAAAAAACTCATTTTTATCTTCCTTGTTGCAGCAAACCTGCGTTCTCAGACTTAATGTTATTCTTATAGAGAATAAATAAAATGCTATATATCACTTACTTATTTAAGTATCTTTATGAAACTTGGTAAGTGGCTTTGTGTGGTACTAAGAAATATATTCATGCATAGGAAATTTGCTGAGTACGCAGGTTTGCTGCGACGGGGGTATTTCTCACTACCACATAAAGCCACTCACCAAGTTTCATAAAAATACACGACTAAATAAGTGATATATAGCATTTTATTTATTCTCCATAAGAATAACATAGAGTATGCAGGTTTGCTGCAATAAGGAACACAAAAATGTGTTTTTATGCAGTTATCAATATAACTTAACAAGTCGAAGATGCATACCAAGTTTTATTAATTTGCATTCATATTTAAGGGATACATTACATTTTACTTATCCTCCATAAGAATAACATGGGGGCTGAGTATGCAGGTTCGCTACTGCGGGGCAAATTGGCAAAAAATTATTTTTTTGTGCAAATATCAACATATCAGTGCTAGGCAAAGCCACATGCCAAGTTTCATCAACATACATTCATATTTATCAAATTTTGATTATTCTCCATAAGGATAAGGATGATAAGGTTAATGATTCACAATACTATATTATTTGTTTTTTAAGCTCTATAAAATGGTTGAAACCTAAATTAAGTGTTTTAACAGTTTTAGGGTGAAAAATGGAAAAACACCGATTATTGGAACATTTAAAACCCCCATAAACCTCCCTTCGCATGGTCCGATTCTTTTGGTTTTCGAACTTAAAGTCATGAATGCCACTTTACACATTTGAGCCAAATTTCATCAAAATCATATGATTTTTACTCAAGTTATCGTGTTAACGGACACATATATATATACATCTACATATATATAAATTTGAACGAATAGTGTTTTTGACATCTGGGGACCTCAAAATAAAAAGTTAACATGGTCTCGGGCTTAACTTTTACCATGCCACCTACGGTAATAGCTTCTTCCCTATAGGGGAAATTCGCTAAAAAGGGATTAGTATAAATAAACAAAAGTAAAATGAAATAGAAATGCCAGACCTAAAAAGTAAACAACAAAAGTAAGATCCAATCCCGAACAAATTAAGTAAATTAAAAATTTTCAGATTTCAAAAAGTAAACATCAAATGTGAGATTTGAACACAGGACCGCATGATCGTGGATCTGACTTCGTATCCACTTGGGTTACCGAAGTCTGCCGATTCACCAGAAAGTGACAATTCATCAGGCAGTGAGCAACGATTATAAATTCATTCGGAGGATCTGGCAAAATACCAGAAGTCCAATCGACAAGAATAGATTTAACAATGCAGCTCAAACATTAAAAAGGAGTTTGATTAAGCTAAATACCCCCGTCGCAGCAAACCTGCGTACTCAGCGAATTTCCAATGCATATATATGTGACTCACTACTACATAGAACTATTTACCAAGTTTCACAAAAATACATCCATAAATAAGTGACATATAGCATTTTATTTATTCTCCATAAGAATAACATTAGAGCTGAGGACGCAGGTTTGCTGTAACGAGGAGATAATTAATGTGTTTTTTTTGTAATTATCAATACAACTGAACCAGGTGAAGCTACATACCAAGTTCACTTAATGTAGGTTCATAATTAAGGGAGATATACAACTTTACTTATTCTCCATATGAATAACATGGGTGCCGAGTATGCAGGTTTGCTGCTACGGGGATTATCAACAAAAAAACTTGTTTTTTGTGCTAATATCAATATACCACAACTAGTTGAAGCCACATACCAAGTTTCATCAATATACATTCATAAATAATCGAGATATAGAATTTTATTTATTCTCCATAAGGATAACATTGGACAACATACTGTGTTTAGCACTTTGAATATCTCTGCAACGGTTGGACGTAGAACAACGATTAAACACCAAAATGTTTGTTTTGTTTAGCTAAAAACATTAATAAACAGAAATGTGAAGTTTTTAGTAAAACTATTTGAGAAAAAACTAAAAACATTTTTCCCATAAGGTTAACATGGGACACGTTTTTTTGGATTTTCTCCGCAACCACTTAACCTAGGTTAATGATTCAAAATTCTAAACTATTTGTTTTTTTAAGCTCTATAAAATGGTTATAACCAAAATTGAGTGTTTTTAACGAACTTAAAGTCATAAATGCTACTCTCCACATTTGTGCCAAATTTCATCAAAATCGGGTGTTTCTTTCATAAGTTATCGCGGTAACGGACACGCACACACACACACACACACACACACACACATATATATATATATATATATATATATATATATATATATAGTTTTATATATATATATACATATATATAAATTTGAACGAATAGTGTTTTTGGCATCTGGGGACCTCAAAACGAAAAGTTATCATGGTCTCGGGCCTAAGTCTCACCATGCCACCTACGGTAATAGCTTCTTCCCTATAGGGGAAATTCGCTAAAAACGAATGGTTTGATGATTATACTAAAAACCTGTCTCCTACCGAAGCCACTGATTATTCGCTGTGGAAGTCTTCAAAGTACTTGAAACGCCCTATACAACATATTCCATCTTTACAAGCAGGAAATGGTGCTTGGGCTAAGACAAACACTGAAAACCCTAGTGGAAGTGATCACTAGAAATCAATAGAAATTTCTATTGATATCACTAGACCGTTCGGTGATATAAATAGAAGTCTATTGATGTAAATACGTATCACTAGACATCAGTAGACATCAATAGAAAACATTAAAACCGAGGTAAATAGAAATCATTAAGAGTTTATTGACATGTATTGATATCAATAAAGATCACTACAACAACTACAAGTAAATAGACGTCATTAAAATCATGGTAAATAAACACAAATAGACATCATTATATATTTTTATTAATTGAAAAAGATAATCATTACAATTTTTTACAATGCCAAATGAATAAATTTAAATGAAATTATATATAATACAAAATTTCAGCTCTCTACCTACATGGGAAGGTGGAGAATTCTTGATGAGTGAGTCAGTGAGGGCTTTGCCTTTTATAGGTATAGATTTCTAAATTATGAAAAAATGTTATTAGGCACTATATTATTACAAAAGTCTATAGCAATTTTCTAGTTTTCTTATGAAATGTTTACTATATTATTATAACAAGCCTGAATTAATATATTTTTTAATTATAAAATTGTATTACTAAATCATTATAACAATCCTATATTAATATATTTTTTTAACTACGGAATGTTATTGTTGTATTATTATAAAAAAATCAATTACTGTTATTAAATTAATTTTGTTAAATTTTTTGGTACATATTAAAGGTAAATGTTCTGTTTACTTCCCAATATTATGTTGACTAATGAAAGTATATATATATATATATATATATATATATATATATATATAATAATCAGTATTACTATATACCTAGTTTTATTTATAGTTTTAGTATTTAAAAAATTTAATAAAAAGGATGATCAGAAATTATCAATAAAACATGGAGTATATCAATTAATTATAATGTATTTATTAATATACAGTTTACATATCGATAGTGTATATACAATTCTATTATAAAATAAGAAAATAAAAAAATTGCATAACTTGCGGGTGCGCCCTACCTGCCTTATTCCGCACGCTAAAATAAGGGGTTTGCATCTCCCACATTGTAGGCTCAATTGTTAACCTATTAAAAATAATTTTTTGTTATTTTATTCACTAAATGTTCATCTATAGATCATACGATTTAAAAATCGTGATTTTAATCCAAAATAAGAGGTAGGCCGTTAGTAAAGTTCTCAAATTAAGCGTTTTTCTAAAGCTTCCTAACGTAAGGAGAAAAATTATTTTTGAAAAAATGAATCGTACAATCTCTAGATTGGAATCTGAAAAGTGTGAAACTGCAAATAGTTTGGTAGAAATCCTGTAAAATAACAGTGCGATTGAGGAGAACTAAAAGGTTTACAAGCGTAAATATTCATGGCCCTGCTTGGTGGCGCAGCCAAGCAGCCAAGCGGATAGCGCGGAAAGCTGACGGCAGCTACCCCACCTCTTCCGGCTGGAAACTTCCCCTCTCCACGCTTTGTTTTGATTTTACCTCGGCGCTTTCTTTTACTGCGAATGTTAATTTTATGATAACAATATAGTTATGTAGTTGAAAGATGCCAAATGCAAGGAAAACAGAGAAGGCTCATCTCCCATTAAGTGCTCGAAGGAGAAAAAAATGGCAAAGTATACGTCGCTGGAATGAAGGAATAAGAAAATACCCCCGTCGCAGCAAACCTGCATACTCAGCGAATTTCCAATGAATATATAACATAACACATTATAACACTTAACAGGATTCATAAGAAATGTATTCACAAACAAGGGATATTTAAAATATTAATTATCCTCCATAAGAATAACATTGGGGATGGAGTACGTAGGTTTGCTGCAACAAGGCACACAAAATAATGGGTTTTTATGCAAATATCAATATAACTCATCTTAGTGAAGTCACATACCAAGTTTCATCCATATACATTCATAAATAAGCGATATATAGCATTTTAAGTATTTTCCATAAGAATAACATGGGGACCAAGTACCTAGGTTTGCTGCTACAGGAGCCATAGGCGAAAAATTGTTGTTTTGTGCAAACAACAATAAACCATAACCAGATCAAGCCATATACCAAATTTCGCCAGTTTATGTTCATAAATAAGCGAGATATACAATTTTTCTTTTTCTCCATAAGAATAACATTAGACAACGTACTGTGTTTAGCACTTTCAATATCTCGGTAACCAATTGACGTAGAGCAATGATAAAAATACCAAATTGTTTGTTTTTTTAAGGTGAATTCAATGGTATACATTAAAATTTGATTTAAATTAAAATTACATGTGAAAACCCCAAAAAACACATTTTTGGGGTACAAAACCCCCCAAAAACCCCCCTTCGGATGTCGCGATTCATCTGGTTTTCGAACTCGTTCAAATAAATGGTACTTTACACATTTGTACCAAATTTCATTAAGATCGGAGCTTTTTTACGAGAGTTATCGTGCTTACGGACACATATATATATATATATATATATATATATATATATATATATATACATATATACAAATTTGAACGAATGGTGTTTTTGGCATCTGGGGACCTCAAAATGAAAAGTTATCATGGTCTCGGGCTTAAGTCTTACCATGAGACCTACGGTAATAGCTTCTTCCCTATAGGGGGGAAATTCGCTAAAAGGACGGACAAAGGTGATCTAATAATTATCTTGAAATGTATAAAGTTAACTTTGTATAAGTTAATATTTGATTTAACTGATAAAGTTATATTATTGTTATTATCGAGTGTATTAACTAATTGTTAAGTAAGTTATTGACTGTCCCATTCCTCTACGTGTTTATCGAAGTCGTGTGGGTTGCTTACTATGGGCTACTCACTCGCATGTTACCTGGGCCTATGACAGCATGACAGGTAAAATTAGGAAATCAGCAACGAGGAACCAGGTGTAGGCCTCTATTACCTGTTTAAGGAGCAGTGATTAAAGCCCAAGAGTAAATTGTATAGTAAGTTTGCAAGCCAATAGCTGCAAACAACCTAGGTTACTGAAGCTAGGCCACATATGATAACTAAAGAAATAATAGTTCTGGAATTTCAAGGTTTGCTGTTTTACAAACAGCTTATTAAATCATTTCATTTGACTGCAAATATTCAGTTTGGCATATGATTCGTAAAGCTTGATGGCTTGATCTGTTTCAAGAATGTTTAGCTTTGATTATATAGTATACGGCCAAAGTTTATAGGCCTATATGACTCTTCACGGTTTACGGTTATAACCAAAATAGGCAAAAGATTAAAAAAGAGAATTTTTTGCTAGCCTAAACACTGTAAATGTAATAATTATTGTAAACTGACTACCATGTGAGTTAAAACTTACAATGTGTAGGTTTACGATCATTTTTTAAAATGGGCAATAGTTCCCCGATTAACTTAGAACTAAAACTGGAAAATCTAATTAATTTTTAATAGCTACCGGTAACTTAATAAAGTTATATATCATTAACTTGAAGTATAACCAATAAATTTATAAACAACAACGGCATTATATAATGTTTAATCGTAATTAACTGTATCCAGTAAACAAAAAAACAGGTGGCACGGGCTTGGACCGAACGCGAAACTTTTGGGAGAGGTTTTCGTACGCTACCGAATCAGCTATCGGAGCGTGGTAAATCGCGGAGTTGTGCTGTACATAATGTGTCTCAGTTCTTAAAAACGTAGATTGTTCAAATTCACAAAACTTTATTTATTTAATATTAATTCTACATTTGTTAACTTGGTTTTAGAAAAAAAGCAATAACTTATTAGTACTTAAGGTTGTTCATATTAACAATTAACATATTTGACAAATTGGTAAGCTTTGTTTCATTACCTTGCCCACCGGCACACAGAGCGATTAATAAAGCAAGGCAACATGATAACACTGAAGTCTAGTAGGGCGGAGCCATAAATTAATTTAGATTGGTAGCAAGACCATAGCTGCCTTTATTGTAACAGCTATCGTCCTACCAAATTTCAGCTCAAACGTTTTAGTAAATGCTAATGCCCATAAGATTAACACAGGGAAATTTAAATAGCAGGGGGGTGGAGCCCTAAAGGAATTTTAAAAAGTGAATAGGCCTATGTGTTACTTTATTATATCAGCTATCTTTCTACCAAATATCAGCTAAATTAGTGTAGTAGTTCGAGCGTGATCGAGCTACAAACAAGCAAACAAACTCACAAACCTTCAGCTTTATAATACTGCAGTAGTTTGATATCATGCACAATTTATGAATGTTCAATTAATCGTATGAAATTTACTAACGGTTGTATTGGTTATATATAATTTATAAGCTAGTTAGCTGGAAGTTAGCACTTTTTTTTGTACCTGACGGTGTCAATACATTCTTGTACTGTTATAACGACCGTAACATGTCTGTATAATATATTATATTTCCGATAGTATATTTTATTACAAAATAATAAGGGTTTGCTTGATGGTAAAAAAACCTGTAACAATTTGTATATTATAATTTGTCTAAATATGGGCCTACACAGGTAAAATGGTCCCTTTCGAAAAAAATGTTAGAATCATTCCGGAAACAAACTGATTGTTTATACGTGGTTAAAATTACAACTTTAGAATGGTTTAGTGTATATGCTATTGTACTGTACTAATAAATTAGTTAAAAAATATAGACCACAATTCATGATTAGATATGGGCTATCCCGCCTGAGTTGCGGCTAGTTATAACAGGACGATCAGCGCAGAATCATTTCATTGCAGAGATGCGTTGGCGCACGGGAGGTTATGAGGTTTGCGTGCGAGTGATGCGACGCGACCCGGCATCGGGCTGGTCACAGTCTCACTGCCGCCGGCTGGCCGCCGCCATCTTGCTATTTCCCCTCTCACGCCGTTACCTCACAGCGCTCCTAGCGCTCATAGCGGCGCGGCGTTAAACAACATCGTGCGAATCATTCTATCTGAGGTAGGGCGCACCCGATCCCATCCCATAATCTCGTTATGAGAAAAGAGAAAAATCAACTTCGCGCGGCGCCTGCGAAGCTGTAATCGTCTGCTGGAAGCTGTAACTGTCAATCTGTGTTTGCTTTTGCAATTGATTATGTTTCTTACCAAGTTTTAAGTTTTGCAGGCTTTATTGGTTTCTTAATTGAGTATATTTACATAGGCCTAGTATTCGTTCAAGAGTTACTTCAGTTATACAGTTTTGCATTAAAGCTGTACTGTTTCTTGGTAAGTAACATACACTTTTTAAGTTTCTAACTATAATCATAACCTCAGTAACTACTTGGTACACAATTCACACATTTAATTTGTATTGAAATGTAAATTTGTGTACTGCTGTTGGAATGATAAATAAATAAATTTAATAGACTAACTTAGTCTTGGATGCCAGGATCCTGTCATGCATATTTTTTGAAAAGCATAGGAACTAAGTTATAACCTATAATGTGCATTATTACGGTGAGTTTTTTTAATTTTTCTTTTACCAAAGTAAGTTAATTCTGTATTATAAATCCTGACACTAGGCCTATCAATCTCCAGGAGTTGTAGGATACACTTTCATAAGCGGAACGACATAGGCCTAAAGAACTGAATGAAATTGTTTGATACTGTATATCGATTAGGTCAATATTTGTATTCATTGCAAAATATTTTATAATCTGTACATTAATCCTTATGTCATGTTTGTTTTGTTTAGTTTGTTATTCAATTAGGCCTAAACTTAAAATTAAATTAAAAACCATGACAATGACATGACACGATAATGTTATTCCTGGCAATACATGTTTAAGTGATAGTGGAATCATCGTTTGTTATCTGGACAGATTTCAAGCCACCTAAAACTGAAACATAAGATAACCGAATAACCTAAATAATCGTTATACCGGATCAAACTATTATGTTTAATGTAGGCATATGACGTATTAACAATGTGCTTTCAGAAAATTGTTAGTTTGTTAATAAATTAAAACTTTTTAATTATCATGTGTCCGATTAGGTGCTGATATGATATGAATCAGTTGGCTGAGGCCAAAGTAAAACACATTGAGGGAGTCCTCAAGGATTGGCTCGGACCCAAAATGAATCAACTCCTTATCCAAGAAGAAATCCAGGAGACATTATTTTTAAACTTGTTCTGATAATATGTTAAAGAACAAAGGTAAAATACTATGATTGTGTACAGTAGGCTTCATAATCAATTATCCGAGTTCTAAGATTTTAAATAGCCGTGACACCTATCAAAATTATTATTGTAATGGTCGCCACATATCTTGACGGATATCAATACTGGCCATACGGAAAACAAGACTGTTTCGATGTCCCCCTGAATATATCACTCACAGATGTATGTGTATGATTGTAAGGTTGAATCAGTTAAACTTACTGTATGTAGGAAAAAGAAATTAAAAATTAATAATCCCATAACCCAACACTTGCCAAACCAGTCACGATCTGTCAAGACCCTTATGGCTGGGCCTATTTACAAAATTAGCATAAAATGTGAAAAAGGTAACAATATATAGTTGTACAAGAAATTATTTTCAAATATTTATTTCATACAAAATAATTTACAGTAGGCCCTAGCGTTTTTATGATTGATTCACACGAAAATCATTGTAAGTTTTTTTTCACTACGTAACAAAATGTTCAAAAATTATAAAATATGGTGATGTCAAAATGTGATTTTTCATGTAATGGTATTTATTTAACTTTTTATCATGTGAAAAGTTGTGACATTTTGACGATTGCTTCATGTAAAAATGTGATAATAATGTGTTAAAATAGTAAAAATATAGTAGTGATTTAAAATTATTAATTTTAAACATTAATTTCACGTTTTTACTACCACATAGCTTATTGCATGTTTATTTGTTCACGGAAATTGTCAAAGAAAGAATCCTGGAGGAAAATCCTAATACATCAAAGAAATAAATTGAGAAATTGAGCTTGGAAGTGGCAGTATCAGCCAGTACATCACTCAGAAAATTGACACATTAAACAAGAAGATCAAGGAAATCAGTAAATAGTATATAGGCCCAAATTTAAGTGTTGGCTGTGTATTTTACTTATGTGAACAAGTAAATTAATATAGGCCCTGATTTTAGTGTTTTTTGGTGCATTTAAACAAATTGGTTTTAACAAGTAAGTAGGTAAACATTAGACCTAGGTCATAAATTTATTGTTTAATTTTTTTGAATATACCTGTTAGTACATTAATTTGTTGTGTTTTAATTACAAAATACCAGTTAAAGATTCAATAGAATTTCTTATTGATGTCTGTTGATACGTATTGATGTCTAGTGACCCAATTACGTAGTGATCTCACTACGTATCAATAGAGATCAATACGTATCACTAGACATCAATAGAAACAATTTTCTATTGATCTCTAGTGATATGTATTGATGTCTAGTGATACGTATTGATCCAATTACGTATTGATATCACTACATATCACTAAAAATATTTCTATTGATCACTTCCACTAGGGAAGGCATCTATCTTTTCAGATTATTTCTCTGGAGTATTTCAGCCTTTAACGCCAAATCCCCCAAATGATGATAGTGAAATTCTTGAGTTTTTGGACTCACCTCTTCAATTATCTCTACCAATTGTGTCATTTACCCCTACTGAAATTTCAAATACAATAACTAAAGAAATAAACTTAAATAAAGCTCCGGGTTACGATCTCATTACTGGGAAGATTCTTAAGGAATTACCAAGAAAGGGTATATTATTACTAACATTTATATTAAATGCAATATTTCGTCTACAATACTTTCCAATACAACTTAAAGTAGCACAAATAATTGTTATTCCCAAACCAGGCAAGCCACCAAATGAAGCTTCATCATATAGGCCTATTAGTCTGCTACCCATGGTATCTAAATTGTTTGAAAAGTTGATTTTAAAAAGATTAAATACTGCTATTAGTGAGCAAAATTTGATTCCTGATCATCAGTTTGGTTTCCGCAAGCAACACTCTACCATTGAACAAACTCATAGACTTGTAGATGAGATAAAAAATACGTTTGAGTCCAAAAATGTCTGTTCTGCCGCTTTTCTGGATGTACAACAAGCGTTTGACAAAGTTTGGCACACAGGACTTTTTTATAAATTGAAGAAGGTTCTTCCTCATTCTTATTTTAGTTTGTTACAATCATATTTATCTGAAAGGTTTTTCCAAATTAAATTTGATAATGTATTGACCGAACTAAAACCAATTCAATCTGGAGTTCCCCAAGGTAGTGTTCTTGGCCCTATCTTGTATTTGATATATACTTCTGATATTCCCTCACGTGAAGACGTCACAGTCGCTACATTTGCGGATGATACTGCAATACTGTGTAGTCATGAAAACCCTCAAACTGCCTCAGATAATTTACAAAATTTGTGAATGACTTTCAAGCTTGGCTAAAGATCTGGAGGGTTCGGGTAAACGAAGCTAAATCCACCCACATCACCTTTACTCTTAGACGAGTAGACTGTCCCCCCGTATTTATAAACAACGTTGCCTTGACTGAAGTTGAAAGTGTTAAATATTTAGGAATTCGCATTGATAAAAGACTAAATTGGAAAAATCATGTACTGTATGGTGTAAAAGACAACAAATGGAACTAAAAATTAGAAAACCCAATTGGCTAATCTATGGAAAATCTAAATTATCATTGAATAACAAAATTACATTGTACAAAACTATGATAAAGCCTATGTGGACATATGGTATATATGTGGACATATCGCTGTGGGGAACAGCAAGCCAATCTAATATTGAAATTTTGCAAAGATTCCAGTCAAAAACATTGAGAAAAATTAGCTGTGCTCCTTGGTTCGTTTCAAATAAGACTATTCATGAAGATCTGAAAATTCCAACCATATTTACCAAAGAAAATTAGAACAACATCCAAATTATTTAGCTGTTAACCTCCTTGACAATAGCGAGTTTACTAACAGGCTCAAGAAAAATGTTAAAGTGCTTGAACTGCCATACAGATTTACTTAATATTTTAAATTGGAAGAATGTTTGATGCAAGATCTGTTATTGGATAGCAACTTGCCCATGTTATGTAATTTATTTTATCTTTTTTGCTGATTGTTCCATCCTTTTTGAACAGATTGTAAAATTACAAATAAAGTTATAAAAAAATACCCCCGTCACAGCAAACCTGCGTAGTCAGCGAATTTCCAATGAATATATATGTATTATTAACACATTAAGCCTCTTACGGGATTTATAAGAAATATATTCATAAATAAGCGATATTTAAAATATTCATTATTCTCCATAAGAATAACATTAGGGATGAGTACGCAGGTTTGCTGAAACAAGGAACACAAAATAGTGGGTTTTTATGCAAACATCAATAGGACTAATCTAAGTGAAGTCACATGCCAAATTTCATCCATATACATTCATAAATAAGCGATATAACATTTTCATTACTCTCCATAAGAATAACATGGGGACCGAGTACCTAGGTTTGCTGCTACGGGAACCATAGGCGAAAAATTGATTTTTGTACAAACAACAACAAACCACAATCAGATGAAGTGATGTACCAAGTTTCGTCAGTTTATGTTCATAAATAACCGAGATATAAAATTTTACTTTTTCTCCATAAGAATAACATTGGACAACGTACTGTGTTTAGCACTTTCAATATCTCAGTAACCAACTGACGTAGAGCAATGATCAAAATACCAAATTGTTTGTTGTTTAAGCTGAATTCAGTGGTATAAATTAAAATTTGATTTAAATAACAATTACATGTGAAACCCCAAAAAACCCATTTTTGGTGTACAAAACCCCCTTAGGATGGTGCGATTTGTCTGGTTTTCGAACTCGTTCAAATAAATGGTACTTTAAATATTTGTACCAAATTTCATTAAGATCGGTTTTTTACGAGAGCTATCGTGCTTACGGACACACACACAAAGATATATATATATATATATATATATATATATATATATATATATATGTATACATATATAACAATGTGAATGAATGGTGTTTTTGGCATCTGGGGACCTCAAAACGAAAAGTTATCATGGTCTCGGGCTTAAAGTCTTACCATGAGACCTACGGTAATAGCTTCTTCCCTATAGGGGAAATTCGATAAAAAAAATTCGATAAACAAACAAACAATTGGTTGATGAAATTGTTTGATATCGTAAATAACAATCGAAAACCTCATCACAGCGTAGGCGAAAAAGTGCTCACCTCTCAGGTAACCACATGTTAAATACGAAAAAGCGAGCCAGTGATTTTGTCAGGTTGGTACACTGGTGAGGCAAGTTTCTCGTTCTTTGAACTATACTAATTGATTGTGTTACTCCTATAAGAGAATCTACTCATGCAAATCACTGAAATAAAAGTAATAACAATTGGAATAAATTCCTTTTAGCGAATTTCCCCTAAAGGCAAGAAGCTATTACCGTAGTCGGCATGGTAAGACCTAGGCCCGGGACCATGATACTTTTCGTTTTGAGGTCCCCAGATGTTAAAAACACCATTCGTTCAAAACTGTATATATGAGTATATATACTCGTGTGTGTGTGTGTGTGTGTGTGTGTGTGTGTGTGTGTGTGTGTTTGTGTGTGTGTTCAATTTCAATTTCAAGTTCAAGTTCAAGCAATTTTATTCATGAAAAATTATTGTTTATTACAAAATCCCATGTGTCACATAGGACACGCGCGGGACAGAAAAATTTACATTTTCTTTAATACATTAATTTTTTACTGACAGCTGTACAGTTCTTTTACATTTCTGTCACATTCTCAGGAACAGTTCATGCATGATGATGACAAATTTCAGAATTTTTAGAATCACTGGTAACAAAATTCACCAGTATAAATATGTTACGTATATTCAATATATAAAAAAAAAATACTAAACTCTAAATTCATAACAAGAAATAGACTATATTAGATACAATAATTATCAGGCTTCCATAACAATTCATGCAAACTTATAATGCTAGCAAGTGAAAGATGAAATGACTAGATTCATTAATCAAATATTCAGGCAGAAAACTAAATTAACAACAAAAAAACAAAAAAATTAAAAACTATTGTGTGTGTGTGTGTGTCCGTGAAAATGATAACTCTCGTAAAAATTATCCGATTTTGACGAAATTTGGTATAAACGTGTTAAGCAACATTTATGACTTTAAGTTCGAAAACCAGACAGATCGACCTATCCAAAGGAGTACTTAGGAGGGGTTTTGTACCCCAAAAATGGGTTTTAGAGAATTTCCCCTATAGGGAAGAACCTATTACCGTAGGCCTCATGGTAAGACTTAAGCCCGAGACCATGATAACTTTTTGTTTTGAGGTCCCTAGATGCCAAAAACACTATTCGTTCAAATTTATATTAATGTGTATATATATATATGTGTGTGTGTGTGTGTGTGTGTGTGTGTGTGTGTGTGTGTATGTGTGTGTGTGTGTCCGTTAACACGATAACTTGAGTAAAAAACGTCCGATTTTGATGAAATTTGGCTCAAATATGTAAAATGACATTCATGACTTTAAGTTCGAAAACCAGAAAAATCGGACCTTGGGAAGGGGGGTTTATGGGGGTTATAAATTTTCCAAAAATCAGTTTTTTGCTTTTTTTACCTTAAAATTAAAAAAAAACTTAATTTTGGTTTAGACAACGTTTTAGAGCTTAAAAAAAACAAATAATATAGTTTTTTGAATTATTAACCTAGGTTGAGTGGTTGCGGGGAAAATCCAGAAAAGCCTACTCATAAAATCTCCCATGTTAATCTTATGGGAAATAGGTTTTTGGTTTTCCTCAGTTAATTTTAATGTAAACTTCACATTTGCTTTCACCAATCTGTTCAGCTCCACAAAACAATCATTTTGGTGTTTAAATTGTGATTCTACGCCCAACCGTTGCAGAGATATTCAAAGTTCTAAACGCAGTACGTTGTCCAATGTTATCCTTACGGAGAATAAATAAAATTTGATATCTCGATTATTTATGGATGTATGTTGATGAAACTTGACATGTGGCTTCACGTAGTACTGGTATATTGATATTTGCACAAAAAATTGATTTTTTGTATTAGTCCCATAGCAGCAAACCTGCGTACTCAGCCCCCCATGTTATTCTTATGGAGAATAAGTAAAATGTAATGACTCCCTTAATTATGAACATAAATTAATAAAACTCGGTTTGTAGCTTCACTTGGTTGAGTTATATTGATAATTATATCAAAATTCATTTTTTTGTTCCTTGTTGCAGCAAACCTGCTTTCTCAGCCCCCACGTTATTCTCATGGAGAATAACTAGAATGTTATATAGCGCTTATTTATGATTGAATATTGATGAAGCTTGGTAGGTGGCTTCGCCTAGTTAAATTCTATTTATATTTGCATAAAAAACAATTGTTTGTGTTCCTTGTTTCAGTAAACCTACGAACTCATTACCAGTGTTATTCTTATGGAGAATAATTAAAATCTCTTACATGTGAATATATTTTCATGTAACTTGGTATGCAGCTTTATGTGGTATTAAGACATATATTATGCATTGGAAATTCGCTGAGTACGCAGGTTTGCTGCGGCGGGGGTATTTTGAGTTTTTACATATAATTTTTGAAAATGTCAAATTTTAGTTTTTTCCATTGGAATCAGCTTAAAATGACGCACAATTTGGTGTTTTGATCATTGCTCTACGTCAAATTGTTACAGAGATATTAAAAGTGTTAAACACAGTATGTTGTCCAATGTTATTCTTATGGGGAATAAGAACAATTTTATATCTCGCTTATTTATCAAATCATCCTGATAAAACTTGGTATAAACTTGGTATGAAACTTTGCAGCTTCATATCGTTGTGGTCTGTTGATATTTGCACTAAAAAACATTTTTTGGCCGATA
Organism: Allygus modestus; assembly: GCA_963675035.1. Taxonomy (NCBI): domain Eukaryota; kingdom Metazoa; phylum Arthropoda; class Insecta; order Hemiptera; family Cicadellidae; genus Allygus; species Allygus modestus. The sequence goes on from OY776111.1 coordinate 140,649,986, forward strand.
GTTCTCGTAGCAGCAAACCTGCGTACTCAGCTCCCATCTTATTCTTATGGAGGATAAGTAACGTGTTATCTCCCTTAATTATGAACATAAATTAATAAAATTTGGTATGTGTTTTACCTTCTTGAGTTATATTGATATTTGTATAAAACCCCATTTTCAACAATACTGCATACTCAGTCGCCATGTTATTCTTATGGAGAATAATTAAAATGTCATAAATCGTTTATTTATGAATGTATATTGATGAAATTTGGTATGTGGCTTTATGTGGTATTAAGATACATATATATGAATTGGAAATTCGCTGAGTTTGCAGGTTTGCTGCTACGGGGGTATTTTCGTTTTATTTATGCATCTACTCTTGTCGTGAAATATGATGAATTATGAGCAAATAAACAATTACAAGTGTATTAATGTTCAAATCATGAGTAGGTGTTTGTTTGAGTCACTTTGTTGACTCGTTCGATTTCAGCGAGTAGTCCTTTGTCTCACCAAAATTTGTCAAAGAACGGCTCGCAATTTTCTTCATCAGGGTTGTCTCCAGTATTATCAATATAACTCCGTGGTAAAATTTTAGAAACAACACAAATATTACTTTGACAGTTCCCTGGTTGATTATGAACAGCTGTTACAATTCTTTTGTTTATATTTTAAACTTCATAAGCCCAATGATTATTTGTTTAACTTTTCATTTTCGTTTTTACTTTCTACCCTTATACATAGTACATGTAGAAAGTATTGTTTTCGTCAAAATTTTCGAATTTGAGTTGTTAGTGGAAATATTCGTTTCTGTGCTCCATGAACCCAAAAAAGTGATTTTTACGTGATGTCTGTGTATCTGTCTGTCTGTCTGTATGGATGTGTACAGAGCTCTAACCAATGGTCCAATGTTTATAAAATTTGGTATGTAGGTACTAATCCACGATATCTCCAGGTGGTTTTTCATTTTTTGAACTTTGGATTTTTAAGGGTAATCATCCCCCAAAAACCGCCAAAAAACATGAAAAATCCAGATTTCTCAAAAACGGCTCTAACGATGTTGATTAAACTTTAATCATTTGTAAAACTTTAGTTTTGCAACAAAATGACACCACCCGCATTTCTTAAAAAATTTGGGTTCAGAAATTACAAGACTTAAAATATCAAAAATTCAGTTTTTGGGATTTTTCATTAAAAAAATAAAAATATAAAAATATTACTATTCACAATTAAAAAGAGCTCAAAACTAAATAATTTAGTATCTTGAATTACTATTCTACGATTACTGGTTGCGGAGAAAATTACAATTTTCATTTTGCAGTAAACGCAGTACGTTGTCCAATGTTATTCTTATGGGGAATAAAAAAAATTACTATTTATCTCTTAGTTACTGTTCAATTTCGTTCAAACTTGATATGCTTGTCAAGTTAGCATTGACCAACAGAGGAAGTTCGAAATATGTTGCCCCTTAATAACCCTGAGGGGGGGAATAGGGGGAATTTCCCCTCTTAAAACCACGTGTGTAGCGATAGTGCCTCCTAAACAGGGATTTGGGTGGATAATTTTGAAAGCAACTTGTTTTCACGATTTTCTGTACACACAACCGTGCATTTTATTCTATATTTAGTAAATAAAAAGTAATTTATTCATTAAAGTTGGGCTAAAAGGGAGAAAGTGTGTGTCAGTTTCCTGATACCGTTTATTTACTTTCTCCCCTTATACATAGTATGTGGAGAAAGTATAGTTTTCGTCAACATTTTCGAATTTGAGTTGATAGTGGAAATATTCGTTTCTGTGCTCCCTAAATCCAAAAAAGTGATTTTTACGTGATGTCTGTGTGTCTGTCTGTCTGTCTGTCTGTCTGTTTGTATGGATGTGTACAGAGCTAGAGACGACACCAGTGGACCGATTTTGATAAAATTTGGTATGTATGTACTAATCCACGATATCTCCAGGTGTTTTTTCATTTTTTCGAATTTTTGATTTTTAAGATCAAATTCCCTCAGCTTAGGTGTTTTTGTTATTCTTCATTTATCCCCCAAAAACCGCCAAAAAACATGAAAAGTCAAAATTTCTCAAAAACGGCTCTAACGATTTTAATTAAACTTTAGTCGATTATACAGCTTTCTTTTTCTAACAAAATGACACCACCCGCATTTCTTTTAAAATACGGATTCAGAAATTACAGGACTTAAACATAAAAAATCAAGTTTTTTGATTAAAAACAAAACAAAACATAAGTATAAAAAATATTACTATTCACCATTAAAAAGAGCTTAAAAAACTACATAATTTAGTATCTTCAATTGCTATTTACGAATGTTGGTTGCGGAGAAAATTTAAATTTTCATTTTGCGGTAAACGCAGTACGTTGTCCAATGTTATTCTTATGGGGAATACAAAAATTACTATTTCTCTCTTATTTACTTATCAAGTTAGCATTGACCAACAGAGGAAATTCCAAATATTTTCCCCCTTAATAACCCTGGGGGGGGAATAGGGGGCATTTCCCCTCTTAAAACCACGTGTGTAGCAATGGATTCTGTAGTGCCTCCAAAACAGGGATTTGGGTGAATGTTATTGTAAACTACTTGTTTACAAGATTTTCTGTACATTCGACCGTGCTTTGTATTCTATATTTAGTGAATAAAAAGGTAATTTATTCATTAAAGTTGGAGTAAAAGGGAGAAAGTATGTGTCAGTTTCCTGATACCGTTTATTTTACATTATTTGAATTTTTCTGGGTATGAGACCTGTCTAGAACTTATTTTTATCCCAGAAATTAATTATTTCCAACATTTGAAGGAAATATTTGGAGCCGTTTTTTAGATCAGAGTTGCAAGCACGCACGGGCGCTAGCAAGCTAATACTCGTTTTAGAGTATAGGATTTGTGATTATATGGCCACCAGGGGTATTTTTGAAACCTCCTTGGAACTATTTTAAATATATGTACTCTTTTAATCTCTTATCTAGTACCTTTTCAAAAATTGTTCTCATAACAGAGCATATCGTGATAGGTCATCTCCAGTTACTGATATATTTTTATCACCACCCTTATCTATTAGATTTGTTCTTGCCTTGTGAAACGATGCTGGTACATTACTTAAAAGATGGATTACGTTATAAATTAGACAAAGTATCTTTGCTACTTTCTTTTGTTTTTTAACTCTCATTAATACTTTATTAGGTCCTGGAGAAGTATCAATTTTATTGCATTGATAGCTCTTACAACTTCATCTTCTGTAATTGTTTGGTTGAAGGAGCAATCTAAATCAATATTTAAATCTTTCATGATAATATCATCAACTTCGATGTTTATTTTTGATGTTTTTTTCAGCTGACTAAGGTAATAGCTTCTTCCCTACATAGTCCAATAAAAAATACCTGTGCGTGCAAAAGGTTATGTAGTTCTAATTCCTTAATATGTTGTTAGGACATATACCACAAGTAAGAAACCAAGTTTGCAGCTTCGAAAGACCTGTGCTACTGGCGTAATAGCAAAAAAAAAATCAAATGTTTGCACTTTTTTCAGTTGTTGCTAAATATCTCCGAAAGTATGCCTCTGCCAGGATATGTTGCTAAATTATTTCTTAAACTGGGTAAGATTTGCTAAAGTTTGGGATGATAACGACTTCAATAGATCTATTATTTACTAAAATACAACACTTTAAAAACTCAACCCCCATTAATTATTCTCCATAAGAATAACATTGGGGCTGAGTACGCAGGTTTGCTGCAACCAGGAATATAAAAAATGGGTTTTTATGCAAATATCAATAGAACTCATCTAGGTGAAGCCACATACCAAGTTTTATTAATTTTTCTTCGTAATCAACGGAGACATAAAATTGTAAGTAGTATCTATAAGAATAACATGGGGGTTGAGTGCCCAGGTTTGCTGCAACGAGAATCATCGGCAAAGAATCGGTGTTTTGAGAAAAAAACTATAAACTACAACCATATGAAGCCATATTCCAAGTTTCGTCAGTATATGTCTATAAATAATCGGGATATACAATTTTTATTTTTTTTTAGAATAGGGGCCTACGTAACAAAATAAACGGTATCAGGAAACTGACACTTACTTTCTCCCTTTTAGCCCAACTTTAATGAATAAATTACTTTTTATTTACTGTATATAGAATACAAAGCACGGTCGAATGTACAGAAAATCTTGTAAACAAGTTGTTTTCAAAAATATCCACCCAAATCCCTGTTTAGGAGGCACTGCAGAATCCATCGCTACACACGTGGTTTTAAGAGGGGAAATGCACCCTAATCCCCCCCTCAGGGTTATTAAAGGGCAACATATTTCGATTTCCTCTGTTTTTCAATGCTTGCTTGACAAGCATATCAAGTTTGAACGAAATTGATCAATAAATAAGAGAGAAATAGTAATTGTTGTATTCCCCTTAAGAATAACATTGGACAACGTGCTGTGTTTACCGCAAAATGTAAATTAAAATTGTCTCCGCAACCAGTAATCGTATAGAATAGTAATTCAAAATACTAAGTTATTTAGTTTTTGAGCTCATTTTAATAGTGAATAGTAATATTTTTATTTTTAGCGAATTTCCCTCATAGGGAAGAAGCTATTACCGTAGTCGGCATGGTAAGACCTAGGCCCGGGACCATGATAACTTTTCGTTTTGAGGTCCCCAGACCCCAAAAACACCATCCGTTCGAAACTGTATATATATATATACATAATACATATATATATATATATATACCTCATTATATGTATATATATATATAAAATATGTGTCCGTGGGTGCGATAACTCTCGTCAGAAACGTCCGACTTTGATGAAATGTGGTATAAACGTCCAAAGCAACATTTATGACTTTAAGTTTGAAAACCAGCCATATCGCTCTACCTTAAGGGGTATTTTGGGGGGGTTTTGTACCCCAAAAATGGGTTTTTTGAACTTTTTTACATATAATTTTTGAAATAGTCAAATTTTAGTTTTTACCACTGGATTCAGCTTTAACCACACAATTTGGTATTTTGATCATTCCTCTACGTCAATCGGTTACTGAGATATTGTAAGTGTTAAACGCAGTACGTTGTCTAATGCTATTGTTATGGAGAATAAGACAAAATTATATCTCGCTTATTTATGAACGTATACTGACGAAATTTGGGATACGGCTTCATCTGGTTGTGGTCCATTGATATTTGCTCAAAAAAACATTTTTTTGCCAAAGGCTCCCGTAGCAGCAAACCTGCGTACTCAGCCCCATGTTATTCTTATGGATAATAATTAAATCCTATGTCTCCCTTAATTATGAACATAAATGAAAAAAAAATAGTATATGACTTCACCTAATTGAGTTATATTGATATTAGCATAAAAACTTATTTTTTGTGTTCCTTGATGCAGCAAACCTGCGCACTCAGCTCCAATGTTATTCTTATGGAGAATAGTTAAAATTGTATATATTGCTTGTACATGCAGCATATGCATCCTGTACATTCGACCGTGCTTTGTATTCAATATTTAGTAAATACAAAGTAATTTATTCATTGAAGTTGGGCTGAAAGGGAGAAAGTATGTGTCAGCTTCCTGATACCGTTTATTTTCAAACGTGATATGCTTGTCAAGTTAGCATTGACCAACAGAGGCAATTCGAAATATGTTGCCACTTAATAACCCTGAGGGGGGGAATAGGGGGCATTTCCCCTCTTAAAACCACGTGTAGCAATGAATTCTGTAGTGCCTCCAAAACAAGGATTTGGGTGGATGTTTTGAAAATAACTTGTTTACAATGTTTTTCTGTACATTCGACCGTGCTTTGTATTCTATATTTAGTAAATATAAAGTAATTTAATCATTAAAGTTGGGCTAAAAGGGAGAAAGTATGTGTCAGTTTCCAGATACCGGTTATTTACTAGTAAGCCAGTAGCACAGGTCTTTCGAAGCTGCAAACTTAGTTCCTTACTTGTGGTATAGGTTCTAACAACATACTAAACAATTAGAACTACATGTCATTTTGCATTCAAGAACCCTTACTAATGTCTAATTTGTCTAGACTAATAGGGGAAATTCGCTAAAAGTTACACGATGTCGATGTTTATTTATGAAAACATCGACATCGGCCTCTAATTAAATATCACCACCCGCACTTCTGGAAAAATTAAGGTTCAGAAATTATAGAGCTTAACAGATCTCAAAATTAAGTTTTATTTTAGTTTTGATAAAAAAATAAAATTTAAATAAAATATTAAAAGCCCCCCAAAAATAAGAAAATTAGAATTAAGAAGTATTTATTCTAATGGTTGCAGAGAAAATTAAAAGTTTCATTTAGCGGTAAACACAGTACGTCTCTTATGTGGAATCAAAACAAATCATATTTTACTTATCAATGCTACACAATTTTTAATTTAGGTCAAATTAGCATTGAACAACAGATAATATGGCATGTGTTGCCACCTGAACCTAAATGGGGGGGGGGGGGTGGAATTTTCCCTCTTAAAACCACTATGTACATGAAATGATTCTATAAAAACTCTGAAAACATGGCTGGATATTTCTGAAAGAAAAGTTTATTAAACGATTTTCTATAATCTACCTTAATTTTATTACTTATTCAGTATATTATATATTCAGAATATTAATTTACTGATTAAAATCGGGCTAAGAGGGATGAAGTATGTGTCAGTTTCCTGATATTGTTGATTTTAAATCTTTCTACATATAATTTTAAAACTCAATTTAAGATAATTTTATTCTGTATAATATAAATTCAAATTAAAGCTGTTAGCATAATTGGAACCAAAAAGAGACTGGCAAAGCTGTTTTAAATGCTTGATTCGCTCTCTCCGACCTAGCTAATGTATGCAGCTCGAAAGGCCCTTTCATTTGTCCGGGTAAAAAGGTTCGACCAGATTAAAACGTCCTCAAATGGATTCTCCAAATTCCATTCCCCGAAGGCCAGCGCAAACGGTCGCCGATGACCGGGGACACAAGGAAGTACTTTCCACTTAAGCTTGGCTTTGGGCGGACGTTATCAAAGTAATCCCAGAGCAAAACAAGGGAGGGGGGTGGGAACCGGCAGACGGCCGAGGGTGTGAAAAAGAGATTAAGAGACAATCGACTATCAATTAACAATTTATCAGAGGACTGACTCTTTTCTTGCCCAAATGGATTTGCGCTGTCCGAAACCGCGTCCTATTCGAGGATTTGCATCGGCAAAAAACACACCCTTTCAACTCGCATTAAAACCGCCCTTAGCTCTAATCAAAGACGGGCTTATCGGCACAAGGCTTTCACGCATCGAGTCGCCGTATAATGGATATCTAGTTTGTTTGTTTATCGGCAGAGGGCAGCAGCGTGCAGCGTGCCGTCACCGGGGTGGTCGTGGGCCGACGAGTTAAGCGGAGATGATTGTCAGATTACAAATTAACTTTGCGGAAGAGATTAATGACTTTATAAGTAACGAATGGACCTACAGAGATATAGTTAATACCCCCGTCGCAGAAAATCTGCGTACTCAGCGAATTTCCAATGCATATACATGGGTATCATTACTACCTAGAGCCACTCACCAAGTTTCACAAAAATACATTCATTAATAAGTAATATATAGCATTTTATTTATTCTCCATAAGAATAACATTATAATTGAGTACGCAGGTTTACTGCAACAAGGAAGATAAGAAATGTATTTTTTTGTAATTATCAATATAACTCAACCAGGTGAAGCTACATACCAAGTTTTATTAATTTGGGTTCATAACTAAGGGAGATATAAAACTTTACTTATTATCCATATGAATAACATGGGGCGCGAGTATGCAGGTTTGCTGCTACTGGGAAAAATCAAGAAAAACCTTTTTTTGTGCTAATATCAATATACCACAACTAGTTGAAGCCACATACCAAGTTTCATCAATATACATACATAAATAATCTAAATATAACATTTTATTTATTCTCCATAAGGATAACTTTGGACAACGTACTGTGTTTAATACTTTGAATATCACTGCAACGATTGGACGTAAAACAACAATTAAAACGCCAAAATGATTGTTTTGTAGAGCTAAACTGATTGGTAGAAAGAAATGTGGAGTTTTAGCGAATTTCCCCTATAGGGAAGAAGCTATTACCGTAGGTCTCATGGTAAGACTTAAGCCCGAGACCACGATAACTTTTTGTTTTGAGGTCCCCAGATGCCAAAAATACTATTCGTTCAAATTTATACATATGTATATATATATATATATATATATATATATACATATATGTGACCGTTAACACGATAACTTGAGTAAAAAAGGTCCGATTTTGATGAAATTTGGCTCAAATGTGTAAAATGACATTAATGACTAAGTTCGAAATCCAGAAAAATCGGATCATGGGAAGGGGGGTTTATGGGGGTTTTAAATTTTCCAAAAATCAGTTTTTTGCATTTTTCACCCCAAAATTTTTAAATAACTTAATTTTGGGTTTGACCATGTTGTAGAGCTTAAAAAAACAAATAATATAGTATTTTGAATTATTAACCTAGGTTGAGTGGTTGCGGAGAAAATCCAAAAAAACCTACTCATAAAATCTCCCATGTTAATCTTATGGGAAAACGGTTTTTGGTTTTTCCTCAGTTCATTTTAATGTAAACTTCACATTTGCTTTTACCAATCTATTCAGCTCCACAAAACAATCATTTTGATGTTTAAATTGTGATTCTACGCCCAGCCGTTGCAGAGATATTCAAAGTACTAAACACAGTTCGTTGTCCAATGTTATCCTTATGGAGAATAAATAAAATTTGATATCTCGATTATTTATGGATGTATGTTGATGAAACTTGGTATGTGGCTTCATGTAGTATTGGTATATTGATAGTTGCACAAAAAATTGATTTTTTGTTGATTATTCCCGTAGCAGCAAACCTGTGTACTCATCCCCCATGTTATTCTTATGGAGAATAACTAGAATGTTATATAGCGCTTATTTATGATTGAATATTGATGAAACTTGGTATGTGGCTTCGCCTGGTTAAATTCTATTTATATTTGCATAAACAACAATTGTTTGTGTTCCTTGTTTCAGCAAACCTACGTACTCATTACCAATGTTATTCTAATGGAGAACAATTAAAATCGCTTTTGTGTGAATATATTTTTATGAAACTTGGTATGCGGCTTTATGTGGTATTAAGACATATATTATGCATTGGAAATTCGCTGAGTACGCAGGTTTGCTGCGATGGGGGTATTTAGTGAAATTATCTGAGGAAAATCTAAAAACCGTATTCCCATAGGATTAACATGGGAAATTTTATGGACACATTTTTTGACTTTTCTCCACAACCACTAAACCTATCTTAATGATTCAAAATAATAAATTGTTTGTTTTTTAAGCTCTATAAAATGGCTGTAACCAAAATCTAGTGTTTTTAAAATTTTAGGGTGAAAAGTTCAAAAAACTGATTTTTGGACAATTTGAAACCCCCTTCCCATAGACCGATCGATCTGGTTTTCGAACTTAAAGTCATAAATGTTACTCTCCACATTTGTGCCAAATTTCATCAAAATCGGGTGCTTCTTTCAAAAGTTATCGCGGTAACGGACACATAAATATATATATTTATATAACAAAAATGTTGTCATGGTCTCGGGCTTAAGTCTTAACATGCCTATAGCTTCTTCCCTATAGGGGAAATTCGCTAACACTGATCAATATGACAACTAGAAGAAATATTTTTACTTTAACATGTGAACTTCAAGAGCTTAGAATATCAGTGAGGAACGAACGTGGTGATATGTCTAATAGTTAAAAATATCTGAATAGAATCGAACCTGCTTACTCATAACATTTAAAAATGTAAATTATGTATAAAGTACTGATAAATTTATCAAGAAGATGTAAAATATTTTATCAAAACATAGTAGCTAACTTGATCACAGTTCAAATGCTAACAAAGGTTAAGGGTCTTTTCAAAGTTCTAATGTTAACTTTGTGGTCACAACAGTTTTATTGTAACAGACACCAACAGTGTTTGTTATTCAATATATCAATGATTATTATTCTTCTGCGTTCACTAGCTTCACCACAACTATTGTAATATCACAGAGAGGTTTAAATAATAGCGAATCGCTTCTTATAAAAACAAGGTAAATGCACACAGATAATCAGTGTTCCCTGATTACACATCGCTATATTACAAAATATCTGAGTAAAACCGGTCACTGCGTAGCAGCTGGTGGAGATGGCTGTTCTGATGCACCTGGTTCTAGAAAAACGATAGAAATGGTGTGCAGTAACAATTTATATTGTTTTTAGCGAATTTCCCCTATAGGGAATTAGCGAATTTCCCCTGTAGGGAAGAAGCTATTACCGTAGTCGGCATGGTAAGACCTAGGCCCGGGACCATGATAACTTTTCGTTTTGAGGTCCCCAGACCCCAAAAACACCATTCGTTCGAAACTGTATATATATATATATGTCCGTGAGCACGATAACTCTCGTAAAAATTATCCGATTTTCATAAAATTTGGTATAAACGTGTAAAGCAACATTTATGACTTTAAGTTCGAAAACCAGCCAGATCGCTCCATCCAAAGGGGTATTTTGGGGGGGTTTTGTACCCCAAAAATGGGTTTTTCGAATTTTTTACATATAATTTTGGAAATAGTCAAATTTTAATTTTTTCCATTGGATTCAGCTTAAAAAAACACACAATATAGTATTTTGATCATTTCTCTACGTCAATTGGTTACCGAGATATTGAAAGTGCTAAACACAGTACGTTGTCTAATGTTATTCTTATGGAGGAAAAGAAAAATTTTATATCTCGCTTATTTATGAACGTATACTGACGAAACTTGGTATACGGCTTCATCTGGTTGTGGACCATTGATATTTGCTCAAAAAAACAATTTTTTTCCAAAGGCTCCCGTAGCAGCAAACCTGCGTACTCAGCCCCATGTTATTCTTATGGAGAATAAGTAACATGTTATCTCCCTTAATTATGAAAATAAATTAATGAAATTTGGTATGTGGCTTTACCTAAATGAGTTATATTGATATTTGTATAGAACCCCATTTTTTGTGTTCCTTGCTTCAGCAAACCTGCATACTCAGCCGCCATGTTATTCTTATGGAGAATAATTAAAATGTCATATATCGTTTGTTTATGAATGTATATTGATGAAACTTGGTATGTGGCTTTATGTGGTATTAAGATACATATATATGCATTGGAAATTCGCTGAGTACGCAGGTTTGCTGCTACGGGGGTATTTAAATAAGTCATGTGCATATAGAGGTTAGTAAAACTTACTTTTACTTTTTCAAAATTTTAACATTTAATGTTAAATCCTAGTAAAGGGTCATACACAATACACATATTTTTCCTCCACAAAATATTACGCATTGTTTGAGCATTATTTTCATATTTGGAAAACTCCTAGACAATTTTACAAAACAATTATTTTAAGATGTATATTTCCTGAAAGAAAGTGAGTTCCTATTTATGATGGCCGGGAGTAATTGCCTAAAGAATGTTGTACATTATAATTCATTCGACAACTACCAAGTTAATGCGACGCGCCGGCGCCGCGGCGCTGGTGCCGGGGGCTGCAGCCGCGGTGATTTGTTAGACTGAGCGCAGAGATGTGGTTGAATCGCTGACAGGCGTCGAATCCTGCCCCTAGACACCTCCAACCCCCGCCTGGCCATCGCGACGCAGCTACTTACTACATTCGGTACTCTATCTATTCGATAGACATTTCACTACTGAAACTTAATTTTTTTTGTCAAGCGATTCGTACATTAGACTTTGTTAACTCTATCATATAATTTTGGCCGTATTTTTTCTGGCCGTAAAGCCAAAAATGTAAAAAAGCCAAACAAATATAAAGGGAAATGCTAAAGCTTAAAGATTATACTAAGAGGATATAAGGCTTATTCTAGCAAGAGATAGTTTTCCAACGACTTAAATAATTAATATTCATATCCTTACCATCTTGAAGTTTTCTTAAGGATTAGTTGTACTGACTTGATTTTAAAACAGAATATTCCTTTACAACCACTTCATAGAGCGGGTCGACAACAAAGACTTCCTGTAGTCACAGTCGCGAGTCGGTGCTCAAGGCTATCACGTGAAGTCACGGAGTAAATATCTGGGTCTGATTAGACTGATGCTGTAACACTCAACGAATATTGCTTATTATTTATATTAGTTCAAACATGCGTAACAATGTTTTCCCTCTGGAAGAAGATCAGAGACATACTACGGCTACTACGGAGGTCAGAAGGTCTGAGCGCCGGGCCGGGAAGTCGGTGGTTCTGATTATCGTAGCGGAACGGACACATGTGTAACTCTCTCTAATTTGTCCAACAAAAAGTCATCAAGTCCACGTTTCATTAGCGAGCAAGTTGTGCAATTATAGCCCGTTAAATCCTCCGTCAAAGGAGTCGCCCTTCGGTCGGGCGAGGCGGAACTGAGCATTAGGAGACTTTGATGTCACCGCCGTCACCGTCACCTGCTTCTGGTTAGTTAGCTGCTGCGCTCTGCCGGACAATGCCACGACTGTTTGGAGCAATTATCGCCAGTTGTCTCGACTTCTCGCCTTACTGTGAATATCGCGTTAATAGGCTAATTATAATTAATTGGTGACTTCTCACTGAACGCTTGCACAGAGGAGATGTTGTGCTTGTGCATTACCAAAAAACCCGTGTCTAAACGCAGCAACTTTGAACGGAGCTCTTTGTAACATAAATAATCCACTTGCTTATTCACTGATTTAACTTTTATCATAAAAAAATCCATTATAAAATAGGTTAATTTTGTTAGCAATAATATACACTCCAACCATGTTCATGCGTGATGTTACAATAAAATACAGAATATCATTTATATCGATATAACCAATGTTAACGATTATATGTCCACCCATCATCTTACACCATGTACCATCTCATTATATACAAAAACTGATGATTTATATCATCCTCCCGATGATTTATATCTCCAATATTTCAGGAAAAGTTCCGAAGCAAGTGCAGAGGACCCGAATCTATTAACTAATGTTATTAGTTATTTTGAAAACAAGAAGAAATCAGTTAAATTCCCGTTTACGAATTGATTGACTTGGCGTACTCAGTCTTATTCAACCGCTAATTGGTTATTATTAATATAATTAGTTGAAATGTAAGCAATGAAGTTCCATTTTACCCTAAAATGTTGACAATGTTAAAATGTTCAACAATTCAAATTAGGTAATTGTTTAAAACCAGCCATTTGCCTTGAGACTAATTCGCGTGAGGGTTGCCTCACAACAATAATACAATTTAGAACGATTTAGCAGCGCTCAAACGCTTTGTTGGTACAAATACGTCAAGCCATTTCGTGTAAAACATTGGAAAATTAGGAATATTTATATTTCCTACTTCATGTGGTGAACTTGTTGAATAATTTTGTTTAATGAACACAAACAGCCATTTGGTATAACGAATATTAAATTTGGTTAAGATTAACATTAAACGTCCGATGGGGCGGAGTCCTGAGATTGAGGAGAGTCGTATTACTTTAACATGAATGATCTGAGCGGAATACCAAAGTCAAATATCAACTTTGGTCTTATTTTGGAAATAGGAAAATGAATTATGGGCGATTGCTTCGAACATAATTTAATAGCATGACACAACTCGAGTGTGTTTCCCACCAAATATTAGGCAAGGATGATACCAACACTGTTGTGTTTGATAGTGGACAGGTTTAATGGACAATGCTCGGGATTATCGGGGACTTTTCCAGTGGTCGGCGACGGGATTGGCCGAACCATTACCATTTCAATAGCCGCCCGGGATTTGTCATTTCCAATTAAAGTGTTCGTGAGAGGGGGAGGGGCGGGGAGGCCAATTTACTGCATGAGTGTCTAAGCGAGTGTGTTGTCAGATATACTGAGAGCTTAACTACTGATAAGGCGATCTCTTCCGTTTCCTATTATGATTGAAGGGGTTTTATTAAATTACCTTTTAAATGTTATTGCAAGGAGTTTTATAAATTTAGTTGGGTTCTTTGACGATGGTGATTCTAGTTTTTAATGCATTTTGGCATGCGTTGCCCAAAAAGAATTATCTGAACTTAATTTGTATTTATAATAAATACGTATTAAATAGACGCTTTAAAATAGCACGAAAGTGTTGAAAACTAGTTGAAACGGTTAGGCACACACACATTGAGACATTAAATTAAATATATAATAAACAAAGCAGATAAGTCAAAATATATCAACACATGTCCTATTACTTAAAATATTAATCCGATTTATGTGCAGAGACTACTGGGCGAAACTGTTAATGGCCATCTATTTCTGATTTAAAATCCCTTAACTTTTAGAAGTGCCTTTTGGGTGTTGGATTAAACATCTACCTTCAGGGCTGCACCCCGTGTATTTCCAAAGTTTCAATGTCAGTCTGATGGAAGAATCGCAATAAATTTAATTCACTATTTTTCATAACATTTATTACTGATAAAAACATAGCACAATAGAAAGAACAGCTGTTTCAAGCTAACTTCTGTAAAACATTTGTTCGAATTTAAGCAATTGGATTATTTCTTAAACTAATAAAAGAAAACATCTCAGAAAGTGCAAGAAAATATTAAAACAATGAAGCATTTGATAAAACTGGCTATTAAAAAAAATTAACTTCAAGATTTTTATATCATGATCTATTGTAGAATAAAACTGTAAATATAAATGTTTAAGTATGCTGATGCAAGATTTTTTTATGACAAATAAATAATTATTATTACGTCAAGATCGAAGTTAATTATCTTACTTAAATAAATTAAACTTTTCATTTCGTTAATTCAATTTGTTATAAGCACAGTTCCTCAGTTTTGCTCGGAAAGGGCCAGTCACATACTGTACACTCACTTAACTACATCAATGTTACTTGTGACAATCCAATTGTTTATACAGCATGCACAGAAAGTATTTTTTTTGTTTTGATTTGGAAATCCATAACCCCAATGTTAAAAGATTTAATTGTTACATTAGCTTTCTTGAAAAGTTTGTTTGTCCTTGGATTAAGGATTTTCCAATCGATTTCCGAGACCCAAAGTCCCTATTTTCAAAGTTTAAACCAAATCTTTCTGTGAGATACCAAGGTCCATTTTGTACGCAGACAGTTCTCGAATTAGAGATAGGAATACTTAAAGTACGATTTTCACAATTAATTTTAAATTAATATCTTTCAAATCCTTGACACATAATATTTTAAAAATTATCTAAATATTATAGTCCATGGTGTTACAATTTATTCCTTTAGTGGCATCGGTTTCAACATAATTACAAGTGGCTGATGATGACTCGTAATTGAGTTGAAGCCGGTTCCACTAAAGGAGTAAATTGTGACACCATAGGCTATAAATACCTCCGTCGCAGCAGTCCTACGTACTCACAGCGAATTTCCAATCAATATATCTGTGCCTCACTACCACATAAATCCACTCATCAAGTTTCATAAAAATGCTTTTATAAATAAGTGATATATAACATTTTATTTATTTTACAGAAGAATAACATTAG